>JAHRHZ010000014.1:32641801-32674129 GCA_024137785.1 Ginglymostoma cirratum
AGAGGAGCAGGAAAGCTGACGTCAGCTTTCCTGCTCCTCTGATGCTGCCTGGCCTGCTGTGTTCATCCAGCTCTACACCTTGTTATCTCAGATTCTCCAGCATCTGCAGTTCCTACTACCTCTGACTTAATCTCAGACTGTTATCAGAGAGAAGGTCATAGCCCATAATAAATGAACAGAATTTGGAGTAAAAACTGAAAACAATGACTTCAGTTTCCCCCAATATTTAAACGGGGACAATTTCTGGTTGTCCAATATTGGAGGTCAGATAATCAGTTTGATAACTTAGCCACAATGGAAGAGAAATCAAGAGAGATTGAGTTGTGCATCTTTGTAACAGGCAAAAGTATTTTTGACTTACATTGTGGAATATTTGGACTCCTCTAACCTCATTCACATGAGACAAACAGAGAGGTTAGCCAAAGACAGTGGGCACACAGAAACCAAATATTATTCTGTTAAAGGAATGCCAAGCAGCATGAAAGAGTCAAAACTATGGAGCTAGCGCAAAACAAATAATTGATTGTAGAATCCTGACAGTGTGGAAACAGACCCTTCAGCCCAACAAGCCCACACTGAACCTCAGAGAATCCCACCCAGATCTGTCCCCTTATAACCCACCTAATCTACACATCTCCAAACACTATGGGCAATTTAGCATGGCCAATCCACCTAGCCTGCACATCTTTGGACTGTGGGAGGAAACCAGAGGAAACCCATGCAGACACGGGGAGAATGTGCAAACTCAATACAGACGGTCGCCTGAGGGTGGAATTGAACCCATGTCCCTGGTGCTGTGAGGCAGCAGTGCTAACCACTGAGCGACCGTGCCACCCCTAATGTTTTCTCTCTCCCAAAATCTGGTGATTGGTTGGTTCACTTGAACCAAAGACGAGCCAACTATCAACTACAGAAGGCATCACAGCTGCAGGATTAGACTTCACATGTTAACCTCTTTGCACAGGAACCCATACAATGGGCTGCAACTGTAGACAACAGAGACTGGTTGGAACTTTTATGGTAAATGTATTCTTTTGACTTATTGGTAGTTGTTTTAATATTGATATGCAGAAGCTTCTTATTAATGACTATATCTTCTGTCCGAAGTAACTTTCAGTAATACTCTGTAACAAGCTAAACTTTAACTCATTTAAATCAAAAGATTAACTACCTGTCTTGTTTAACCTGAAACATTACAAATTAAAAGGGGGCTACACAAGTTACATTAATCCACATTTCACTGACCGTATGCCAAACATGCCTGGTGATCATGAAAAAGCAGAGAGGTAATGACAGCAGATTTGAAGAGAAATAACTGTTAGTATTGGCTAATGTGGGGGTCGTAGTTATTATAGTTGAGACACTGATGAATTCAAGACTCTAAGATTATTTTAATCATTCTGTTTGTATTCTTTCCTCTTTGCAATCTAACAGATAAAGAAAACTGCTTTATTTTTATGCATACTTATTTAGTTATTTTAGAAATGGCAACAGTTTTGGTGAGAAATAAAATTGTGTTTTCAAAGTCAGCCCACTTTTTGTTATTAACATCATCCAAAACATGTTCTTCCTCCAACCAAACATCATTCATTCATCCGTCATCTCTGTACTCACTGACTTACATTTGAGGCTGGCATCCCGTTGATAAGGACTACCTACCCAACCTGGCTCAGGGTATGCAACCCTTTAACTGACCATGTGCGGACTGTGCTATGTTGCCACTAGAAGGTTCTTGGTCAGACAGTAAGCATTCTAAAAAAGCGAGCGGAATCTTATAGCAGCCTAGGCAGCCTGGGCAATGGCAAGATTTGGAGTAGAGTTGTGTGAGAAGTTTGTTGAAGGCTATCACAACATCAAGAGTGACTCATTGTGTTTTTTATGCATTTGCTAAGTGGCGAAGCGAGTTCTTGCTAGGCAATGGCAAGTTGCCAATTAAAGAGGACTGTTGCTTGTTTATTACCTTATTAATGGCACAACTCACCTTCTTAATATTCAGCTTCCTACCTTCCCGAATGTGCTGAGGAGGCTAGACATTGAGAACCTTGACAGGAAAGCCAGAGCAGGTACCTGGCACCATCAGCTTGCCACTTGTTCTGAAGGGCTTCCATGTTGAATAGTGGGCAGGGCAGGGTCTATGGGCAGTAGTTACATGCACATCACATCTATGGACATTGACCTTCAACATGTGTCAACCTCTAAGAAATATAATGCCTCATCATTACAGGACGCTTTTGCACTTCAATGCTACACCTCAAGCTGTAATTGCCATTATTATTGCAAGGCTGCTACAAAGACATTGTGCAGTCAGGGCTGCACATGCTGCTCATGGATTTGTGCTTATTCATTTTGAGCCTACCTGAAAGCTCACAACATTCCTTCCTTGCATTGCCTAGCCTTATGGGAAAGATCTATTGAAAGATGCCAGGCAATGCAGAACACACACATAATCACAGATCTGTGCATAACTTTATTTGTCAGAATGGCAGAGCCACTATAAAGCTCTGATCTGTGATACAGTGATGAAGTTTGCTGCATCCTTTACAATGACCTTCAGCTAAATAATCAGCAGACACAGCATTAATAGTGGCAATGAAGGTTGCAAGTGCCCTTAATTTCGTGCTTCAGGCTCACAGCAGGTTGTCACTTGGAACATTAGCAAAATAACCAAAAATCTGTTCATAGTTCTATTAAACAAGTCACAAAAGTCCCATTTGCTACAGCAAGCAAATTTATTTCCTTCCCTGTGGACAATCAGCTACAACATGAGAAATCTGTCCTATCTTACAGAGTGGGATGCTTCACAAAAGTTCAGGAACTATTGATTGCATCCACTGTTTTATGTGCTACAGAACCCAATAAAATCACACTGTCTACACAAATGGGAACTGCATTATCTGAATGTTCACCTTATTTGTGATCATCATTCGTGAGTTTAGCAAATCAATGTTACTTCACATGCAACTGTCAAGGTGCCTCACTTTAACTAAAATCATCGCACCACCAAACTCTTGTTCACAGGTATTGCCTTTCAGTATTAAAGCTACTTCCTGACTCTGCAGCTATTAACAGGTTTGTGTTATCTGATGTTGTTTGTTGAATCCCCTTTACCTAATCTGCCTCTCTCAGTCTTCCTCTCTTTCTTAAGTACCTACTGAGCTAATTTCCTTCATTTCTACACCCACTGCTCCCCTCTCTCTCTCTTACATACATCTTCACTGATCCTTTATAAGCAAGAGGAATTACTTTAATTATGTAAGGCACTATGGAGTAATTACTTGTCTCTGTGTGAATGGTTAATGTGGTACAATATAGAACCCACCTGATTTTCATTTTATTGATTTCAGTGGCATCACTTGGGAGAATTCTATAATAGGGCAAATGGTGCAATCTGCTGAATTACTGTTCACGTGTGAAAAAAATAACATCATCTATAGAGGACATTTCAGCATCTCCATCCTTGGAGACCACATGACCAGGAACACATGTTGTAAATTCCATGTCAGGCTTACGGTTCACACAGTTTTCCAACTGCCATCTGAGAAGGTGGAAAGTAAAACTGAAATTTGGAAGTGGAATTAATGTCACAACCAAATCAAATATCTTATTCAACTGCAGATCAGAATCAATGGACTGATTGGCCAACTCCTACTTATTTTTCTTATGATCTAATGGGACACGTACCAATCTTAAAAAGGCCAGAGTTTCAAATGCTTATGTTTTGCATACAATTGAACAATATGGTTGCTTGCCTATATCCTATTGTTTCCCAAGCACTTGTAAAGATAGAAGCATACAAAGATCACAAAATGAATTTAAGTTAAAAACTGTTCAGCTCATGTGACTACATCCAACCAGAAAAATAACCAATAACGTCAGCTTAATGTCCAATCAATTAAAAAATATTACAAATTATTATTTATTTAATAACAATGAATGCTGCTGAATTTTACTTCTTTTATTCATTTGTGGGATGTGGGTGTCCCTCGCTGGCCAGCATTTATTGCCTGTCCTTATTTGCCAATGAGAAGGTGATGGCAAGCTGCCTTCTTGAAACACTGCAGTCCACATGGATTGACCCAGAATGCCATTAGGGAAGGAATTCCATGACTTTAACGCAGCAGCAGTAAAGGAAGAATGATGTATTTCCAAGTCAGGATGATGAGTGGCTTGGATGGGAACTTGCAGTCGGTGGTTTTCCCACGTATCTGCTGTCATTGTTCTTGTAGATTGAAATGATTGTGAGTTTGGAAGGTGCTATCTGAGGATCTTTGGTGAATTTCTGCAGAGCATCTTGTAGGTAGAACGCACTGCTGCCATGGACAGGCTTTGGGGAGTCAGGAAGTGAGTTATTTGCCGCAGTGTTCCGAGCCTCTGACCTGTTCTTGTAGCCACTGTGCTTATGTGACAAGTCCAATTGAGTTTCTGGTCAATGGTAATCCCGAGGATGTTGATGGTGGAACATCCCAAGGGTGTTGAAGGTGGGGTTTCAGCAATGGTAACACCATTGAATATCGAGTGGCCATGGTTTGATTGTCACTTATTTGTGATGGTCATAGCCTTGCATTTATGAGGCATTAATGTTACTTGCCACTCATTATCCGAAGCTTGGATATTACCTAGATCTTGTTGCATTTGAACACGGACTGCATCAGTATCTGAGGAGTTGCGAATTATGCTGAACATTGTGCGATCATTGATGAACATTTCCACTTCTGACCTTATGACGGATGGAAGGTCATTGATGAAGCAGCTGAAGATGGTTATAAATCATAACATAACAAAAATCTGCCTGCATTCAAACTTAACAATAAATTGGCATTACATTTGGGAAAAAAAACCCCATTGTATTCCTTTTAAAATGTTACAATAAAAATTGGTAGTTCATGTACCACTGAACTGAACTTTTTTCCCATAAAACATTAAATTTGTCTACTTTACCTCAAGGAAACTGTACTTGAAAATATTCATAATGTATCAGTACAGATCGTACTTTAGGGTTGATGATACACAAGAAAAGGAGCAATTAAAGACGAAAATATTTATTTATGGAGTCTGAAATTGTTGTATCTGTAATACTTAGAATAACAGCTTCTTAAAAAAAATGTGAAGTTTGACATTCATTAAATTGAGTAAACATGGTCAGATAAATGAGATAACAAGGCATAGGGCTGGATGAACACAGCAGGCCAAGCAGCATCACAGGAGCAGGAAAACTTGACGTTTCAGGCCTAGACCCTTCATCAGAAATGGGGGAGGGGAAGAGGGTTCTGAAATAAATAGGGAGAGAGGGGGAGGCAGATAGAGGATGGATAGAGGAGAGGATAGGTGGAGAGGAGGCAGACAAGTCGAAAAGGCGGAGATGGAGACAGTAAAGGTGAGTGTAGGTGGGGGGGTAGGGAGGAGATAGGTCAGTCCAGGGAGGACGGACAGGTCAAGGGGGCGGGATGATGTTAGTAGATAGGAGATGGGGGTGGGGCTTGAAGTGGGAGGAGGGGATAGGTGAGAAGAAAAACAGGTTAGGGAGGTGAAGATGAGCTGGGCTAGTTTTGGGTACAGGTTGGGGGAGGGGAGATTTTGAAGCTTGTGAAATCCACATTGATACCATTAGGCTGCAGGGTTCCCAGGCTGAATATGATTTGCTGTTCCTGCAGCCTTCGGGTGGCATCACTGTGGAGTTGCAGGAGGCCCAGGATGGACATGTCGTCTGAGGAATGGGAGGGGGAGTTGAAATGGTTCGCGACTGGGAGGTGCAGTTGTTTGTTGCGAACTGAGCGCAGGTGTTCTGCAAAGCGGTCCCCAAACCTCCGCTTGGTTTCCCCGATGTAGAGGAAGCCACAACGGGTACAGCGGATGCAGTATACCACATTGGCAGATGTGCAGGTGAACATCTGCCTGATGTGGAAAGTCTTCTTGGCGCCTGGGATCGGGTGAGGGAGGAGGTGTGGGGGCAGGTGTAGCACTTCCTGCGGTTGCAGGGAAAAGTGCCAGGTGTGGTGGGGCTGGAGGGGAGTGTGGAGCGGACAAGGTATACTGTATGTATTAAGGTCTTTTGATCTTATGGTCTTATGGTCACACTTACTTTCTGTGACTGGTGTGCAATGATACCCAGGTCACAATGCACCTCACTGTTTCTCAATTTATCACCATTCAAATAATTTGCCAATCTGTTTTTGCTGGCAAAGTGGATAACTTCACATTTATCCACTTAATCTGCCATGCACTTGCCCTATCACTCAACTTGTCCAAATCTTGTTGAAGAATCTTTACACCTTCCTCACAGATCACTCTCCAATCCAGCTTTATGCCATTCACTTTGTTGCTTATCCCCTCTAGACTATACATTCCGGTGGGGAGTGGGTGCAGGAGCCGAATGGATGTATGTGATGTTGCTGATCAGAATGGTCAATTTTCATGTTTTAATCCCAAGAGGCTTGTCAGTACTTGGTTTAATTTTATACTGACTTCAACTTCATAAAGCTCTTCTATTTTGAGTTTGGAGTATTCAAGACAATACAATCATGAAATCAATTTGGAGACAACTTGTTTCTCTGCGTTAAAATCAATGGCTTCATGTCTAATCTCCCAGGTAGTGACGGTGAATGGGTACCTGTCCGGCACGCAGGTGTAATGCATTTCCATGTTAAATCACTTCCAACAGGCACATTGAAAGCATTTAACAACATAATGATGTGGGAGATCTGCAAAGCTTCCAGCGTCTCGGATGACTACATCTGCAAGAAGTGCACCCAATTGCAGCTCCTAACAGACTGCATGGATAGGTTGGAGTCGCAATTGGATGCACTTAGGAGCATGAGGGTGTCAGAAAGCATCATTACTTTTAGAGATGTGGTGACACCCCAGGTGCAGGCAGATAGGTGGGTGACCGCGAGAAGGGGCAGCAAGCCAGTGCAGGAATCCCATGTGGCCGTCCCCCTCTCTAACAAGTATACCGTTTTGGATACTATTGGGGGGTGGGGAGGGTGGGGGTTGACCTCTCAGAGGATAACAGCAGCTGCAGCCAGGCACCACGGCTGGCTCTGTTCTTAAGAAGGGAAGGACAAAGAGCACTAGAGCAATAGTTATAGGGGACTCTATAGTTAGTGGTACAGATAGGCGCTTCTGTGGACATAAAAGAGACTCCAGGATGGTGTGTTGCCTCCCTGGTGCCAGGGTCTAGAATGTCTCTGAATGGGCAGAAAGTAGAGTTAGGTAGAAGGCTAAAGAGCATGTCCTCCAAAGTTGTAATCTTGGGACCACTCCCTGTGCCACAGGCCAGTGAGGCTAGAAATAGGAAGATAGTACAGCTCAACATGTGGCTAAAAAGATGGTGTAGGAGGTAGGGTTTCAGATTTCTGGACCATTGGGATCTCTTCCGGAGCGGGCGGGACCTGTACAAGAGGGGCGGATTGCATCTAAACTAGAGGGGTGTAAGTATTCTGGCTGGGAGATTTGCTGGTGTCACTCGGGAGGATTTAAACTAGCATGGCAGGGGGTGGGAACAAAAGCAAAGGTGAATGGACTGAAAGGGAACTAGAGAATAGGGCCAGTGAGATTCAGAGGAAGAGCAGACAGGGTGTGATTGCTAATCAAAGCGGGTCGGGTGCACTGAAGTGCACCTGCGTCAATGCGAGAAGTGTAACAGGTAAGGCAGATGAATTCAGAGAGTGGATTAGTACTTGGAACTATAATGTCGTTGCTATTACAGAGACTTGGTTAAAGGAGGGACAGGATTGGCAGCTTAATGTTCCAGGATACAGATGTTTCAGGCAGGATAGAGGGAGATATAAAAGGGGTGGGGGAGTTTCACTACTTGTTAAGGAGAATATCACAACTGTACTGCGGGAGGACACCTAAGATGGCTCATACAGCGAGGCAGTATGGGTAAAGCTCAGGGACAGGAAGGGTGCAATCACAATATTTGGGGTTTGCTGTAGGCCTCCCAACAGCCAGCGGGAGATAGAAGAACAGATATGTAGGCAGATTTGTGGCAAGATATAAAAGTAACAGCGTCGTTGTCGTGGGTGATTTTAACTTCCCATATATTGACTGGGACTCACTTAGTGCTTGGAGCTCAGATGGAGCAGAGTTTGTAAGGAGCATCTAGGGGGGCTTCTTGAAATAGTATGCAGATAATCCAACTAGAAAAGAGGCTGTACTGGACCTAGTATTGGGGATTGCGCCAGGCCATGTGGTCAACGTCTCAGTGGGGGAGCAGCTCAGGAAAGGTGAACAGAATTCAGTAATCTTTAAGGTACTGATGGATATAAAGATCCGTGTAATTTTCAGGTGAAGGTGCTAAATTGGGGGAAGGCTAATTACAACAATATTAGGCAGGAACTGAAGAATGTAGATTGGAAGCAGATGTTCGAGGGCAAATCAACATCTGGTGTGTGGGACGCTTTCAAGTTGCTGGGAACGCAGGACCGGCATGTTCCTTTGATGATGAGGGATAGGTATGGCAGGTTTGGGGAGCCTTGGATGACGAGAGACATTGTGAGCCTAGTCAAAAAGAAAAGGGAATCTTTTGTCAAGGCGAGGAGGCTGGGAACACACAAAGCAAGAGTGGAATATAAGGAAAGTCAAAAGAAACTTAAGCAAGGAGTCAGGAGGGCTAAAAGGGGTGAAGAAAAGTCATTGGCCTACAGGATTAAGGAAAATCCCAAGGTTTTTTATACATATATAAAAAGCAAGAGGGTAGCAAGGCAGAGGGTTGGCCCACTCAAGGACAGTGAAGGGAATTTATGTGTGGAGCCAGAGGAAATGGGCGAGATATTAAATGAGTACTTTGCGTCAGTATTCACCATAGAGAAGGACTTGGTGGATGATGAGTCTGGGGAAGGGTGTGTAGATAGTTTGGATCATGTTGAGATCAAAAGGGGGAGGTATTGGGGGTCTTGAAAAACATTAAGGTAGAAAAGTCCCCAGGTCCCAATGGGATATACCCCAGAATACTGAGAGAGGCAAGGTAGGAATTTGCTGAGGCCTTGAGGGAAGTCTTTGTATTGTCACTAGCTACAGGGGAGGTCCCAGGGGATTGGAGAATAGCCAATGTTGTTCCTTTGTTTAAGGGTGGCAAGGATAATCCAGCTAATTACAGGCCAATGAGCCTTACTTCTGTGGTAGGGACATTATTGGAGAGGATTCTTCGAGACAGGATTTACTTTCACCTGGAAATCAGTGGGCTTATTAGCGAGAGACTACGTGGTTTTGTGAAGAGGAGGTCATTTCTCACTAACTGGGTTGTGTTTTTTGAGGAAGTGACAAAGATGATTGATGAGGGTAAGCAGTGGATGTTGTCTACATGGGCTTCAGTAACGCCTTTAACAAGGTCCCTCATGGCAGGCTGATACAGAAGGTAAAGTCGCACAGTGTCGGAGGTAAGCTTACAAGTTCGATAATAAACTAGCTCGATCATAGAAGACAGAGGGCAGCAGTGGAAGGGCGCATTTCTGAACTGAGGGCTGTGACTAGTGGCGTTGCTCAGGGATCAGTGTTGGGACCTTTGCTGGTTGTAATACATATATATGAATTGGAGGAGAATGTATCTGGTCTTATTAGTAAGTTTGCTGATGACACAATGGTTGGTGGAACTGCGGGTAGTGATGAGGACAATCAAAGGATACGGCCGGATATAGATCGGTTGGTGTCTTGGGCAGAAAGATGGCAGATGGAGTTTAATCCAGAAAAATGTGAGGTAATGCATTTCGGAAGGTCTAATCCAGATGCCCTTAAGAGTACTGATAGGTGGAGGGATCTAGGTGTACAGGTACACAGATCACTGAAAGTGGCAACGCAGGTGGAGAAGGGCATCAACAAGGCATACGACATGTTTGCCTTCATTGGCCGGGACATTGAGTTTAAAAATTGACAGGTAATGTTGCAGCTTTATAGAAACTTTGGTAGGCCGCATTTGGAATATTGTGCTCACTTCTGGTCGCCACACTACCAGAAGGATGTGGTGGCTTTGGAGAGGGCACAGAAAACATTTACCAGGATGTTGTCTGGTATGGAGGGCATTAGCTATGAGGAGAGGTTGGAGAAACTTGGGTTGTTCTCACTGGAGGTTGAGGTCTGAAGGGAGGTCTACAAGATTATGTAGGGCATGGGCAGAGTGGACAGTTAGAAGCTTTTTCCCAAGGTGAAAGAGTCAGTTATCAGGGACCATGGGTTTAAGGCGCGAGGGACAAAGTTTAAACGTGATGTATGAGGCAAATTTTTTACACAGAGGGTGGTGGGTGCCTGGAACTCGCTGCCAGGGGAGGCAGTGGAAGCAAATACTATCAGAGATAAAAGGTACTGCAGATGCTGGAGAATCCGAGATAACAAGCATGGGGCTGGATGAACACAGCAGGTCAAGCAGCATCATAGGAGCAGGAAAACTTGACGTTTCGGGCCTTGACCCTTCATCAGAAAAAATCTTTTTTTCTGATGAAGGGTCAAGGCCCGGAAGCAAACACTATAGTGACTTTTAAAGGGCGTCTTGACAAATATATGAATAGGAAAGGAATAGAGGGATATGGTCCTCGGAAGGGTAGGTGGTTTTAGTTGTGACGGGCAGCATGTCGGTGCAGGCTTGGAGGGCCGAAGGGCCTGTTCCTGTACTGTAATTTTCTTTGTTCTTTGTATAGTAGCCTATATTTTGTGGATTTATTGACACTGAAACTATCGGCATTCTTTTGTCAATACCTTTCCGAGATTGGTGGCAAGGCGAGAATTTATTGGTCATTCCTAATTGCCCTTGAACTGAATGACTTGTTCGGCCATTTCAGAAGAGATTTGAAAATCAACTGTATTTGATATCTAGATGCCCATTTTTATAACACACAGTTTCAAGGCCAAATATTATATTCTGAAACCGCATTGCTTAAATTTTTATCAGTCAAAAAAGATTATAAAACAGGGATTTTTATTCCACAGGCAATTAATCTTTGAAATCATTAATGGTAATATGCAAATAGATGTATAGAAAATAGTATATCTATACAAATAGTATGGAAGTTGAACATTGCTAAAAATTGGTTAAAACTTGGTTGAAATCTTCTTCTTGCACCTATACAACAACTTGCAAGAAATACCTGTGTAAAGAGAAAACAACATTTATAAAATATGAGAGGTAAGTGCTGATTGGATTGGAAACGTGAAGATGCTGTTAGAGGTCAGTCATCTCACCTCCAGAACATCTCTGCAGGAGTTCCTCAGGGTAGTCATCGGCCCAACCGGCTTTAGCTGCCTTCCCTCCATCAGAAGGTCAGAGTTCGGGATGTTCGCTGGTGATTGCACAATGATCAGCACCATTTGTAACTCTGCAGAAACTGAAGCAGTCCTTGACAAAATGCAGCAAGAGCTAGATTATATTATGACTTGGGCTAACAAGTTACAAGTAACATTCATGCCATACAAGTGCCAGCCAATGACTATTTCCAACACAAGTGAATCTAACCATTGCCCTTTGTCATTCAACACTGTTACCATCAGTGTTACCGCTGTTACCATCAGTGATCAGTTCACCATCAATATCCTTGGGATTACCATTGAACAAAAACTGAAATGGACCCGCTATATCTATACTGTGGTTACAAGAGTGGGTCAGAGGCTAAGAATTTTGCAGTGAGTAACTCAACTCCTGATTCCTCAAAGTCTGTCCACAATCTACAAGGCACAAGTCACGAGTGTGATGGAATACTACCCACTTGCCTGGATGGGTGCAGCTTCAACAACACTCAAATAATCTGACACCATCTAGGACAAAGCAATCGGCTTGATTGGTCTCACGTTGACACACATCCACTCCACCACTGATCTCAGTAGCAGCAGTGTGTACTAAGTATAAGATGTTATGTAGAAATTCACCAAACCTCCTTTAACAGCACCTTCCAAACTCACAATTACTCCCATCTGGAATGAAAAGAGCAAAGGCTACGTGGGAACGCCAAGACCTGCAAGTTCCCCTTGAAGCCATGCACCATCCTGACTGGGAAATATATCACTGTTCCATCAGTGTTGCAGGAATAAAATTCTGTAACTTTATTCCGAGTGGCATTATGAGTTTACCTGCAGCAAATGGACTGCAGAGGTTTAATATGGCAGCTCATGACCAGCTTCTCAAGGGTATCTAGTGATAGGCGATAAGTGCCGGCCCAAACAGCAATGCCCACATTCCATGAATGAATTTTTTAAAAAGCAAAGGTAATCTTTATTTTTTCTTCATCTCTTAAGTGCAAAGGTTCTCCAAGGTGATCCTTAAGTCCTCCCACAATTGTGAGCCCACTGTTCATGTCCCTGACTCCTCTTACTGCTGTGACCTTGAACCTTTGCTCCAGCTCTCCGTTGCTGTCCTGCTTTTTTTCTTACTCTCTCATTTAAAGAGGTTTTTCCACTCAGGATGCAGCCAATTAGGCTGCCTACGTATCTGGCAGCTTCTTACTCCAATTTTCTAGCCACCATCAGAGGCTTGTAGCTGCTCTCTTCACAAATCCTGGGCTTCTGTTCCTCTCTGTATTGCCCTTTCATCATGGCATCTGGCTCCTACTCTGTCCTTTAGCTGCAGGAAGGGGCGACAGGGAATACGACTACCTCCAATCTGTGCTCTCTACCGCCATTATCATCTGTTATTCGATGTCCTTTATATACTTAGTGGCTATTGTGTTTAAATGAAAACATAATGTTTGAGCCAAGAACATAACTCTCCTGCAATACTTACCAACCTTACGTCTGGACAAGCAGCAGTTGAATGAGTAACAGGCAAGAAGAACAGCCAGCAATCAAATAACATGTGGAGATTAGAAACAAAAAACAAAAAAAGAAATAGAGAAATCATTGCTATTACTAAGTATTTCAAGTAAGTTGCTAGCCCAAAACAGTCTGAAAGTGGCTGAATGGATTGTCAAGATTCATAAGCTTCCTCACAAGCTTCTTCCAGAACAGCTTTGCATGTCACAGACAGTGTTTTGAGTCTGCCTGGATCCAGGAGAGGGGAAAAGTTGAAGCCTAAAAAGATTCTCTGTGCAGGAATGTGGGTAAAAGCTTGTTCTTGTTTGAAAAGACTAAATTCATGGGGCTTGAATGTGCTTGAAGGAGTCACTTAGCTTGGGATGAAAGAAGCATCTCTGGGAAATAAAACCAGACAGTGAGAGGTAGTTCTACTGTAAAATTGTCAGTTACCAAGCTGAGAGAAGGAAAGAAGAGGAATAAGGCCGGAATATTCAAGAGTGAAGAATCACTTTGGATTAATAATGTGAAAATAGAATGTCTGTGTAAAGGGCAGTGCAAAAGGTACATTGCACCCTACTTTTCATTGAGTTAAGAATAAGAAAAGAGGGAGTTCTATTCTGCGTTTGAAATTACAAGATGTTCACAGAGATAGCATTAGTTTATTTTCAATATGTGTTAAATAAAGCATCTAAAAATATTAAATCTTGAAGACCTGTTCTTTCAACTATTGACTGGAAATTTGAATTTCTTCTAAATTTACTGTTCTCCATGAAGGTCGTGACGAGAATAAAATACAATTACTGCTAAATGCCTTGACTTGCATCACTGTAAGTATCTTATGAAAATACCTTATTACACAATGGCCCAGACTGAAGCAAAGCATCTAACAGATTATGCCATTAGGCAGACAAGATCGTACCCTCTTAGGTTGTAAAATACTTTTATTTACAATTTACTGAATGTGAAAACTGATAATGATGCAGTGAGGGAAACAGGGCATCTGGGATATAAATGAACAATGCAACCAACTGTGCATATTCTTGACCAATCAGGTTAAATGATAAAGAAACAAACAGGGGAAAGGTTGTGGATGAAGATGCATTCGTGGGTGGAATTAGCAGCAAATCAAATTGAGAAAGAGAATCAAAGTGAGGAGGAGAAAGATTCAATTAAGAAAAAATTGGAGATAGAAAGAAAAAGTTAACATGATACATTTTTAATTTCTTAAACAAAAATTATAACTGACAGAATGAGGCTCCACATCAGCATGAAATCATTTTCACGACTAGCACACAATTTTCTGTAGTTTCTTACGCAGCTGGGGAGAGCAGTTATCAGGCAGTTATGCACCTGGACAGCATGCTTTCTATAGTGCATCTATAAAAGTTGGTGAGTGCCCTTATGGACATGCCAAATTCCCTGAGCCACCTTAAGAAGAAGAGGTGTTGTTGTGCCTCCTTGACCATTGCATCTACGTGGGAAGTCCAGGACAGGTTGTCCGTTATAAAGTGACCCTTCCTCATTCTCTCCCCTGAAGTAGGGTCACCAGATCCAAAACATTAATTCTGTTTTCTCTCCACAGAATCTGCCAGACCTGCTGAGTTTCTCTAGCAGTTTCTGTTTTTTTTTTAACATGAGTAATAATTTTGAGGAGATGTAATCCATCCTCTCCTTTTGTGTTGTATTGCAGAGTTGCCAGATTGGAAAATGTTCCTGTTAAACCCTTTCCCAAAAATATGGCAAAAGTAGGATTGATATATGGAGTCACAAGGTGCTGAACTGCCTTCAATGATGTTCTATTCTATAATACTACCAAATATCTTGCACCAGATTTGGCTTTATTGTTGTGTGAGTGGTAAATAAACAGAGTTTTGGCTGATACAAAAATAGAAGTTACTGGAAAAGCTCAGCAGGTTTGGCAGCATCTGTGAAAAAAATCAGAGTTAATGTTTTGGGTCCAGTGACTCTTCCTTAGAAGTGAGTTTTGAGTTTTGGCTGACATTGACTTATATTTGAGGTACAAAAAGAAAGAATGATATTTGGACAAAAGTTGGATTGACTTTTCTGTAAGAGAAATCATTACTCAAGGGTATAAGACAACTATTTTAGTTTATAACAGTTGAAAAATGACAAAATGATTTCAATCCAAGTACATTCAAATAAGGATGAAAGAAATGTATTAAACAGAGCGATTGCTTAAAACTAATTAGTGCTATATGATAATAAGATAACCTGATTTTTACAGCTGTGGCTTTGGCAATTGGTGCCACTTCCTTATAAATTTGGTCTGTTAAGACTGTCACCAGAGAAGATGAATATCCAAACTGCTTAGTTTCTGTAAGACAAGAGATGCTGTTGTATGCGCACAGAAAAGGTCGAGTCAATTCAAAGAAACTGATAATTAGCTATCATCAGATTGCTGTTTATGTTAATCAGAGCTATTAATTAACATATTTCTCTGGTTTTATTATAACTATGCTATTAAATCTGTAGATTGATGTGACCTTCATAACGCCACATGTTTCAATCTGACACTTGGTTTTATATGAGGTTCGAGCAATGCTCTCCTTCTCTAATACTACAGTTCTGATGTTGAATCTGAATCCTTTATGGTTGATTAAGACTGTGGCAAGTAATTTTATTTTGTGAATGCAAGTCAATATATTTGCTGTTTCATGTGATTTCATACCCTTTAGTGCAATTTTGAACAAAATGCTCCATAGAGCAGAAACTGTTGATTTCTGTGTGTATATGAGGTAAGGCTAAGGACTGAGATGGTGGGGGTTGGGGAGTGTGGGTGTGGAGGTGGTAGCAGGGTGAGGTAATTTAGTATCAGCTATGAGAATCATATGCTTGATTACTTCACACCCACTGCCAGTAAAGGCAGGCAGCATACAGATTCATAAAGTGTGCTCACAATACAAGATTGTAGCCCTACAAAAACATTTCTGACTTATTGTTTACTGAGCAGGGGTTCAAATGTGAGTATGACTGCATTATGAACAGTTAACCCGCATATTGTAAAAGTAATCTGCCCCTTTCTATCCAAACTCTCAAATGGTGCCCTTAAAGATGCTTAAATGCCTCATGTCGCAGCCAATGGATTGTACCAGAGACATAAGGGAGCCATGTCATGAGGCAAACGGCCAGGTGAAGTCTGTTGAGTATGTCTGTGGCTTAGTGGATTGTCCCTTCTTCTCAGGCAACTCGTCCCAAATAGAAAAACCCACCAGAAGATAGACAAAAACCTAGGGTAACTACCATTGATAGCAGATAACAGCCCTCTGTTCCTTCTCACCAGGGTTCCCTGGCTGGCCCTGGTGATGTCACCTTGTTCACCTTGGTCTGGGGACTCCCTTCCACAAGGCCCCACTGCAGTGCCAGTGGCACATTGGGCACTGGAATGCTACTGGTCTCTGAATCTGCAGTAGCTCTTGGCAGGATATCCAGTCTGCACAAGAATTTGTGGCTGGAAATTGCTCCTGGTGCAGCCAAGAATGGTACTAAATCCATGCTGGGCTCCTAGGAATAGTTGTGGTGAGTTTGCCACTAATGGGCCCACCACAATTGACTATGAATTTGTGCCTATGATGTCTGATGAAAAATGTCTGTTTCCATTGAAGCACAGGCAAAGGAAAACCAATGATTGTATGCTGTAGCAGCAGCTCACAGACTAAGGTCATGAGATCCTTGCTTAATGCTATGCAAGCTCAACACAACGCCTTAGACTGCTGCCACATATCTGTAACTAGCACTACCTAAAGAGGCTTGCAGCGTCTTACCACATACCAGCATCTTTCCCCCAAAAGATTCTTAAGATTTCAAAGGCACCACTTCACTTGATGCATAATCTTGCTGTCCTCATCTTCCAATCACTTTCACTCTGTCAATGCCTTTGCTAAAGGCTTTCAGCCAACTATCCCTGATTGCTACACAACATTCTAAGTTTTGCAGACTATAGCCAGGCTGACAAGGTTCATAAATGCTTGAGATCATCTTCCAAGATCATTTGTGGTGTCCCATACTGAAATTCAGCAACCTTTCATTGCCATACAGCAGCCATTGATTTAATACTACATTAGAGCACCAGGACAGGAAAAGACACCTGCAAGTTTGGCATTAAGAAAATATATACGTAAAAATATTTCAGTATATGTGTATTAAGATCATGTAAGAAATAGGAGCAGCAGTGGACCATTCTGTGATCTTTCTGTCATTTAATATGGTCATGACTGATCTGATTATCACTTTAATTCCACGTATTACCTTAGAGCCTTTGAATTACTGGTTGAATATGATCTGTTTAACTCAGTCTTGAATAAATTCAATAACTCAGCCTCCACTGATCTCTGGTGTAGAGCCGTCTGAAGTTAAATGACCCTCTGACAGAGAAATTTCTCTTTATCTCCAGATTAAATGAGAGACCTCTCATGCAACCAGTTCTAAATTGCTCAACAAGAGGAAACATTCTCTCAGCTCATCCACTTGACAAGACTCCTTAGAATCTTAATTGTTTTAATAAGACTATATTTCATTCTTCCAAACTCCAATAGGTCCAAACAGCTTAATCTTTTCTAATAAGACAACCTTTGGTGTTGGGAAGTAAACAAAGTGTTCTTTCTCTGAAATGCCTCCAATGCAAATATATCCCTCCTTAAGTATGGAGATCTAATCTGTAAGCAGTAGTCTAATGTGTTTGACAAATGCCCTGTACATTTATAAAGTATTTTCTTGCCTTTATAGTTGACAACCAAACCTTTATGCCCAACGGTCCTCCCCCAAGCCTTTCAATTGAGGCTACCTCCATTTGCAAATTATGTGCTATGCTTGCAGGCTAACCTTTTGTGATTCTTCAGAACCTGTAATAATATTGTGCTTTTCTATGCATGCCATTAAAACAGATAATCTCACATTTTCCAACATTATATTCTAACTGCCAAAGTATCCATATCCTTTTTCATACACTTCTTTCTCCGTTATGACTTGCTTTCCTGCCTATCTTTGTATCATCAGCTACATAACACCCAGCCTTTCACACAAGTCATCAGTGTAGATTGTTGAGGTTCCAGCATTGATTCCTGTGGCACTCCTGTAATCACAGTTTGCCTGCCTGAAAATGGGCCTTTTATTCTGACTCTCAGTCCTATGTTTAAGTTAATGCATCACCCGCTGTATCATTACAATCTTGTATCATAACTTTATATATCACATTATTGAATGTCTTTTGGAAATCCAAATACCTTACATCAAATTGTTTTTTCTTTGTCCATTCGGCTTGTTACATGTGAAAAAAATTCTAATAAAACTCTGGTTGAAAATAATTTCCATTTCATAAAAATCTCTTTGATTGTGTTATGATTTTCTAAATATCTTGCCAGTACTTCTTTCTTAATGGTTTCTTGCATTTTCCAATGAAAACTTTAGGCTAACTGACCTATTGTTTTCTGACGTCTGTCTTCCTGCTTTTTTGAATTGAATTGTCACATTTGAAGTTTTCCAATCCACTCGGACATTTCTGTAATCTAGGGAATTCTGGACTACACCAGGAAATTTGTCAATCTTTAGTAGTATTAATTTTCCTGGTAGTTTTTCTTTAGTGTTTGTGATAATTTTCAGTTCATCCCTCCATTTTGCCCTTGATTCTCTCCTATTGTTATTGCTATGCTTCTTAAGTCTTGTACCATGATGACATATAAATCATGCTGTACCAAAACACTGGTCATCTACCTGTTTCCCATTACTGATATTCCAGTTTCCTTCTGTAAGGGACCAACACTTTCTTCAGCTACTCTCTTCATTTTGGTGTACTTATAGGAGCTCTTGCTATCTATTATTCTATTTCTCACTGGCTTACTCTAATACTCTAATTTCTCTTAAGAAATTGGTTTGTCATTGGTTTCTAATGTTTCCCCAATCTCCTGGCCTATCACTAATTTTTACAGCTCTGTGTGTAGTTTCTTTAATTTGATACCATTCTTACCTTCCTTACTTAGCCATAGATGGTACATCCTTCTCATTGAGCTTTTTTTCTCAATGGAATGTAGCTTTGTTAAGTTTTCTTAATTTCATAAGTATTTCCTTAAATGTCTGTCACTGTTTCTCTACTGTCTTACTTTCCCCAGTCTGCTATAATCAACTCTATCCACTTATTTTCATAAACATTTAAACATTTATGTTTCAATTATTGGTTTGAGTTCCAAATTTTGCATCACCAAATTGAAAGTGAAGTTGTGCTATGCTATGATCACTTTTCCACAGAGGATGCTTTACATTGAGATCACTAATCAGTCCCATTTTTCATCACCAGGTCCGAAATAGCCGATTTCGGTGCGGTTCCAGTTTATTGTTCTATGAAGTCTCCCAACTACATTCAATGAACTTATCACCAAAGCTACCTTTGTTAATTTGATTTGTCCAATCTACATGAAGATTAATATTATCCTCAATTATTGCATTACTTTCGTCTCATAAGCGCCCCTTATTTCCTGGTTTTATTCTGTCCCACAGTGTAGCTACAGTCAGAGGATCTATAATTACTCCCTTCTTATTATTTCATAGCTCCATCCAAACTGATTCTACATCTTGATCATTAAAGCCCAAGTAATTTCTCTTCACTGTACTTATATCATCCTTTAATAACAGTCCTAGCTTCCTTCCTTTCTTTCCTGAATGGTCAAAAATCCTTGAGTATTGCATTCACAGCCCTGGTCACTTTGCAATCACATCTCTGGAATGGTTTTCATATCATATCATTTTAATGCAAATTCTACTATCAGTTCATCCATCTTGTTACAAATACTCCATGCTTTCAGATAAAGCGTCTTTAAATTCAATCTTTTTAAAATTTTTACCTCTTTAGCCTTTATTTTCTGGTGAACTTTTACCTCTGTCCGTTCCTGATACATTCTGGTTTTCGTCTCTCAGACTGCAACCCTCCATTATTGTGTTGTTCTTTCTTATTAGCTTACTAAATTTCAGTTCATGTGAACCATGTGACCCCACTGTTTAGTTTAAAGCGTGCTGTCTGACACTAGGCAGGTCACTCACCAGGATGCTGGTCATTGTGGTGTTCAACTGAAGGCTGTCCTAATACAGTGAATACTATAGCCAATGCCCCATGTATCAAAGCACATTTTTTTCCACACCAATAACAGAACATGAATTCAACTCTCTGATCTTATTTAACCATTGCAAATTGACTCATTGGCACATAGGGGTGACAGTGGCTTAATGGTAATGTCACTGAGTTAATAATCTAGAGGTCTAGGCCAATTATCTGGGGAAAAGGGTTAAAACTCTACCTTTGAAGCTGGTGGAATTTGAATTAAATTAATAAATCTGGAATTGAAATTTGTTGGTGACTATAACAACTGTCTTTAATTGTTGTAAAGAACCATTTGATTCATCAATGTCCTTAGGGGGGAAAAAGGTCTGGCTGGCTGGTCCTTAGTCTAGCAATATGTTTGACTCTTAACTATCATCTGAAATGGCTTAGCAAATCATTCAGCTCAAGTGCAATTACAGGAGACCAACAGATGTCAGCCTTGTCAGCAATGCCCATGAAAAAATTTTAAAATCCTATGATTTTTGTTGTTCCGCTTTTCAAGTTAGCCTGTAACTGCTCATACTTCTTCAACAGAACATTTTTTTGACCTATCTAGCTCATTGTAATAACATGGATCAACATAACTGGATACTTTCCCTCTTCCTCCAAGTTTCTTTCCAGCCCCAAAAAAATGTTCTTAAGTGTGGCAAAGTCAACACAGTCTTTGGAACTCACACTTTTAGCTGCAAAGACTGTGTCACCTTCTCCCCTCCCCCTTGCCCCTCCCCCAACTCCCCCCAACCCTAATACTGTCTCCTACTATGCGACTACATTCCTTTTAACGATCCCGCTTGAATGGCATCCAGTATCATAGTGCTGTGGTCAGTTTTCTACTGCTCCCTACAGTCTGTGTTGTCATCCCTAAGGGCAGGAAACCTGCCACCCTTATCCATTCTGGCTTGCCCACATTTGAGTTCAATGCATCAGAGATAAAAGGTACTGCAGATGCTGGAGAATCCGAGATAACAAGCATGGGGCTGGATGAACACAGCAGCCCCATGCTTGTTCATCCAGCCCCATGTTTGTTATCTTTGAGTTCAATGCAGTTGACTCCTAAAGGTTTTCGGGCAATTAGGGATAAGGAAAAACACTGTTTTAAATTGTGATGTTAATTTACAATTTACATTTCACAAACAATGAACATATTTTGAAAGATCCTCAAATTTGACAACATAGTACAGGAAAATTCTTCAGCACAACAACACAGAGGAGCAGCTTTGTTATACTGTGCAATCAGAATGGAGATCTTAATATGAAATTCTAGGCAGGAACCAGATTACACAACACAAATTGGGATGTTCTGATGTTAGTAATACCCCAGTAGAATTTTCAAGAGCCAGTGTTTGCCTACGCATGCTCTACTAAGCGATGTTGAATGTAAAGTTCTATTCTTAAAATAATCAATGGAGGTGATCACAAAAAATATGAAATGTAGATTTTTACAAGTTTTTCTGTAGGGTCAGGAGAAACATCAATTGGCTCCTTGCCTTCTTCACTTCAATTAAATTGGCTAGCTTAGCTCTGCAGGGTAGCTGCCAGGTTCATATCCTTTCAACCACTCCCCCAGTTGTCGAGCTGTGCTGAACGTACAGATGTATGGTACGTGCCTGGGGCAATATTTTCACATAAAAATAATTGACCTTTAATTGATATGCCTATATTTCTACAGGACTGTAGAAGGGTAATACCTAAAACATTGACTGCTCCTTTTCTCCAGATGCTGCCTGGCTTGTTGTGTTCTTCTAGCCTCCTGTTTGTCTACCTTACTCTGTCTATCACTTGGTACACCTCCCTGTATTGATTTCTGACATATTTTGTGTCCTTCATAAAAGTCTTGTAACATTATATCTCATTTATTTGCAAATGTAAGTTTATTAATCTCTCTATCACCACTAACTTGAACATTGTCTGTTCTTAGAGTGGAGTTTTCTTCTCCCTGCTGTGTTTTGAGCAATGGTATGAAAATACAATCAGAATAACATTAATTTGAAATGTTGCATTGAGAAAAGCTTTCCCAATTTTCTTTCAGATCTTAAATGGTGACCTCAGATTCTCTCCATTGAGTGTTGACCATCTTATTTCAATGCATTTGAATCTCACAAAAGCTCTATTCACCTTGTTTAGATATCATTTTCAATTCTCCTCTTCATTACCAAGAAACTAGACAATGTAAATTCCTGTCATGTGAGTTATAGCAGGTACCTGGTTGCTGAAACTTATCACATACTTGTCCCATTCATTGTCTAACTGCTTCTTCAGGACAATGTCTCTGCATGCTCCATGGCCACATCCTCCTTGACCCTTTATCCATCCAAGTTAGCACAGGCAAACCACCAGCTTCACATGTGCTTCAAGTAAATAGTCATATATGGAAGTCAAAGGGAAGCAGTCCTTACAGAGATAAACAGTCACTACTGATAGTTCGGAGGTATTATCACAGTCAATTAATGGACTCATCCTACTTCAGTCCGGGGAGTTGACCACAATCAGTCCAATGCTTGGCCCTGGAAAATGGGCCATAGTTAGTCTTACAGGTCAAGCAGAGATAAATCATTACAATCCCAGAAGGCTGCCCTCTCTTCATTGTGGTTTAACCTGAAGGTCACCATGCTGCAGGAGAGAGGTGAGCTTGAGAAGGTAGGATCATCATGACGACCGCAGCCAATACGGGAGTAAAACCCAGACTGCTGGAATCGATGCATTGCAAACCAACCATCAGCCAGCTGAGCTTAATGAGCCCTAATGTCAAGTGCAAGAAGTCCAGGTATTATAGGTAAGTCATTCAGAGGTCTGTGCAAACACCAGCCTCAGGGTAGGAAGGTTTGTTTGGTAGTGAACCAGTTTTCCTGCCATAAAGGGTAAAGGGAGGAATAGAGTATGATGAAAGTAGAATAATTAATGGTGATGTATAATCTGGCGAAGTAGTAAGGTGATACCAATGAGCGAATAGGAAGTAGTCCAACAGGTTTATTTGAAAACACAAGCTTTCGGAGCTTAGTCCCTTGTGTTTTCAAATAAACCTGTTGGACTATAACCTGGTGTTGTGTGATTTCTGACCTTGTCCACCTCAGTCCAATACCGGCACTTCCACATCATGAATAGAAAGTCCAGAAGGCTTGAAAGGTCAGAAGGTTGGGAGGATGAGCTGGGAGGGAGCCTTTGAGTGGACAAAATGCATTCAACAATAACTGTTGTAGATTATGAATCTTGGTGAGATGTGTGTGCAGTGGTAGAGTATAAGTGAATGGCAACCCTGTGAATGTGAGATAGCAGAAAGAAAATGGTAGTACTTAGCCTTACAGAGAGCAAATCATTGACCTTCTTCATCCACTGGCTTGCATCTGGCATCACATGCAACACAGCACTGGGCTGGGCTGCAATTTGTGTCCAGGCTAACTTGATCTGCTGGCATGACATCCTGTGGTGGTCAGCTGGAAACAGCCTGTTGTCCTCTCACCAGACTGTCCACCAACTCATCCAGGTCCCTGTCTGCAAATCAGGGAGTGAGCTTTACCTTCCAACTGGGCCACGAATTGAATGCTGAGACTGGAGAACCACAAAGTGAGGGTTAGTTCCTTGCTTGCAGCAAACGAACTAGGTGTAGCTAGCTTTCAAATATGACATCCGAATTGTGAAAGCCGGAAGGTCCTGGCGTAGTAAGCAACTTCACATCTCTGGCCACACCATTGCATGAGAACTGTGCCCAAGAGCCTGATTTCATAAATGATGAGGCGAAGTGCAGACTTTTGCATGAAAATAGTTGCTCTGAGCCTGGCAAACAAGGCATTATGAATTTCACTCAACAAGACACTTTGGCTGAAAATGGTAAAATTCTGGCAATAGCAGTTAAATATGCAATGATGGCTTCTCTGATTATGTGATCTCAAGATCTGCAGTGTTCCAGAGTCCTCTCATACACCCTACTAAAGCATGTCTGACAAGAAACATGCAAAAGACTGTACCTTGCACCTGGAGAAACATAGCTACTCTATAAAGATTGATAGCTGTGGATTAGCTCCATAGGAAAGGATATAAACTTGATTGTTTGGACAAATAAAATGTTGTTCCTTTCTCCTTGCTCTGCAACAGATTGGTTGATGCAGACATTGAGGTGATTAAATGAAACTAGTGACATAAATGTTTAGTGCCACCAGTGAAGTGTGGATATTTGAAGTGGGTACCAGGTATTTTCTATTCTGTCTGATAATCTGTGTGTCTCTTAGTAGCTCTTTTTCATCATATTTTTGATTTTTCTTCTAACAAAGGCAAAGACAAATTCCTAAAAGATGTAGCTTTGTCTGACAAAATAAAAAAGTTACTATGAGAAAAATCAAGCACCATAGCATCAAACCTTGAATATTGGGAAGAGTAACATGTTTAAAGTTTTCGCAAAGATTTGAAGCTCGGGTTGTGGGTAAGGTTGTTGACTTTCTCACAGAGCTGGCTTGTTTTTATTCAGACATTTCGTCACCATGCTAGGTAACATCATCAGTGAGGCCTCAGATGAAGCGATGTTGTTCTACTCTGCTTGGAATTTATACTGCCTAGTCCGTTGTGGTGAGTAGCGTCATTTCTGGTTTTTATCTGTACGGGTTTGTATATGGGGTCAATTTTATATGTTTGTTAATTGAATTACGAGTTGAGAACCATGCTTCTAGGAATTCCCATGCTTGTCTATGTTTGGCTTGAGCTACTCTGGTTACACTGTCCCATTTAAACTGATGGCCTTCATTGTCTGAGTGTACCGATATTAAGGAAAGTTCATCGTGTCGATTTGCTGCTAGCTGATGTTCATTTATTCTGATGGCTAGTTTCCTTCCTGTCTGTCCGATGTAATGATTGTGGCAGTCATTGCATGGTATTTGGTAAACCATGTTGGTTCTGCATGTTGTGGGAATGGGGTCTTTAATCAGAATACATCTGAACAAAAACAAGACAGCTTAGTGAGAACAGTAACATGGTATGAACAGGGAAGAATGAGTCTTCGACAAATCTAATTAACTTCTGGAAGAGAGCTAACTCCAAGTCCACTTAAACACAGTTTCATCACAAATCTAAAAGTCTTATTTATCAGATATCTATTTTGTGAAACAAGGCAGAAATGGAAAGTGAGGGAAATTTTGCCTTGGATTTTCTAACTGTATTTAATTCTCATTAACTTGTAAGTGTCAATCGCCACCGACATAGTACTCACAGGAAAGTTGCAAAGTAGTCTTTTCTTTCCCACTAGTGACTCAATGTAATGATTTCCTATCTGATTTTGATCTTTTATTTGCTTTGAATTCATGAAATACTTGGGGATACATCAGAAAGATGAAGTGGAGTATGTCCCACAGCCATTAATTTTAAACAGTAGTCGTTGGTGAAGGATTGGGCACTTCTTCAAACTATCTTTCATATGTTACCAATGGTGTAAAACAGTAATGGATGTGTAGACATAGGAGTGCAATAATTTACCTTTTCACTGCATAGATTTCCTGTCAAATAGATGAGGGTGATAGACTGAATTCTACATGCCATGTGACAATGTGTTATTACATTAATGCATTTACAAACTTTTTTGAGATTCCTCTCAGGTTGAAAAGGTACTCTTTTGAGAAATACATCCTCCTTTAGAAACGTTCTGCAAGTCCATGCTCAATGAACAGCAGTACATGAATTTACTAAACAGCTGATTATCGATTGTTAGGTGTACCTGGGAAAATTAGTATTGATTGTTTCAACTGTCATCATATTGTGGGTGCAGCTTTCACATCGGTAGTTAACACCCCAAGATGGTAGGGTAAAGGACTGTTTTCCTTGGTTCACTTTAATCCTTGTGAAAAATTTGTTTGCATAACAAAGCTCTTTTTTGACATTTCAATTCAACACTGGAAACCTACCATTTATTTTCTCACCTTGGCTCTTTTGTGCATTCTATTTGAAATATTATGGTCTGTTGAGCTAGATCTTAACAAAGATCCAGCCTGTCTAGAATTCTCACAACTGAGATCATGACACACTGATGGTAAACAAGCTTTGAGAAGTCAAAAGGTGAAGTATATGTGATAGATTACCCACCCTGTATCCTGCCGTTGTAGTCATCGTGCTAACATTTTTGAAACGATTAAGCTTGTGTTCGCTCGTGTTGCTGATGATGGGGATCTCAGTGATGTTGGTAGGTGGAGCAGTCAAGAAGAAAGAGTCTGACGTTCTCTTGTTTGAAATGGTCATTACCTGGCACCTATGTGCTAATTTTATTTGCTACTTGCCTGCCAAAGGCGGAATGCTAATCAGATTTGGTTACAGGTTAACATATCTTGCTGCATTATTGAGATGTTGTCAAAAGAGCTATTCATCATTGAGCAGTCTGCAAAGACATATGGACACAAATGATTCTCATAAAATTTGAGCTAAGCAGCAGCAACTTGATATTTGTTGAGTAGGTCATGTTTGATGGCAATATTGATAATTCCTTTCTACATTTATTGATGATTGGAGGAGACTGTTTTGACTGTAATTGGCCAGAATTGATTTAACCTGATTGTTGAAGTTATGTCATATCAAGGCATTTTTTTCTCTTGTTAGGTAGATGTCATTATCCTGACCATATGAGACGAGCTTGGTTAGGAGTGGTGAGCTCATCTGTGCAGGTCTTTCGCATTATCATCAGTCTGTTGTTACGCTCATTGTCTTTGGTGCCCACTGAACTCACTCATTTCTTAACATCACATGAGGTTAACCAAATTGAACACAGACATCTATGATTGTGGAGATCTCAAGTGAAGGTTGGGGATGATTGCTGTACCATACCTTTAGCTTAAAAACAGACTTGCAAACACTTAAAATCTTTGCAGTTCTAGTCAATTGTACACACTGCTGCTACTGAGCATCGGTGGTGGAAGGAATGAATGTTTGTGGATGTGGTGCAAATCAAGTAGGCTGCTTTGTGCTGGATGATATCAAGCTCCTCGAGTGTTGTTGGAACTGCAGTCATCCAGGCAAGTGGAGAGTATTCCATCGTACTCCTGATTTGTGATTTGTAAATGGTGGACAGGCCTTGAGGAATCCAGAGGTGAGTTACTCACCACAGGGTTCCTAGCTTTCGACCTGCTCTTGTAGCCACAGTATATACATGGCTGATCCAGTTCAGTTTCTGGTCAATGGTAATCAATTGAATGTTATGGATACAGTTATGGTAATGCCACTGACTGCCAAGGAGTGATGGTTAGATTCTCTCTTGTTGTAGACGGTCTTGTGTGGCATGAACATACTTGCCATGTCAGCAAAACATCAATATTTTCCAGGTCTTGCAGCCTTTGAATATGGACTACTTCAGTATCTGAGGAGTTGCGAATGGTGATTAATATCTGTGCTGACTGTGGGTAGCCTGCTTGTCTCCAATCTCAGGGGGAAATTTAGGTACGTCAGATTTTATAAACAATCATAAATAAACTATCTATTTAACTCCAAGTAAGAATGTATTTGAGAATCTGGTATGGACCCATTTCATTCATGTTGCTATTGGGATGAGTTTCAGGAAGAAAAGTGTCCATAGCAATTAATTGTAATCCCCTATATTGCTGGGACTCACTTAGTGCCAGAGGTTTGGATGTGGAAAATTTGTTAGGTGTTTCCAGCATGGTTTTTTGAAACAATACGTAAATATTCCAACTAGGGAAGGGGCCATATTAGACCTGGTATTGGGGAATGAGTCTGGCCACGTAATTAAAGGTTTAGTGAGGGAATGTTTCAGGAACAGTGGCCATAGGGATTATATTCGGCATGGACTGATTGGACCGAAGGGTCTGTTTCCGCGCTGTATGGCTCTATGACTTATGGATTAGGCTAAGAGTGATCCTTGGGAGAAAGTACTAAATTGGGGGAAGACTAATTGCCCCAATATTAGGCAGGAACTAGGGAATGAAGACTAGGAGCAGCTGTTTGAGGGTAAATCTACATCTGGCATGTTGGAATCTTTTAAAGAACAGTTGATTAGAGTTCAGCATAATCCTGTGAAAATGAATGATAACGATGGTAAGATTCGGAACTTGGAAAACAAAAGAAATTGAGAGCTCAGTTAAAAAGGAAAAGGAGGCATGTGTAAGGTTTAGGAAACTGAAGACAGACAGACCCTTTGAAGAATACAAAGATAACAGGAAAGAATTTAAACAAGAAATTAGAAGGCTAAAAGGGGCCTTGAAATGCCTTTGGCAAACAGCATAACAGAAAATCCCAAGACAATTTATATATAAGGAAGGAGCAAGAGGGTAGTTAAGGAAAAGGTAGGTCCACTCAAGGACAAAGAAGGGAATTTATGCCTGGAGCCAGAGGAAGTTGATGAGGTCCTTAATGAATACGTTGCATCAGTATTCACAAAGGAGAAGGACATAGTGAATGTTGAGTTTCTGGAGGGTACATTGATATTCTGGGCATGTCAATATATGAAAAAGGAAATATTAGGTGTTTTAGAAAGCATTAAGGGACACATGCCCCCAGGACCTAATGGGACCTACCCAAGAATGCTGAGGGAGGTAGGTGAGGAAATTGCTGGTGTACCGATACGAAATCTCGGTGTCCTCTTTAGTCACAGGATGGGTCCCAGAGGACTAGAGAATAGACAACGTTGTTCCTTTGTTTAAGAAGTGCAACAAGATAATCTGGGAAATTACAGATCAGGGAACCTTAACAACAATGATAGGGAAATTGTTGGAGAAGATTCTTAGGGATAGGATTTACTCACATGTGGAAAAATGTGGACTTATTAGCATAGCTTTATGCATGAAAGGTTTTGTCTCACAAACTTGATTCAATTTTTTGAAGAACTGTCAAAGATGATTGATGGGGTCAGGGAGCCAGGTGTTGTCCATATGGACTTTAGCAAAGCCTTTAACAAGCTCCCTCAAGGCAGGCTGGTACAAAAGATAAAGTCACATGGAATCCATGGTGAGCTGGTAACAAGGCTGCAGAACTGGTTTGGTAATAGAAGACAGAGAGTAGCGGTGGAATTGTGTCTTTTTGACTGGAAATCTGTGACCAGTGGTGTTCTTCAGGGATCAATGCTGGCACCCCTGATGTTTGAATTATACATAAATGATTTGGAGGAGAATGTAGGTGGCTTGACTACTAAGTTTGCAAATGACACAAAGATTGGGAGAGTTGCAGATAGTGAGGTGGATTGCCAAAGGATACAGTCGGATTTAGATAGGCTGGAGACCTGGGTAGAGAAATAGCAAATGGAGTCTAATTTGGACAAATGCATTTGATGCATTTTGGAAGGTCTAATGTAGGATAGAAGTATACAGTAAATGGCAAAATCCTTAGTAGGATCATTGTGTAGAGGGATCAGGGTGTACAGGTCTACAGTTCCCTGAATGCGGCAACACAAATTGATAAGGTGTTCAAAAAGGAATATAGCATGCTTGCCTTCACTGCACAGGGAATACAGCATAAAAATTGGCAACTTATGTTGCAGCTACATAGAAATTTAGTTAGGCCACATTTGGAATATTGTGTACAATTCTGGCCACAGTACTACCAGAAGGATGTAGAGGCTGTGGAGAGGGTTCAAAAACTGTTTACCAGGATGTTGCGTGGTTTGGAAGGTAATAGCTATGAGGAGAGATTAGACAAACTTGAGTGGTTTTCACTTGAATGCTGGATGATGACAGGCATTAGAAGTTTACTTGGATGGAATGGATAGTCAAAGTCTTTTTCCCAGAGTAGAAATGTTAATTACTAGGGGCCATAGGTTTAAGGTAAAAAGCTGTAAGTTTAATGGAAATGTGACAGGCAAGATTTTACACAGAGGGTAGTAAGTGCCTGGAATGCACTGCCAGAGAAGGTAGTAGAGATGGACACAATGGCAAAGTTTAAGAGGCACCTAGACAGATATTTGAATAGACAGGGAATAGAGGGATATGGATCACATAGAGGCAAAAGGGTTTTAGCTTAGAAAGACATCATTAGTCTTGTGGGTCAAAGGGCCTGTTCCTGTGTTGTACAGTACTTTGTTCTTTTAGTACCCAGTTTCAGGTTTTCCTGATATCACTGGACATCACAGACCCGAGCGATTTTGCAAGAAGCTGAAAGTAACAAAAAAGAGAGAGAACATAAGATAAAGCCAGCTAGTCTTTTATGCGAAGCAGGGAAAATTGAAGAGATTTGATTTTTGAGGTATTAAAGCAGACTGGAAAATTCACCTAGCCTGGGTTAGAAAGGAGGTATATAACCCTCACAGTGTGAGTCAATTCTGAGATTAGAAATTATCTTGGCGGGAAAGAAAAAGGAAGTAGCCATTGGAAATGAAGAACTGCTTAGTTTCTAAGGGAATAAAGTGGCCACTTCAAGGATAAAGCATAACTGATGTTGGAATATTAGTTATGCTAAAGTCATTTGAGGATTTTTTTCCTGAAGTTGATTGGTCTGCAGTTGGTCAATATAGCTTTTAGTTAATTTCTCACAGTAAACGTCTTACAACCTGACATCTTTATAGAATCCCTATAGTGCAGAAAGAGTCTGTACCAACTCTCTGAAGAGCATCCCATCAAGACTCAGGCCTTACCCTGTCCCAGTAACCCCTCTTTTACTTTGGCTAATACACCTAGCCTGCACATCCCTGGACACTACAGGGCAATTTAGCATGGCCAATCCACCAAACCTGCACATCTTTGGACTGTAGGAGGAAACCTGGTGGAAACCCACACAGACATGGGAAGAACATGCAAACACCACACAGTCACCCGAGGCTGGAATCAAACCTGGGTCCCTGGTGCTGTGAGGCAGCAGTGCTAAATACTGTGCCACAGTGCCACCCTGAAATCTTGTATTCCTTCCAATCAGATACTAGAAATTCAAATGTCTTCCAAAAAAGCTATTGGTTTTGTGGAAATTCTTAGAAAATACAGGACTGACGTAATGAGGATATTGAACTTTTCTCATCAAGATGATAGATCTCAGCATGGACAATGAAATAATCCTTTGTAATTACTGCAGTAGCATTCTCTCAGATCCTAACACTTCATTAAATATTTTAACAATCATCTCTTTCTTATTCATCTGAGCTGCTGAAGTGCCCAGGTAACAGAAAACAATAATTCTCTCCCCTGTATGTGCCATATACATTGGTTTTGTCAGGAAAATACAAAAGGGAAAAACCTGTTTATGACTTTTCTGACATAACAATTAATATGATGCTCTTTCACACACACACCAGGAAATAATTTAAAGAGGAGATATTTCATTACATAAAGTGTTAAAGATGACAATAACTGTTCCAATGTGATTTATTTTGTGTAGGTGTGAACAACAATCATTTGTCCTTGTATACTGGCAATCTACCTCCAATTTCTTTTGCTCCACAAAGTTTTTGAATATGTTGCAGCCTCTAAAACATGTCAATCTTCGACATAAATGTGTGCTTGAATGTCTTCGAATTAGGTTTCTGCATCACCACAGCACTGACAAGCCCCGAATCTAAGTCATAAAAGTTATCCTTTATGATCATAATCATGATGCAGGATCCTTCCTCATCTTCTCACTACTGCTGCAGCATCTGACATGGTCTACCACACCATCCTCTGCCAACTCCTCGACTCCACAATTTCTTGGTGAAATAATCCTCACCTGGTTATTTCTTAATCTATAAAACTATTGCCAAATCATTATTAGCTCAGCACCAGGCAGATGATGATCTCCTCGTTCCAGCCATTGATAACTTTGTCTACATGCACAGAGGAGGACAGGAACAGCAGGTAGGTTTGTGGGATGCAGTCATTAAACTGGATTGAAGGATGGAGAAATCCACCAATGTTACCGGTATGGTGCTGGCTCCGGCATGAGAGCATCCAGCTTCCTCCATTGACACACTGCCTAACACCATGAAAATTGAGGTCCGACACAGTCAATGTCTGCATGTGGGTCTGCACTCCACTGGTCTAGCCGTAGGCCAGGAGAAAGAGAGACAAAGGACCTCAATCTCATTCCAAATGCCACTTCCACTCAATTGCTCTTTGAAATGAACTACTGGTATTCATGGTAGCTGTAATCTTTTTGGCCACCAAGATAAGATGGCTACCTAGTCCTTCTGAGTGCAAATCCTGCTCCGGCAAATGACATATTTTGATGATGATTGTCTGGAACAATCTTTTGTCTGCACCTATGCTGAGCTTCCAAGAGCTGTAAAAAATTGACAGTGAGGTCAGTATTTGCTGCTTCTGTTCATTCTCCTATGCCTCCTTGGAGGGTTCTCACTTGCTGCTTCTCCCTCTGCAGCCACTGGAAAGTCCTTTTCTTGTTGATCTTGCCATTATGTTGCAATTGTTCTCTCCTTTGGTGTTGTCGACACCTCTTAGCAATGTTCACAAGGAATCTAACTGCAGTGATAACAAGGCGAGGGGCTGGATGAACACAGCAGGCCAAGCAGCATCATCGGAGCAGGAAAACTTGACGTTTCGGGCCGAAACCCTTCATCAGAAATGGGGGAGGGGAAGAGGGTTCTGAAATAAATAGGGAGAGAGGGGGAGGCGGATAGA
>JAHRHZ010000014.1:32675280-32765857 GCA_024137785.1 Ginglymostoma cirratum
CCCCCCCCACCCACACTCACCTTTACTGGCTCCATCCCTGCCTCTTCAACTTGTCTGCCTCCTCTCCACCTATCCTCTCCTCTATCCATCTTCTATCTGCCTCCCCCTCTCTTCCTATTTATTTCAGAACCCTCTTCCCCTCCCACATTTCTGATGAAGGGTCTAGGCCCGAAACGTCAAGTTTTCCTGCTCCTATGATGCTACTTGGCCTGCTGTGTTCATCCAGCCCCACGCCTTGTTATCTCAGATTCTCCAGCATCTGCAGTACCTTTTATCTCTAACTGCAGTGATATCCATTTCAGACGCATGAGCTGATAATCTGTGGGAAATCATGGGAAAAAAACAGCATTTCAATAACTATTTCTAAACCTTCACATCAATCACAAAGAAATGTCATGTGATGCCCTGATGCAGTGTGGCATGAAATCTTCACAATGTGATGCTCAATAGGAGCTCTGGGGTATATAACTTCATTCAGAATAATGTATCAAAATCAAAGTGCTAATGCTATGTGGGAGGAAGGAAATTCTGTTAAAGCACCACCATATACTAACCCTTTTCCCAATTAAAGCCACCCTTGAACATCACAGACCATGTCCTTGTATACCTACTGTTCAGACTTACTGCGTGAATGTGGCAGCTCCAAAATCTTGTGCTTCATTTTGAGGTATGAACAGTGATTCTGAAATGGCAAAGTTAAGTCATTTAAGTTCGTGAATAAATAGAACTACTTACTCGATATGATTAAAAAGCATTTACCACGAAGTGTGTATTGGTCATGATTGTTTGAAACCATAACTTCTAATGTTCACTCTTGCAAAAGTATGAACTGACAATGAATTTCAACTTGATGCAGATGGGCAATACTACTGAGTTGGTGGATGCATGATTAATGAGTTTGCTCTTGGGGCCTCAAAGACGACGAATTGTACTTCCCACCCAAAAGGAAAAACAGTCACCAACTCTGCCCAGTGTGCATGCGGTAGCAGCCATTTTGGCTTGTTAGTATGCATTTGACTTTAGATTGAAGGTAGCAACATTTTAGCTTTATGTTGTTGTCAGTGACTTGCTGGCTCCATCTGAGATAGATAATAATCACCTATACTTTATGTTTCCTTTTGTGTTACTGACCCTGTTGTCCCGATTACCTTTCAGCCTCTTTCTATTTCCATTCATCCCATTTTTCTGACCATTAATAACCCTACTTTACCTTCTGAGTTCATGGCTTTGCAAGTTGTTATGCCCTTGTTGGCTATACACCCTGTGCATAGAGAGGTCAAAGTGATTATCATGTGAGAACGCATCCGTGAGCAGCTTCCGATCTCCTCTTATCCTTTGTGAGATCTCATCCTTCTATCATGAATTGCGCCTTTTGACTATAATCATTTTCTCAGTAACCCAGTCCAATTAATCCGAACCCCAGACTTGAGCTTTGGTCTTTTCTCAGGGTTCCTTAGAATGACCCCTGAAAGGTTTTCTGACCATTCATGTCCACAACCCCAAGATGACCATTGACAACCACCAGGGCTGATTTGGCAGGATAGTCCTGATAGAAAAAGCCCAAGTCCCATACTGGTATCTCCACTGCACCTCAACTGAACTATCTATAATCCCCAGACTGCATGCACTTGACCTGCAGGACTAATTGTGGCCTAATTCCTGAAGTGCAAAAACACAGATCCTTGGAGAGGGGTTTGACAAAGTGGCTGACTGACAATTCCCCGTACAGAGATCAGATGAACGCCTTGACTGACTGCAGAGATACTCTTTGACAGACTGTAGTCCTCCTTGGCCTCACTAATGACTGGTTCCCTTTGACTTTCAGACATGGTTATTTTGCTTGAAGCACTTGCAATGCATTACTGTGTAAGCTGTAACATTAATGTGGAAGGGTGCCACACAACAACATGTCCACCCCCATGATTGTTGAATGCTTTGAAACTTAACAAGCTGCCTGTCTCTCTGCACTAACAAGCAATGAAAGCGATAGAGGTTGATAGCAATACAAATCTCAGAGGGTGGCAGACTCCAAATAAATGCAAAGTGAATGAGGGGCAAGGTCTAAAAGTGATGTATGAGGCAAGTTCTTTTTTTACACAGAGGGTGGTGGGTGCCTGGAACTCACTGCTGGGGGGGTAGTGGAAGCAGATACTATAGTGACTTTTAAAGGGCGTCTTGACAAATACATGAATTTGATGGGAATAGAGGGGTATGGTCCCCAGAAGGGCAGAGGATTTTAGTTGTGATTGGCAGAATGTTGGTGCAGGCTTGGAGGGCTGAAGGGCCTGTTCCCATGCTGTCATTTTCTTTGATCGTTTTCTGTTTGTCCTTTGCTGAGAAAAGAAGCTAAGAACCATAAGATGCACGAGATGCATGCATATCCCAGTGCACAATGCCTGCTGGCAGAGGCATGCAAGTCATAAGCATCCCTGAGCTCTAAAATGAAGTCGTGGAGGGCTGAAGTGCTGTGTGAGTTAGTCTGAAATCAGCCACAGAGAAGTAGTGATGCTGGTGGTTTTGCAACAACCTCTTGTGTGAAACAGCACAGTAACTACGGAGAATGCAGAGAAAGTGTGATGAAGGTAAAGTTGTCTGAAGGCCCAGGGAACTAAGCTACCACTGCAAGTTAACCATTCTAACTGACATGTTGGGAATTAACAGCATTGAGCTTCTCAGGAAAACTCAGGAGAATTGTGAGCTGCATAGAAAATGAGGCAAGTTCAGCTAGTAATCATATGCAAATGCATTGAAATAAGATAGGTGTCACTCACTGTTTAAACACTAAGGGGAAACTTGTAATTTTTTCTCAACATTGAAATAAATCAGATTCCCAATTTCACAATATTTTCCCAACTGTTTTCACCGTTTCCCAGACCAACCAAGCAAAATTCTGCCAATAGCCTTCATTCTTCATAATGTTTAAATGATAGAAATTGTGCCTTGTCCAACACTGGATGTCGGACAACTAGCCTGACTGCACAGGGCAGTGGAAGCTCAAGGAAGATAATGGAGGAGGAGAGCTGGGTGAGTCATCATCAATGTGGAATGTGATACACTCGTCCAGTAGTATTGGACCCATCCGTTCGCACCCCCCGACAATGGGATCCTTGATTTCCTGACCTGCAGACCGCAATCAGTGAGCATAGGTGACAACACATCCTCCACAATAATCCTCAACGCTGTGGTGCCCGGCAAAAATGCACTCTTAGCCCCATACTATGCTCCTTATACACTCATGGCTGCGTGGCCAAATTCTGCTCTAATTCCATTTACAAATTTGGCGATGACACTGTAGTGGGTCAGAACACAAACAATGATGTGAGAGTACAGGAAGGATATAGACACCTTGGTGGCATGATATAAATACAACAAACGCTCCCTCAATGTTGGCAAAATGAAAGAGCTGGTCAGCAAATTCAGGAAGTGGCATGGAGGACACACCCCTGTCTGTATCAATGGTGCCGAGGTGGAGGTGGTCAAGAGCAGCCAACAAAATCAAAGACCTCTCCATCCCTGGTTATACTCCCTTTCACCCTCTTCGATCAGGCAGAAGTTATCAAAGTTTGAAAACACATACTAACAGATTTAAGAACAGCTTCTTCCTTGCTGTTTCAGCCTTATGAACGAATGTCTCATATTTTAGAGTTGATTTTCTCTGCACCTTCTCTGTTGCTGTAACATTATATTCTGCATTCTGTTCTATTACCCCGATGTACTTATCTAAGGTATGATTGGTCTGGTTAGCATGCAATACAATATTTTTCACTATATCTCGGTACATGCGACAACAAATGAAATCAAATCAGATTATGTTGGCAAAAGTTAACAATATAAATGGGGAAAAGGAAGGGCCCTGCATCCTTGGACACTTCTTGCTTGACCAATTGTGGAGATGTGTTGGTGATGTATTCACCAGACTGCACTGTGGAAACCAATCTAAAAAAAGAAGCCATCAAGGTGAAACTAATGACCACTCCCCTTCTCCACCATGGAGGTTAGTTTAACTGACGTAATTACCTGGCCATTCTTTTGTCCATTTTAAACCATAACAAGGACAGTGAGTCAAGATTATAGCCACATGAGGGTTTCCTTTATGATTTTCAGCAAACTTGGTGCTGTGGGACGATGGGGATTTTGGTCAAATAGGTCAGGAATTAGTGTGAAACCCCAGACCACAGTGTACGCCGGAAATAGATTTCAATAACTGATGAAAACTCAGAAAATTAGAGACGGGTAGTAATTTGTGAGGGCAGCAGCAGAAATTAATGAGTCTCATGATGACAGTATGGCGTCGATAAGTGAAACTGGGTTTTTGGAAGCTTATTCAACGACTGAATGTACGACTAAGGACGCAGCTTTGGATTTCACAAGACTGAATAAACCTGATGCGAATTAGGATGGAGACTGAGGAAAACCGTCTGAGTGTGTGGATGAAGACAGGATTGAGAATGTAGACAGACAGGACAGAAAGCAAAGAGAAAATTGATGAACTCGACAGAGAGTGCGGACCTCATGAGATCCTCGCACCCAGCTAGATGACAGATTTGCAGTGAATAGATTTTATGTTTTTTCCCTGAACGAAATACATCAAAACAGGTCACATTTTGTGAACCAAAACGTTTGCGTTTCACTGAAACTGACCCCGGTCACACCGCGTGGTACGTAATAAAGACAATTTGAAAGTATTTGCTTCTGGCTAGTAGGAACAAAGTAACACTTAGCGGGGCAGGACTTAACCACTCTGCCTTCCAGCTAGAAACCACCTTCGTATTTATCCAATCAGTTCCTGTTCTTGATGTCCAAACTGTGGCGCTATGCTCTTTATTGTCAGACGGTACTTTTGCAGAAAATGAAAACGTTTTTATTGTCAACTTGAACCTGATTATAACCCAAACGGCGACCGCAGGGACAGAGAAGGAAAAATCTATAGACCACTCAAGTTGGTTAGCACCACTGAATTTGAAAAGCAGGAAATCCAGTGCATTATTTTTAAAGAATCTAGTTCTTGACCAGATGTAAAAAAGCCCAGCTCTCAGGAAGCAACACCGAAGATGAAAGTTCTCACCCACGGCATCCTTCGTATGGTGTGAGCGGGTGGGAGCGGAATCTGAGCTGGGTCGCGCGCTCACCTGTTCAGGGCGCGCGCGCCTGGCTCCCATTTGTGCCGTGTGCACGTGCGCGCGCATTTCGCGCGCTTCCTCGGCTGCGCACATCGTCCCGGACTGGGGAAAAGGAGCGGGAGCAGCAGCGGCGGCGCTTGGCCAAGTGACCGCTCCGCCTCCGCCTCCAGCTGTGAGCACTCGCGCCACTGCAGCGCTGTCAGAGCTAGCTGCAAACTCTGCAACAGGCACTCACTTGTGTCAGTCTCATCTCTCAGCGCCCTTTAACTATCCAACCTCTCCCTGAAATCGAGAAGAGAAATTATCCCCTTCCGAAGAAGGGGGAAAAAAAAAACTTTGACTGGTTCCTCGTCCCGCGGAAAAGAAAATCGTTTTTCATTGGTGATGGCAGTGAAAGCGCTCACGGGTTGTTGCATTTTCTGGACTCTGCTGTTATCCCTTCGCGATGTCTCTTGTCAGTTAGGTAAGAGATTTTTAAATGACATAAAATGATGAATATATTGATTGTATTTAAATTGTTTGGATGTAATAATTGATTTGTTTTGAAGAAAATATGAGGCCATCTGTCTTTTGCCACTTTTATTCAAGTTAACCAGACTCTGATTATTCTGCTTTTTTTGTGGTGAAGGGGCTAAGAGGGATCATGATTTAAAAAGAAACAAATATTTGGGTAATTGTAACTGGTTTGAGATCCACCAAGCAGCTTAAATCGCAGTGTCTCCACTGCAAATCATTCAGTGTTCGAAATCGTGTTATTCTCAATGAAGCACGTGTATGCTGTGTTTTCTCGGGTAATTGAAGTATTTCTCAATTTCTGTCTGCTTGGTGTTGTAGTTTGAAAGATAGACATCCTGGTAATTAAAAAGACAGTTTTAATCAGGGCCATTTGGACACAACGCGCAAAACATTAAAGTGAAGTCAAAACAGGGGAATGCGGCATTGGAAACAAATTATTTGTTTTGGCTTTTTTCTTTACAATTTCCCTAGGTTGCGCTTTCATTTTAAACAAGTTTCTTTTTTTCCCTGAGTCGTTCTGTTCCATTCGATCTTCAGGTCTCGTGTTTTAAAATATTGAATATAAATATGGCATTTCCGTTTAATTACTGAATTGTATCAGACGAAGAATATCTCTTGGCTTTTTAAAGTTTTAAATGTTGCAGCTTTCAATCGTGTAGAAATTAGTGCCAGTTCAAAAGCTTAATACAGATATGATCAGACAGTAATCCAGTCAAGAGCGACATTTTTAAAGTTTGCTGTTAGAATGTTGGTAATTTATGTAAATGTTATTTATCTCCATGGTTCCGTGGATCAAGAAGAATTGATAATACAAGGTGCAGAAAATTGGCGACAATGTTTCTCCGTGTTACTATTTTCTCGAGTTTTGTTGCCTGCATTTTTTTTCACTTGACATGTTTTGCGCCATCGTTTTGTGTTTAGCGGTGATGTAGGTTGCGGAGATCTTGCTGCTGTGAGGCGTCAGTGCTGTGCTCTAAGCAGTTCTCTTGGAATTTGCATTGAAACACTTCATAGTTGTTAAAAGGACTTAACTTTTGGTTTGTAAAATGGACAAATCTTGAGTGGTCAAAGTAGGTCTGGGAGTTTTGGGTTTGAGAATTTCTTGGTCATTTATCATCACCCCATCTGTTTTATGTGTAAGCATTCCAGGGCTAAACAGAATTCCCCAGCTTTCACTTACAACTGAAAACAATCCAGGAAAGTTTTATGTAATTTCAAAACATTTGTCACAATGCTTTCATTTGATAGGCGCAGTCAAAGCTTATCATACAAAAAGAAAGTAACTTTAAAACAGTGTTAAATACCATGGGGAAGGAAATAATGTTGATATAGTACAAATCGGTGTAATAACTGCAAATGATAGGCAGTAGCAATGAAAATGGCGAAAGCCTTAATGTATGTCAGTTATATTGATGGTCTATCCTCTACAACTGCAGTAATTTCAGATATCAACACATATTGGATTGCCTTTCTTAGCCGGAGGGCATTGCTTAAGTCAACATACTTTGAGCACAGGGAAGCATCTCTGGAGCTCCCTTGGGATTAGTATTGCATTGTAGTATCAGTAGCACATTGGATATTCTTTCAGATGTGCTCTAACAGTTTGGCTGTGGTACAGATTTCTTCTGTCTCATTTCATTGCATTTGTTTGCTTTTGTTCTATTTTTCATTTTCCATTGTAGTCAACGTTATAATCATATAGGATTTAGTTTCCTTTTATCCATATTGTAGGTACACATTAAGCTTGGATTCATTTTTTCTGTGTTTTCTATTGGACTTTGGTAATCCTAATGCAACACATCAGCCATTGCTTCTGCAGTTGAAAATCGTAACCTTACAGGAGATTCCAGAAACAGAGAATTGTGTTGTATTCTCATTAAACAACATTTGATAGTGCTTGATATTAGCTGAAAAAGAGACACAAGTTACTTGAAAAAAATGACATTTCCTCAACAAACATTTCAGCAAATCATGTACTGTCAAAGGATTGATTGACCAATCTCAACAGTAAATACTGCTGTGTTTTGACAGGTATTTTAATGAAGACATTAACAAATGAACTGTACTAGATATAAATTGTGACAGTGATTAATTTGCATTGAATTGGTATATTTTCCCTGTTTATGTGACAAATTTCCACATTTTGGTACTCACCTCTTGGAATTTAAATTTTTCTTTTTTTTTGTCAGTGTGAATATATGACATTATGAATCTATTGGTCTCCACTCAGCATACTTTGGTATATTGTTAGTGCGACACTTTCTTTGACAGTTAGTGCCTTAAGAATAAACTCTTGAATTTTCCTTATGACTGTTGTGGTGTGGTTAACATACATTGTAATGTATTCTCAGTTGTTAAAAAGTGCAAGAATTTGTTATAAATGACCTAATCAGGTTGTGTTCACACTCCTGGATATATTAATACATGAAAACCATTTTTGCAGTGAAGCTAGAGATGTAATCCTTTTATTTTTCATATATACACATTTGAAACTCAGTTATTGAATTCCCTTGCTACCAAGTATGTAGAGTGTGCAAGATGACTGGGGGGAAAACACAACTATAATTTTTTTTGGGTCAGACTTTGGAAGTATTTAAATGCCAGGCTGATAAAGGCAAATCAGGACTTTGGTATAAAGCTGAAAGATAACATCTCACAGATGAATAGGACTGGGTGGAGTAGACAAGGGTTAACATAACTTAACTTAATGTTTTCTGAATATATTAAAGTATTGCAGCTTAATGCCTAAGTGATCTATGTGTAAAGAGATAGAACATAGTTCTGGCAGCAATAAAAAAAACTATCCAGTGTCCTTTAAGACAAGTTGCTGAGTACTTCACTGTGAAAAGCTGTTCTTTTATAGATTTCACAGCCACTTAACAGTTCCTGTGTTAAAGGAGATTTCCAGGAAAGGTGAAGGGAGGGACACGGTTAGTTTCATAGCCTAAAATGAATGACAATTTTAATATTTAAAAACATGGGAGATGAAGGATTGAATTTTGATCTGGGTGCACAGGCACAATGCTGCACGAATGATAAGCTTAGTCTTTTTTTTGGGAGCAAATTCGATTTACCTTGACACTACTGACCCCGTGCCCTTTTCACCCTGGCCTTTTGAGGGTTGGAAGTGACTATTATTAAAAGAAAATGCAGACTTGCCCCATTGAGGTCAGATTCCTCATTTTGACTGGAGATTTCTTTACACAAACCATTTTATCTGTTGGAGTGGTGTTTTGGAAATGCTGCTCCCTGGATTTCAGAGCTTGTAAGAAAATGGAAAGCTTGCTGAGGAGTCAGCAACATTTTGAAAAGTAAGTTTAAAATATTTTGATGTGTTTGAATGTCATGATTTGGTGCAGTATTATAATATAGATGTCTTTTTAACACCATAGGGATTTTCCCTGCAAAAATAATTTGACACTTACCTTGACCAGTATTGTGTAATTTTTCACAGGTATTGCAGCACTTTTCCATTGGAAAAAAAGAGACATTGAAATATGTAGGAAGAAATGTCTCTGCTGTTACGTTCAATTGAAGTCACAGATTTGGCCTTTTTTAAAGGGATCCGACAACTGAAAGTGGAAGAAATGGTTAAAACGTGATTCTCTTCAATTAATTAATAAATTAGAAGTTCATTGTACAGATGAAATAAAAATAAAATAAACCAAGTTGATTGAGCATAGCATGGATGTACGAATGGGAAAACACATTTTGACAAATGTTATAAGGGACTTTTTTGAGAACGTGACTAATAAGTTATAAAAGGGAATCATTAGCTGTGGTGTACTTGGATTTCTAGAAGTCTTGTGAAAAGGTCCCCAAAAGGAGGTTGGCGAGCACAATTAAAGCATGTGGGATTGAAATAATGTGCGAGCATGGATTAGGAATTGGTTAACAGGCAGAAAGCAGTAAGGATAAATTAGGTTATTGAGATGACGAGGAGTAGAGCTGGATGAACACAGCAGGCCAAGCAGCATCAGAGGACCAGGAAGGATGACGTTTCAGGCCGAGACCCTTCTTCAGAAATGGGGGAGGGGAAGGGGGTTCTGAAATAAATAGGGAGAGAGAGGGAGGCGGATAGATGGATAGAGGAGAAGATAGGTGGAGAGGAGGCATACAGGTCAAAGAGGCGGGGATAGAGCCAGTAAAGGTGAGTGTAGGTGGGGAGGTAGGGAGGAGATAGGTCAAACCGGAGAGGACGGACAGGTCAAGGGGGCGGGAAGAGGTGAGCAGGTAGGAGATGGGGGTGGAACTTGAGGTGGGAGGAGGGGATAGGTGAGAGGAAGAACAGGTTAGGGAGATGGGGAAGAGCTGGGCTGGTTTTGGGATGTGGTAGGGGGAAGGGAGGTTTTGAAGCTTGTGAAGTCCACATTGACACCATTGGGCTGCAGGGTTACTAAGCGGAATATGATTTGCTGTTCCTGCAACCTTCAGGTAGCATCATTGTGGCACTGCAGGAGGCCCAGGATGGACATGTCGTCTGAGGAATGGGAGGGGGAGTTGAAATGATTTGCGACTGGGAGGTGCAGTTGTTTAGTGCGAACGGAGCATAGGTGTTTTGCAAAGCGGTCCTTCCGGAGGGACCACTTTCTCCGTGACTGAGATAAAAGGTACTGCAGATGCTGGAGAATCCGAGATAACAAGCATGGGGCTGGATGAACACAGCAGGTCAAGCAGCATCACAGGAGCAGGAAAACTTGACGTTTCAGGCCTAAACCCTTCATCAGAAATGGGGGAGGGGAAGAGGGTTCTGAAATAAATAGGGAGAGAGGGGGAGGCGGATAGAGGAGTTGCAGTGGGAGAGAGATTTGTCCGCTCCACACTCCCCTCCAGCCCCACCACACCCGGCACTTTTCCCTGCAACCGCAGGAAATGCTACACCTGGCCCCTACACCTCCCTCCTCACACCCATCTCAGGCCCCAAGAAGATTTCCACATCAAGCAGATGTTCACCTGCACATCTGCTAATGTGCTTCCCTGAAGGACATTAGTGAATCTGCTAATGTGGTATACTGCATCCGTTGTGGCCTCCTCTACATCGGGGAAACCAAGCGGAGGCTTGGGGACAGCTTTGCAGAACACCTACGCTCGGTTCGCACTAAACAACTGCACCTCCCAGTTGCGAACCATTTCAACTCCCTCTCTCATTCCTCAGACGACATGTCCATCCTGGGCCTCCTGCAGTGCCACAACGATGCTACCCGAAAGTTGCAGGAACAGCAACTCATATTCCGCTTGGGAACCCTGCAGCCCAATGGTGTCAATGTGGACTTCACAAGCTTCAAAACCTCCCCTCCCCCTACCGCATCCCAAAACCAGCCCAGCTCGTCCCCGCCTCCCTAACCAGTCCTTCCTCCCACCTATTCCCTCCTCCCACCTCAAGCCGCACCCCCATCTCCTACCTACTAACCTCATCCTGCCCTCTTGACCTGTCCATCCTCCCTGGACTGACCTATCTCCTTCCTACCTCCCCACCTCCACTCGCCTTTACTGGCTCCATCCCCGCCTCTTTGACCTGTCTGTCTCCTCTCCACCTATCTTCTCCTCTATCTATCTTCTATGTGCCTCCCCCTCTCTCCCTATTTATTTCAGAACCCCTTCCCCTCCCCCATTTCTGAAGAAGGGTCTCGGCCTGAAACGTCAGCCTTTCTGCTCAGCTGATGCTGCTTGGCCTGCTTTGTTCATCCAGCTCTACACCTTGTTATCTCAGATTCTCCAGCATCTGCAGTTCCTACTATCTCTAAATTAGGTTATTCTCATGTTAACACCCTGTGCCTAGTTGGGTACTGCAAAGATCAGTTAGTACTTGGTTACCTCATCAGTTCACAATGATTTGGATTTTGTCAGGGCTGGGCGGGGGGGAAGTGTAATAATATTTTCAAATTTCTACATGATACAGAGCTAAGCTTTGTATATTCAACATGGTGCTCAGTTACGAGTGGTGTACCACAAAGATCTGTTCTGGGTCCTCTTCTATTTGTGATTTTTGTAAATGATTTGAATGAAGGAGTGGAAGGGTGGATTAGCAAGTTCGCGGACGATATGATGGTAGGTCACGTTGTGGACAGTGCGGAGGGCTGTTCTAGGTTACAAAGGGACATTAATAGAATGCAGAGCTGGACTGAGAAGTGGCAGATGGAGTTTAACCCTGAAGAGTGTGAGGTGAATCATTTTAGAAGGACAAACTTGAAAGCAGAATACAGGGTTAACGGAAAGATTCTTGGCAATGTGGAGGAGCAGAGGGATCTGGGGTTCATGTTCACAGTTCCCTGAAAGCTGCCACTCAGGTGGATAGAGTTGTTAAGAAGGCGTATGGTGTGTTAGCTTTCATAGAGGGATTGAGTTCAAGAGCCTTGAAGTTATGCTGCAGCTATACAAAAGCCTGAGTTGGCCACATCTGGAGTGTTGTGTCCAGTTCTGGTCACCCCATTACAGGAAAGATGTGGAAGCGTTGGAAAAAGTACAGAGGAGATTTACCAGGATGTTGTCTGGAATGGAGGGAAGATCTTATGAGGAAAGGTTGAGAGAGCTAGGACTTTTCTCTTTAGAATGATGAAGGATGAAAGGTGACTTGATAGAGGTGTACAAAATGATCAGAGGTATAGATAGAGTAGACAGCCAGAGACTGTTTCCTAGGGTGGAGGTAGCTTTTACAAGGGGACATAGTTTTAAAGTGAAAGGAGGTAGATATCGGGGAGATGTCAGAGGTAAGTTCTTTACTCAGAGAGTGGTAGGGGTGTGGAATGCATTGCCGGAGAGAGTAGTGGAGTCGGCATCATTAGGGGCATTTAAGCGGTATTAGATAGGCATATGGATGATGGTATAAGTTAGTGGTGGAGGTTAGATGGACCTTAGGTTTAGGGTAAAAGTTCGTCACAACATCATGGGCCGTAGGGCCTGTACTGTTATGTACTGTTCTGTGTTCTAATGTGTGTTGTGAAGAAGTGTAAAGTGGCTTTAGGAGGGTTTGGACAGACTTACTGAGTGGGCATGAACATAACAGGTGGCATATGATTTGGAACAATGTGAAGTTGTCCACTGTGTTAGGAGGAACAGATATACTGAGCATCTCTTAAATGGTAAGAAGTTGGAAAATGTAGATGTGCAAAAGGACGTAGCCTTCAGTGACTTAATGACAAGGACACCTAACAAGCAAGTGCAGGAAGCTATTAGGGAGGCTAATGAAATGTTAGCCTTTTATCGTGAAAGGATTTCAGTACAGTAGTGCTTGAATTATATTGATGCTTGGTTAGACTGCGCTTTGAATATTGTGTGCCGCTTTAGTCTCTTGAAAAGGATATTATTCGCGTGGAGAGAATACAAATGAGGGTTTGCCAAGCTTGTTCCCAGATGGCAGAGTTGTCTTGTGAAGAGAGATTGACCAAACTGGGCCTATATTCTCTAGAGTTTTGATGAATGAGTGGTGATCTCATTTAAAACTACAAAGTACTTAAAGAGTAGATAGAGGTACGATGTCAACCTTGGCTGGAGAATTGAGAACCAGGAGTACAGTTGTAAAGTAAGGCTTGCCATTGAGGATGAGGATTTTTTTTAAACTAAATGTTCTGAATCTTTCAAATTATTTTTCACAGAGGGCTATGGAGGCTCAGTCCTTAAGTTTAAAGTCGAGATTGATAACTCTTTCTGCAATTGGTAATCAGAAATTTATGTGGATAGTGTGGCTCAAAGGCATTGAACAGTTCAATCCGCCATGATCATATTAAATAGCAGAGCAGTGTAAATGGACTTAAAAGCTTAATCCTGTTCCTAAGCTATATAAAGACAATGTTGCTTAGTTAATTTCAAAACACACATCAAAACAAAATTTCATTTACTCCCCAACACCATCATTTTACAGTTAATATAAAAGAGAAATTTTCCTTTGCCCAACCATTAGATTTGACTTAACTGCTACTTGGTTTATGTCCTGTTAGCTATGAAGTCCTTTATCTTGAATATTAACAAAGCTGATAGCCTAGACTTTCTTAACTTCAGCAGGATTCTGACTAAACATTCCTGGTCTGGAAGTTGTACAAAATACATTCTTTCATTGCTGTAACCTATTACCATAACAGCCTAGAACAATCTTGTTTTCAAGGACGAGCTATTCTTGTCTTGAACCTCTGTCATGACTCATTTGAACTGAGCCAAAAGCTTTTGAACGAAATAAAAATTTTAAAAAAACTTGCTAACTTAGATTCTACCAAAGGTGATGGCTTAATGTTTTCTCTTTCTGATCATAAGTGTTCAAACTGACTGGCCTAATTAATTTTTAAATGTTTTCTTGAAAATAAACCAAAACCTACATGCCACTAGTTTGAAATCCAAACTCTTAAAAAATGAGAAATAAATCATGCATCTTTCATCATATGTGGCTATGTGATTAGAATCTTACCTCCAGGTCAAGAATGATAGCAAGGTTGTTAATGGTCTGATTAAACCTGAAGCAGTTGTCAAAAGAAGGGATGGAATTTGTAGTCAGGGAATGGAGCTTGTGTATTTATTTGGAGAAGATTTTTGTTTTGCCGAACAATTTGTCAGATAATCTAGAGACAGTAGACGGGCCTGAGAGATGATCACAAGATAGAGCTGGTTGTTGTCAGTTTACACATGAAAATTCTGTATTTGTTGTCAGATGATAATGCTGTTGAATGGTATGTGGATGAGATGTCCAGAACAAATACCACAGGAGAAACCACAGGTTTTGGTGCAGGAGTGTAAAGAGGAGGCATTGTTCATGATTCTCATTGATAATTAGTTAATAATGAAGTCAGATGAGCACAGACCAACCCAACTGGTTTGCAGTGGAGAGGTGTTGGAGGAGGATGGTGTGGTAAACCATGCCAGTAGCAGCAGACAGGGCAAGAATGATAAGGAGGGAAATTGTGCCTTTCTCACACTTGCATAAACTATCATTTATAATTTTGATAAATGTTTGAACAGTATTGTAGTGTGAAAATTGCAGGTTGAGAGGGATACAGTTTAGAGAGGTTAAATAAGAGGGCAAAAATTTGGCAAATTATGTATAATGCAGGAAAATGTGAAGTTGTTGAGAACAAAACAACAGTGCTACTTTAAATGGAGAAAAACTCGAGAAAGCTGCCTGCAAAGGCATCTGGGGGTACTTGTGAATGAAACCCAGGAAGCTAGCACATGATGTCGCAGGTAATCAGGAAGGCTAATGAAATGCTGGCCCTTATTTCAAGATTAGGCAAGTTTGACTGCAACGGTACAAAATGCTGGTGAGACCGCATCTAGAATACTGTGTGAATTTTGATTGTCTTATTTAAAGAAAGATATCATTTCATTGGAGACATTTCGGAGAGGGTTCACGAGAATGATCCCTGGTATGGAGGGTTTGTATTGTGAGCAAAGACAAAACTGGTTTCAACTCATTAGAATTTAGAAGAATGCTAGGCAATGTCATTGAAACATATTGGCTTTTCAAGGGATTTGGCAGGATAAATGTTGAGAGGATGTTTCCCTTCATGTGGGAGTCTATGACCAGAGGCCAAAATTTCAGAGTAAAGACTGAGCCAATTTAACACTGAAATGAGGAGGAATTTCTTCCTGAGGGTTATGATCCTTTCGAACTCTTTACCACAGGGAACTGTGGGGACAGAGTCCTTGTGTATATTAAGGCTGAGAGAGATTTTTGATCAGTGTCGGAATCAAGGGTTATAGAGAAAGAGCAGCAAAGTGGATATGAGGAGTGTCAGATCAGCCATGATCCTATTGAATGACGGAACAGGGACAAGGGCCTGAATGGCCTATTCCTGTTCCCATTTCTTATGGTCTTTAAATTGTAGTAAGGAATTCTTGGAAAAATTAGCACCACCTTGAGAGTTGGAAACACGTTCCTTTTGTTTCCCAAAGTCCTAGAGGTTATTAATAGGGGTGAGGGTGGGGGTGTAGTTACCAAGGTATTTTTTGAGGAGCTGTACCGTGATGATAGGTTTGATGGAGATGGATAGACATTACCTGAAGAAAGCAAACTAATCATCACATCAATTAGGATGGTGAGCAGCGAGGAAAGTTAAGTGGGATGAGAGCATCGCTGGCTAGGCAGCATTTATTGCCCATCTCTAATTGCCCAGAGGGCAGTTCAGAGTCAACCATATTACAGTGGGTCTGGATCACATGTAGACTAGACCAGGTAAGGATGGCAGTTTCCTTTTCTGAAGGACATTAGTGAATCAGATGGGTTTTTCCAACAATCTACAATGGATTTATGGTTATCGTTAGATTCTTAAATCCAGATATTTTTATTGAATTCAAATTCCACCATCTACCGTGACGGGATTCAAAGGCAGGTCCCCAGAACGCGATCTTGTTCTCTGGATTAACAGTCCAGCGATAATACCACTAGGCTATCACCTCCCCGATGGTCCCTGGTGAAATGTGGTCTAGCAAGCAGGGGTTTGGTCTCATGGACAAGATAAGCTTGGACAGAGAATCGCAGGGAGAAAAGAGATAAACTAGATAATACGGATCAGGGCCAGGCAGTCAGGATCCATAGGGAAAGTCGGGCTTGGTGGCCAAATGGAAGAGATGATGTTAGCAGAGTTATTTGACTAGATTATCTCAAACTTCATGATGCAGCAGTCCATGAACTCCTCTCACACTGTTGGAGGTAAGAGTGGAGGAAAAAAGTGAGAAGGGTTTAAGAAGATGGTTTGCAATAGACAAAAAACCTTGCAAATTTATCTTTTGTGTTCTGATGATCCCAGAATAACGAGCAGTTTTTGCAGATGAGAGCAAGATCCGATAGTGCTTTATGTGGTTCAGCCAAATCTGGCAAACAATGAATAAACCATTTCTTGGTCATATCCATTCAAGTCTCTTGGACTTAAGGAAATGGAGAGGAGGACTTTTTATGGGTTAACGGAATGAACGAGCGAGAGTAATGATTTTTGTCGAATCTATAGTAATGGAGGTGAGCTGTTGAGCAAATCAGTAGATGTAGAAATATCATGGAGGATAGAGGGCCAAAGTTTGGATAGTTGAAATTTTGAAGGTGTATGCCAATTGGGGGCAATGTATTTTCCAGAAGTGGACACACAACAAAGTAGAATTAGGATGTGGAAGGGGGCTGCAGATAGAAATCGACAAAGCAAGTGATCAAAGGTGGTCTAGTATTTGATAAATACATTGGGAGTTACGTTAAACTCTAACATTAGCATTGGGCACAATACAATAAGCAATCACTGAATTATGACTTGCCACAATTAAGCATCTTGCCTAATCTTGGGGAGATATTATGATTGACTATGTTAGGCGTCTCAATTTTTTTTACCCTCAACCAGGTATCTTCAGAGGTAGTCAAAAATAGTCCAAGTTGATCATTTATTACGTTTTTTACACTGAGCTGATACTCCATCACTGGACGCTCTGACATTCACGCAATATTAAAATACACAATAAAATTTTGTCTTATTTGTGAAGTTGTTTATACCCATATTTCTGAATCTATGACACATCCAACAAGTTTATAAAATTAGTTTGTGCACCTGGTTTTCTGAATGGCTTTATGATTCTGGCAACTTGTTCTCAATTATTTCAATGTAACTAAAAATACAAGGAGTTGCAGTGATGTTCATTCTCATGGAAACTTATTATTCAATTATTGCTTCCTTTGCTGTGGTGAACTCTAATTTGTGAACTCTAAAAATAAATCTGGATGTTTACCTAATTCATTAGAACAGAATGATGCAAGAGTTCTTTTGTGAGCTGCAAGGTGCATATAATGGAACTTGCAGACAACATATAAAGTCTAAATCAATACTTCTGTTAATTTGTATAGATCCCAAGCTGCTGACATTAATAGATCTTGGTGTTGTGATTTGCTTTTATGCACCTATGCGATAACAGTGCTAAAAGCAGCCTTTCTGCCCAAGGAATTTTAAACAGAAGGAAAACATACTATAGCCTATGAGAACTAACAAAATACATGAAGATAAATATGAGACAATTTGCAAAGCTTGTGGACTAAGTGTGCCTTAAACCCTAAGTTAAAGCACAGAACAAATATATATCTTAACAAATATATCACATTATACAAATATGTAACAAATAAGGATACAGTTCTTATTGAACAATATCAAAATATTAAATTTATTTTTGGACATGAGTTGAAATAGAAGATCTCCTGTGACTTCTTTGAATGGTTAAGCAGGCTCAAGGGACCAAATAGCCTGTTCTTCTATTTCTAATGTTGGAAGATCGAAGTAAAGTGTACACTTGCTCACCGCGTTTTTTGGGGTGTGTGCCTATCACTGGTGGAAAATATTTCTACAGTTATATTTTTGTGACCATGTGATATCCTGAAGTATTTCACATCCACTCCTGTCCCTTTTGTGTCACCGTTATTTTTATCCTAAAATATTCTGTGAATATCATTAGAAAATATCCAAATTTAAGTTAACCAAAAATCAGCAAAACAATGTCACAAGGAAATGCTAACAGGCAATATGATGAAATTCAGTTACAATATTAGAGACAACCGTTTATTGCATTACACTGTTATTCGTGCATTCTACACTGAGATTTAGTTCAAGGATAATAATGACTGTCAGACTACTGTTGACACAAGACCCATGAACCGCGTGTGGTCACGAATTCTAAACGATAAGAGTGGAAGGCATCTAAGCCAGACATAGTATGGTGAATGAAAACAGGAAAAAACATTGACTCCAGTGACTCTTCTTCAGACTGCTTCTGAACTTTTAACTCTGCTTTCCCTCTGCAGATGCTGAAAGACCTGCTGAGTTTTGCCTGAAATTCGTTTCTGTTTCAGATTTCTAGAATCCACTTTTCATTCTTTTATTGTAGTGTAGTAACTGCCAGGATCCACCAGGTAGTCTTCCTGTGCAATAAATCCAAAGCTGCCAAAATGCTATGATGATGGGGAAAAAGCCTTCAATTGATCACTAACGTGTTTCCATTTATCTCTAGGCGTGAGGGCTATGCTCTACTTTGGTCACTACGGGTTAAAAATATTGTGGTGGCAGGCACTCTACTCTTCCTTTGCCATTTTATAGGCTTTCACAACTGCCAGCTTACCCAACAAGGACGGGTAGATTTCAGCCCAGTGTTGCAATGGCCAGATGATTTTTTTTTCAATTATTTTAATTAAGGGTTGAATGGTAACTAAAGTATGGGCAGAATTGATCCCTTATTCCCAGTCACAGCTACTAGGAGAGACTTTAATCAGAGTCTATAGACAAGGTGCATTCAAATTCTTAGTTGTTTGAATGTCACAATTGAACTATTTTGTGTGGTCTATATTTCAATTTCAAACAGTTCAGTACTTCAAAATCAGAAGCCATCATAGAAACAGTTGCAAATGCAAGAGCTGAACAAGAGGGATGGGTTGTGCTTTAAATGGAGGTGGGGATGGGGAGCAATATCCTGGTGGGGAGATTTGCTAGAGCTGTTCAGGAGGCTTTAAATTAGTATGGCAGGGGAGTGGGAATCTATGTGGGATGAGAGAAGGCTGAGGCTGGTGCCAAAGTTCAACAGAGCAAATTAAATAGATAAGGCAGGCAAGAGCACGACAAAGAACAGGGGAAGACTGATGAATTAAACTATTTATTTCAGTGCAAGAGGCCTGACAAGGTGGATGAACTTAGGGCATGGATGGGAACGTGGGACTTAGATATCATAGATATTATGGATTCATGGCAGAGGGAGGGACGGGACTTTTAGCTCAATGTTCTTTGGTATAAATGCTGTAGGAAGGATGGAAGAGGAGGCAAAAGAAGAGGAAAGGTGGTGTTTTTGATCAGGGAAAACATCATGACAGTACTTAGGATATTCCTGGGGGATTGTGCAGTGAAGCTATATGGGTAAAACTGAGAAATAAGAAGATCACTTTGGGATTGTACTATAGGTGCTATAGGATTGTACTAAGGATGAGAGGTGACTTGATAGAGGTGTACAAAATGATCAGAGGTATAGATAGAGTGGACGGCCAGAGACATTTTCCTAGGGTGGAGGTAGCTGTTATGAGGGGGCATAGTTTTAAAGTGAATGGAGGTAGATATAGGGGAGACATCAGAGGTAGGTTCTTTACTCAGAGAGTTTGTTCGGGGCGTGGAATGCATTGCCGGAGAGGTAGCGGAGTCTGCCTCATTAGGAGCATTTAAGCGGCTACTAGATCGGCATATGGATGATAGCATAAGGTAGGGGTGGAGGTTAGATAGACCTTAGGTTCGGCGCAACATCATGGGCCAAAAGGCCTGTGCTGTGCTGTACTGTTCTATGTTCTATGTTCTAGGCTCCCCAGTTAGTGGGAAATTGAGGAGCAAATGTGCAGGGAGATCGCAGATAGCTGTAAGAATGATAAGGTTGTGGTAGTCGGGGATTCTAAATTTCCAAATATATGCTGGGATTGCCATAGTGCTAAGGGCTTCGATAGGGGGACTTTGTTAAGTACTTTGAAGGAAACTTTCCCAATTGATATGTAATGGCCCTGCTAGAGAAGGGACAAAGCCTGACCTTTCTCTTGGTACATAAGGCAGGACAAGTGATTGAGGTGTTGGTGGGGAAGCATTTTGGGATCAGAGATCATAATTTTATTAGTTTTAAAATAGTTATGGAAAAGAATAGGCCTGGTTACAAGTTAAAGTCCTAAATTAGGGCAAGGCCAATTTTGATGGTATTAACAACAACTTTCAAAAGTTGGGAGAGGCAGCTCACAGGTAAAGTGAGATAACGAGAGATCAGGGGCAGCATGTCCCTGTTGGACTGAAGGGCAAGGCTGGCAGGAGTAGGGAGCATTGGATGACTAGAGATATTGAGGCTCTGGTGAAGAAAAAGGAGGAGGCATATGGCAGGGATAGACAGCTGGGATCAAGTAGACATGAGAGAGCTTTGGCAGATAAGGTTAAGCAGAATCCAAAGATATTCTGCAATCTTATTAAGGGTAAACGAGTAACAAGGGAGAGAATAGGGCCCCTTAAAGATCAACAAGGCCATCAATGTATGGAACCACAGGAGATGAGTGAGATCGTAAGTGCATATTTTGTCAGTATTTACTGTGAAGCAAGATGTGAAAGCTAGGGAACTCAGTGAAATAAACAGTGATGCCTTGAAAAGAGTCTACATTACATAAGAGGAGGTACTGGAGGTCTTAAAATGCATAAAGGTATATAAATCCCAGGACCTGATCAAGTGTATGCAGGAAATTGAGTGGTAAGCAGGTTCTTCCCAGCTTCCCACAGAGGTATTTGTATCATCGGTAACCAGAGGTGAGGTGCTGGAAGACTGAAGGGTGGATAATGTTGTGCCATTATTTAATAAAGGCTGCAAGGAAAAGCCAGGGAACTACAGACCGGTGAGTCTGACGTCAGTGGTGGGTACATTTTTGGAGGGGATTCTGAGAGACAGGATCTACGTACTTTTGAAAAGGCAATGACTGGGGATAATCAGCAACATGTGTGTGGGAAATCGCATCTTTCACACTTGATTGAGTTTTTTGGGGATGTGACCAAAAAGGTAGATAAATGCAGAATGGTAAACGTTGTCTATGTGGACTTTATCAAGGCCTTTGCCAAGGTCTTTTTCCCAGGGTATGCGATTGCAAAATTAGAAGAGATACGTTTAAGGTGAAGGGGATGGGGGAATGGGGGAAAAATTGAAGGGGACCTGAGGGGAAACTTTTTCACGGAGAGGGTGGTTCATGCATAGAACAAACTGCCAGAGGAAGTGGTAGAGGTGAGTACGGTTACAACGTTTAACAGACATTTGGCCAGGTACATGGATTGGAAAGGTTTAATGGGATGTGGGCCAAATGCAGGCAAATGGAACTAGTTCAGTTTAGGAAACCTGGTTGGCATAGACAGGATGGGCTGAAGGGTCTATTTTTGTGATGTTATGTTATGTGCTCTAAATTGAACCTCAACAGATGAAAAAGGGAAAGTCATTGAGGATAATATATACATAAATCTACATAATATATACATAAAATATAAACCAACTATCATGGAGATAAAGCAAGTTTGGCAAAGTATTATTGGCAAGTGAAGCTCATTGATCCAAAAAAAATGCGATCTCTTCTGCATTCCCCTGTTAGGACTTCTTAGGAGCCATGTCTAAGTCTGTTGGCATAATTATCTAGTGGATGACAAAAGATGACAGTAAGATTAAAACAATTCCTTGTACAAAGAATACTAATCAACTAACTTTATATTTCATTATTGCAAAACAGAGGATAATTGTGAAAATTTCAGGATTTGATAACAACAGGAAGACAACTCTCCAAGACCTCTCTGAAATGCTTCACTATTCCGATGATATTGATTGAATCCTATGATTCTTCCAAACGTCTCTATTATCCTGCTGCCGCTGGGGGCGAGATGAACCACGGAGAAGGAAAATAACAAACTCATTCATAAGCAAAGCAGCATTAAACTGAACAATGCAGTTTGATATTTTGAATGAATGTTACCGATAACAGTACCAACGGGGATCTGAAAGATGTCACTTGCTAAAACTTTCAACTTTCTCAGTAGTAGATGATTGCAAAACATGGGGAAATCTGTTACTACAGGTTTTATTTAAAATTCTTTGTGAAACAACCTCTGTGAAAGCAGAAAAGTCATTACACCTTACTGAAGTACCATCAAAAAGAATCTTGCTTTACTGTTAAATTATTCACAGACACATGGGGGGGTTGACCATGCAACTAGTTACTGACTGATCTATATCTCAATTTCATTTACTTGCTGTTGTGGTTAGAATGTATTTGGCCAGGTGGATCTTATTGCGTATGAGTTCCGTGATTGGCCCAGGTTAACAGCCTCAATCAAGGAGTCCTGGCTGACAGATATAAACAGGACTCAGGGATTTTCCTCACTGTAGAGATTGGTTCTGAGCTAGCTGGTCAGAGTCCATTGTCCTGTACAAATAAAGGGTGACTTTGTGACAGGATACTGGCCTCTGGAGTTATTTCACACCTCATAAATAACAATAAAATAACTCTGCATCCAGTCTTGATAATTTGAAATGACTGAGTTTTTTTGGAAGAAAATTTCAGATTTTGACAAAAGAAATTTTGTTTCAGAGATAGTAGGAACTGCAGATGCTGGAGAATCTGCGATAACAAGGTGTAGAGCTGGATGAACACAGCAGGCCGAGCAGGAAGGCTGATGTTTCGGGCCTAGACCCTTCTTTAGAAAATTTTCGTTCCTACTAGCCTGGCCAATGTGTCCCCTTGAACTGAATTTCCTTTGACCATAAATAGTTGCTTTGTATTTAATTTGATTTATTATTGTCACATGTATTGAGATAGAGTGAAAAGTATTGTTTTGTGTGCTATCCAAACAAATTATACCTTACGTAAGTACATTGGGGTAACAGAACAGAATGCAAAAAATGTGTTACAGCTACAGAGAATGTGCTGAGAAAGATCAACTCTAATATGAGAGTTCCGTTCATATGTCTGATAACAGCAAGAAAGAAGCTAATCTTGAGTCTGTTGGTATGTGCTTTGAAACATTGGTATCTTTGACCTGATGGAAAATGATGGAAGAAAGTATAACTGGGGTGGGAGGGGTCTTTGATTATGTTGGCTGCTTTCCCAAGGCAGTGGGAAGTATGGACGGAGTCAGTGGATGGAAGACTGCTTTGCGTGATGGACTGGGCCATCTTGTCCTTTGAATAATTTTTACAGTTTTAAACCACTGAGTGTATAACTATTTAAAAAAAAATCAAGAAATAGAGTTTAGTTCGGGGCTGCAAAAAATAAGCTGATGGTGTATTACAGGATATTAGATTTTTCTGTCCATTTTGTTTGAGCCGTGAAATCCAGGATTTCAGTATTTAACAAACCACTCAAAGGGGGAGATAGTAAAGACTGCGGTTTTAGTAGGAATATTATATTAAAGTGTGGTGATGGAATGGGACGCGAGCTAATCTGTCTTTATTGTCTAATTTGCTTAAGTGAAATTGACAAGGGGCCTAATATGTTTCTCACCTTAAAATCATTTGAAGCCAAATTGAAGTCTAAAAGGTTATGGGTAGCATTGTTAGTGCTGAATGGAATAAATTCATAACAAGAAATTCTTAGATCAGAAGATGTAGAATATATATGGGTAGAAAGGGGAAAAAGACATTGATAGGGCCAATTATATGCCCTGAGCTAGTAGCTGTAAGGTGGGACAGAGAACAAATCAGGAGATAATGAGAACATTTGCAAAACCAGTCCATTAATCATGGGTGGCTGTAACCGCCATGTAGATTTGGATAGTCAAATGGGAAGAGGTAGCCAAGAGGAAGAATTCATTAGAGTCATTGGGATAATTTCCTAGAACAATGTGTTATGGATTCAGCTGGCAATCAGGCTATTTTGGACCTGGTGATATGTAATAAGGCAGACTTAAATGCTCAAAGTAAAAGATCCTCAAGGAAACAGTGACCATAAAATAGTATAATTTAGCTTTAACTTTGAGAGGGAGGAACTTGGTCAGAAACAACATGTTAAATTTAAATAGGGCTATTAGAAGGAAATGAGGGCAGAGATGGCTGGAGTGGACTGGACTGGGAAAGGAGTTTAGCAGCAAAGATGGTTGAGGAAAAAGGCAGATATTTAAGAAAATAGCTCGTGAATTACCAGCAAAGATGCATTCCAGTAAGGGAGAGGTTTCTATGGAGGGAGTAAGTCAACCACGATTAATCAGGGAAGTTAAGGATAGCATTACATTGAAAGAAATAAAAATATGCCACTATTCTTAGTCAAATTGTAAGATGGAGGATTGGAAAGTTTCAAAAACCAACGAAAGAACAACACTTTTTTTTAATAAATAGATTGGAGAGTTGGGCGGAGAAATGGCAGATGGAGTTCAATCCAGGCAAATGCGAGGTGATGCATTTTGGATGATCCAATTCAAGAGTGAACTATGTCGTAAATGGAAAAGCCCTGGGGAAAATTGATGCGCAGAGAGATCTGGGTGTTCAGGTCCATTGTACCCTGAAGATGGCACGCAGGTCAATAAAGTGGTCAAGAAGGCATATGGCATGCTTTCATTCATCAGACGGGGTATTGAGTGCAAGAGTTGGCAGGTCATGTTACAGTTGTATAGGACTTTGGTTCGACCACATTTGGATTATTGCGTACAGTTTTGGTCGCCACATTACTAAAAAGATATGGATGCTTTGGAGAGGGTGCAGAGGAGGTTCACTAGGATGTTGCCTGGTATGGAGGGCACTAGCTATGAAGAGAGGTTGAGTAGATTACGGTTATTTACATTAGAAAGATGGAAGTTGAGGGGGGGACCTGATTGAGGTCTACAAAGTCATGAGAGGTATAGACAGGGTGGATAGCAAGAAGCTTTTTCCCAGAGTGGGGGACTCAATTCCTGGGGGTCATGATTTCAAGGTGAGAGGGGAAAAGTTTAAGGGAGATATGCGTGGAAAGTTCTTTACGCAGAGGGTGGTGGGTGCCTGGAACGCGTTGCCAGTGGAGGTGGTAGAGGCGGGCACGATAGCGTCATTTAAGATGTACCTAGACAGATACATGAATGGGCAGGGAGCAGGGGGATACAGATCCTTGGAAAATAGGCAACAGGTTTAGATAGAGGATCTGGATCGGCGCAGACTTGGACAGCCGAAGGGCCTGTTCCTGTGCTGTAATTTTCTTTGTTCTTTGTTAAAAGGGAGTATAATAACTTTGTGGGTAACCTACATGTAATATTAAGATAGACAGCAAGAGCAGCTTTAAACAGTCAAAAATGAAGAGAGGCCAAAGTTAACGTAGAGCCTTTTTTAGAGAACGAGACTAGGTAATAATAATGGGAAACCAGGAAAGGACAGAGAAATTGAACAAATACTTTGCATTGGTCTTCACAGCAGAGGATAATAATAGTGTTCCAAAATGCTTAAATAATTTCTTGGCCAAAATGAGAGGAAACAAATAACATAACTATCACTGAAGAAAAATGCTAGAGAACTTAGTGGTGTTAAAGATAATTCCCCTGGACTTGATGCACCCTAGGATATTGAAAGTAGCACCTCCAGAGATAGTGGAAGCATTGGTAAAAAACTTCGAAGAATCCTTAGATTCCGGAAATTTTTAGAAATTTGAAAACCTACCAACGTAACACTTTATAAAATAAAGGGAGAGAGAGAAAAACAGATTGCTATAGGCCAATTAGCTAAACGTCCACTGTTGGAAAGTTTTATAACCTATTATGAAGGATTTGATAGCAGAGCATTTAGATATAGATGATATGATCAAGCAGAGTCAGTTTAGCTGTATGAAAGGGAAGTCATGCCTGACAAATTTATGAGAATGCTTTGAGGAGATAACAAACAGGATGGATAAAGGGAAAGCAGTGATGTGATAAATTTGGCTTTTCAGAAAGCATAAGGTACTACGTTAGGCTACTTCTTAAGAAAAGAGCCCATAGTGTTGGAAATAGTATATTAGTGTGAATAGCGAGTTCCCTAACTTATAGAAAAAAAAGAGTATTAGGTAAGGGAGTCGTTTACAGGAAAGTGACCTGGGACTAGTGGGGTGGTATGTGGTGACTTCACAATATAGTAATGACTTGGATAAGAAAAGTAAATATGTTACAGCCAAGTTTGCTAATAGGTGAGAAGGCAAGTAGTGAGAGTAACAATCTGCAGAGGGATATAGGCAGATAAAATGAAGCAGATAGGCGAAGATATGGTAAATGGAATCTAATATTGGAAATGTGAGGTTAGACACTTCAGCGGTAGGAATAGAGAAGCTGAATACTATTTTAAATGAAGAAAGGCTACAGCACAAAGGGATTTGAGAGTCCTCATGCATAAGTCGCAAAACAAAACTAGCATACAAGTTCAGCAGGTAATTGGGAAGGCAGATTAAATGTTGGCATCTATTTCAAAGGAAGTGATGTATAAAAGTAGACAGGTATTGCTAAAATGATACAAGGCACTACTCAGACCGTAGCTGGAATACTGTGAACGGTTTTGGGCCCTCTATGTTAGAAAAGATATACTGGCATTGGAGGCAGTCCACAGAAGGTTCACTAGGCTGGTCCTGGGTTTCGAGGAGAGGCTGAGTAGGCATTGGGCCTGCACTCATTCGAGTTTCGAGGAATGAGAGATCGGAACATACAAAATACGCAGAGGCCATGCCAGGGTTGATATTGCTATAGAGTAGAATCACTGGCAACAATGTAAAACCCCTCCTGCCAGTGAGCTCAATACATTCTGTGCTCTTTTTGAAAAAAAGGTCAGTAAAATGATGTCACCCATCCTGAAAGCCTCTGGTGCAACTGTACCCACAGTCACTGCAGACGTCTGATTGGCCTTTTCGAGAGTGAACCCAAGGAAAGCAACTGGATGGAGTTCCCGCCTGTACGCTCGGGTCCTGTGCGGACCAGCTGGTGGGATATTCACAGACATCTTTAACCTCTCCTCACTACGATGTGAGTTTCTCACATGCTTCAAGAAGACTACCATCATCTCAGCGCAAAAGAAAAATCAGGCAGCGTGCCTTAATGACTACTGCCCAGTGCCTCTGACATCCATCATTTTGAAGTGTTTTGAGAGGTTAGTAATGACACACATCAACTCCAGCCTCCCAGATTGCCTCGATCCGCTACAATTCACCCACTGTTGCAACAGGTTCATGGCCGGCGTCATCTCTCTGGTCCTACACTCATCCCTGGATAATAAGGAGACTTTGAGCAGACTCTCGGTAATTTACTTTAGTTCTACCTTCAACCTCATAATTCCAGCCAAACCCATTGCCAAACTTCAGGACCTAGGACACTGCTTCCACCTTGGCAACTGGATGCTCAACTTCCTGACCCACAATCAGTAAAGGTTAATGACAACACCTCTACAATAATCCTCAAAATCGGTTCTCCACAAGGCTGCATACTCAGCCCCTTACTGTGCTCCTCATACGTTCATGACCAATTTCGCAGCCAAATTTTGCTCTAACTCCATTTGCTGATGATACCACCATAGTGGGTCGGATCTTAAACAATGATGAGATGGAGTACAGGAAGAGAGAGCTTAGTGGCATGATGTAAAGGCAGCAATCTCTCCCTTTAATGTCAGCAAAATGAAGGAGCTGGCAATTGACTTCGGGAAGCAGAGTGGAGGACATGCCCCCACCTGTATCAATGGTGCTGAGGTGGAAGTAGTCGAGAGCTTCAATTTCCTAGGAGGAAAATATCACCAACAATCTGTTCTGGCCCAACTACATTGATGCTATGGCCAAGAAAACACACCAATGCCTCTACTTCCTCAAAGCTACAGAAATTTGCTATGTCCACAATGACTGTTATCAGTTTTTATAGATGCACTATCGAAACCATCCTATTTGAATGCATCACAGCTTGGTATGGTAACTGTTGTGCCCAAGACTGCAAGAAATTACAGAGAATCGTGAATGCAGTCCAGTCCATCACGCAAACCAACCTTTCATCCATTGATACCATCTATACTTCCTGCTGCCTTGGGAAAGCAGCCAACATAATCAAAGACGCCACACACACTGGATACACTCTCTTCCACCCTCTTCTGTTGAAACCTGAATTTTTTTAGCACAGTGATGTATTGAGGCTGGGTGGTTAAGTATATTCAAGGCTGAGGTAGTCAGATTTTTAATCAGTAAGAGAACCAAGGGCTAAGGACAAAAAACAGGAAAGTGGAGCTGTGTATTATCAGATCAGGCATAATCTCATTGAATGGTAGAGTAGACTGGATGGGTTCTATGGCCTATTTCTGCTCCAATGTCTTATTGTTTTATGGCCTGTTTTTCAGGTTCCTGCAATGCAACTCGCATTGCAAGGGGAAAAATAAACTTATTTTTACCCATTTTCTGCATGGAAAATTAGCATTATGTTATCAAGTTCAAGAGTGGTTACATTGCCAGTGCTCTCTGTTATGATCCTTTATTGAAGTGGACTTCATAGCTTGTTTAAAGAGGGGAAGTTGATGGGGTAGTTTTAACACCCAGAACTAGCTGCACGTAGCCTGTTCTGGAATGCTTCTCATCCACCCAGAAAGCAATGCAGACTGCTAGCTGGCTGGGGAACTTATTAAGGCAAATAAATCACATTGTATATTATGTATGGAAGTGTCACATCACAGTATGCATGGAAATCTATATTTTTGGAATTTTCCATTCAAATGTTTGTCACCCACAACCCCCAACAAAAACCCTATGTCACTATCAGGCTGCGGTTTATTCAATTAGAGGTCTATTAAATTATCAGGGAACACAGCATAATAGAATAAACCTTGGAGAAAAATACTTGGGTGGAAATAAATAATTTGGTTTTGTTTTAGAGTTTTATTATAATTCTGAAGAAAATCAGTCCAGAGACTGAGTCTTCAGCCAACAGGGAAATGCAGTTTGGCTATTGTCTTTTGTTTATTAAAACTAATTTTGCATATTTGTTGCAGGAGGTATAGAGAAGATAAACAAAAACTAAGAACATAATTGGATAACAGAAATGATCTTCCATTTAAGAGAGGCCATTGAGGAGAAATCTTAACCGTGGTCATAAGTGTAGGTCATGGACCAAGAAGTTGGTGGTGTATGTTGGTGGTTGACATTTTTTCTAAGTAGTTTCAAATTAAAACTTTTCTAAACCAATTCTGAAAAGTTTTACCATCAAAGTATTAGAGCTGATGATTTGAAGGGTTTCTGTAAACTTTAAAAAAACCCAATCTGTGATGAATTATATGTGAATTTTAAGCAGGAATTGCCCAAGCCATTGGAGATTTAATGTAATGTTCTGTTCAGGTGAAATGACAATATTTGCAGCTGAGTTCCGAGGAATAATAAAGGAGTTTAGCACCACAATGTCTTCCTAATTTACCATCATTTTTTTCCCAAGGGGCAGGGCACTTGTCTGATTAAAAGATAATTGGTTAGATTAAAGCGACAATAGTGTATTGCCAGAATTTTCTTTCTTCCTTTTGTTCATGTTTACTGGAAGAAAATTTTATGTGTATTCATTATATGCATGACATGTATTATTGCCAAATTATTTTTCCTCAAAGGAAATCGAAACTTCAAGTGAAAAGGTAATTATCTAAAATGACACTATCGATTGGCACATCACAGGTACCTTTTGCAAAATTCTATATTAGATGACACATTGGCTGTACTTTGGACTTTGTCTTTGAAGCTAATAGCATTAGATGATTCAAGTGCATTCTTAAATTAGTCATGAGGATCATTATTTTCAGATCATAAGTCTCAAGCATCTAAAATATAGTCAACAGGTTAGAATTTGATGACTTTGTTAAATGTAACTCCGGCCTCAGTGCTCAGGTCAACCCTGGGGATCGGAGTGATGTGATTGGTTGGGAGACGTCTGTGGTTCAACAGTATATCATAACATCAATTTGAACGACAGCTCATTTGTGCTTTGTCATCCTTTTAAATAATACTAGTTTAATTAGATCTGTGAAAGCTAGTGGTCTTAAAATATTTACCTCTTCAAGTTATATCATAATGTTTTTGTATAAAGTCATTAATTGATCATTTAGATATGATCTTTGTTTCCTTGCAGTACTCATTATCATTCTCTGTACCTTTTTTGCATCATGGAATACTTTGTTATTTAATCTTCTCCGGTCTTCACCTATCTCACACATTTTTATATTTCCTGCCTCTTTACCCTTCCACAAGTTTAATAACTCTTGTATTTATATCTTTCATCAGTCCCAATAAAAGGTCAACAAGCTGAATTGTTAGCTCTCTACAGATGCTGCCTGACCTGAGTTTTTCTGGTATTTTTGTCCTTATTTAAGTCTTCTAAGATTTGAAATGAGGAGCTGTAAAGAAATGTATGGTTAGAGGTTCAGCCAAGAATCAAATATATTGGTACTCGTAACAATAAACACTTGAAAAGAAGGAAAATAAATCATTGCTGTGTTGCACAGGTTAAAGGCTTGAAGACAAGGAAAGTAAAACAGATACAGCTATTGACAAAAATATTCAAGGAAAAGTGCTGTGGCAGCATTGAGATACTGCATGATTTAAAACATTTAATTTAAACATAGGAAAACATAGCATGAAGATAATATCACGAAGATTTAATACCACAGACGGTGAAAAAGGTCAAAGGGTTAGACATCTTGGGAAAAATCGTTTCTTAGGATTATGATGTAATATGTGTAAGTTATATATCTAATATCATTTATTTTGTAGCTAGTAGCGTGTGTGTTGGTTTAAATGATTGATGTGCAAGTTTTTCTAGTACCCATGGTGAGTTCTCCTAAAATGCAGTATTAGACAGAAATATTCTGGAGAATAATGGGGTTTTGTTTATGTTAGGAGGGTTTGCAAGTGAACAAAGTAAACCGTGTAGTGCATTGGACTTTTAGAAAGAAGATCCTGGATTGTGTTTTGGGGCTTGGGGGGAAATCTTTTTCACTTTGGAGCAAGTGCGGAAGTCTTGGCTGAAGTTGGATGTGTAAAGCATTTACTCCATGAAAAGGGGGGATGTTTTAGGACTGTTAAGCAAGAGCGTATCTCAGTGTTCAAAGCATAGCTGAAGAAAATTCGGACCAGAAGTGTTTGGTTAAACCCCTAAAGAGATTATTTGAAAGCAAAAAAGGCTGAAGGGAGTTTTATAAAGGCTCCAGGAAGAAGCTGTCAGATTCTCATGACAGGGAATTGATGCCTTTGTTAAATTATGTCCTGCAGATATGAAAGGGAATGGAATTCGCTCTGGTGAGAGTACTATCAAGGAGTATTATTAGGATTATTGGAATGGTATTATCCCCATATCTATCCAAACATTTCCTATTCGTGTACTTCTGCGACTATCTTAAATGTTGTAACTGTACCTGCAGTCTGTGGTATTAAATCTTCATGATATTATCTTCATTGCTAAGTCGTCTTATGTTTAAATTAAATGTTTTAAATCATACAACACTACCTCTGGCAGTTTGTTCCACATATAAATCACTCTCTGCTTAAAAAAACAGTTGCCCCTCATGTTCTTTTTAAATCTTTTTCTTCTCTCCTTAAAAATGTGCTCCCTAGTTTTGAACTCTTCCACCTTAAGGAAAAGACCTTTTGGTATTCACCTTTATCTGTGCCCCTCATGGTTTTATAGACCTCTAAGATCACGCCTCAAACTTCTATGTTCCAATGAAAAAGGTCCCAGTCTATCCAGCCTATTTTTATAACTCAAGGTCTCCCATTCCTGGCAACATTCTGGTAAAACTTTACTGAGTCCTCTCCAGTTTAATAATACCCTTCCTATAACAGGGCGACCAGAACTGCACACAGTACACCAGAAGAGACCTCACCAATGTCCTAACAACCACAATATGATGTCCCAGCTCAAAAAATAAAATTGCTTCAAACTTAAATGCTAAATAATAAGACAGCAAATAAATAGACAACAATATTCAGTAGGATCTCCAGTTGATGGTGAGTTTTCAAAACATAAAAAGGATGTGCAGATACTTTTGAAGAAGTTCTGCAAGTTTTTGACATTAACTTTGAAAGAGACTTTGAAATAGACATCTCCAGCAGGAAGTGAGAGATAAGAGGTGGAGGGAGATGGTGCTCTTGTTGTACGATGAGGTGGCCTTCCTCCAGCTATCCTGTTGAAAGCATGCTCACAACCGTCAACGTCTATAATATTACATTCTGATCAACATCGGTGATGGAAGGCAGAGCCTTGCCCCAGATGAAAGGTTTCTGGTTTTCCTGAGGCAGTTCACTTTCCCTTCATGTTGTGAAAGGTTTTGGCAAAGTCAGCAAATTCTTTAGGACAACCAGCAGCTGTGAGCCATCTGCATGAGTTGCACACTTAATCTGACCCATATCTAATCTTGGCACCATTCAGTCTTAAGTGGATTGGAAGTCCCTTTCCCTGCAATTAAGGGCTTTTCCATGTAAAAGTCCTATCTTTTAACCAGTTTTCCACTAGAGGTGAGTTTCTGACTTGAAAATGAACTCTTTCCCCCCCATTCCTGTTTATGTGGTGAAACCTCAGCCAGTTGTCTTTCCTTCCTATCTGATATTTTTCCACTTCTCTTCTGGCCTCTTTTACATCCCTAATTTTAGTTTACGGTGGTGGTTGTGCCATCCAACCACTGAAGCCCTTTAATTTTCCAGCCTGTACTTCTCTCTCCTATTACGGGACACTGTCTTAAATATTTCCTAATCTTCTCATGTACCTCAATGATAAATGGTGTTTGGTACTGGTCCTGTGTACATAGCACATTTTACTATATTAAAGGTGCTATGAAACCACGAGTATTTGATATTTTAACAGCACATTAATAAATGGATCACGAATTTATCAATTTAAAAATATTGCAGTTGCTTAAAATTTTAAAAAGAGAAAGTCACCACTAATTTCTGTGGTAATTGCCTCAACATCCTGTGGTGACTTTGGCTGAAGGTAAAGGTAACCTCAAAGGGAGTGGTGAAAACAGCAACTTCCAGTGTTCTTGCATTGTAAGTTGTGGCTGGAAATTGACAAACTCTTGTTGAATTTCAGTCTCAATATACCCATCGAGAACAATGCTCAATAGTCAAGTTTGGGGACCTATATGTATTCCGTGCTTCAGTCTCATTTGATGGAAATTTGCACAAATAAGGCTACTGTCTCCTGTGAGCTAATCTTGAAAGGTTGATGTGTGTCAATTTACACGAGACCACAAAGGGCTGGTTAAATTTTGAATTATTTACTTAAAATTTTAGTTTTGGGGGAAAAGTAGTTATTATTCAAGGTAAAAGTAATTTTCTTGATATTTTGATTAGTTCCATTCTTTCTAGTTAACCATATCTGGAGCCTTATCACAATGGCATCTTTTCCCATTCTTGCAATATCACTTGTGGTTTTCATCAATGAGCCAGCCAGGGCTATGGCCTCTTCCTGGTCAGGTATGCGACTTGGAAGCTATGTTACTGGATTAGTAAACCGGACACTTGGACTTAATGATCTGGAAATATCAGTTGAAATGCTACCTTACAACTTGAGAATTTAAGTTCAATTTCTTTTTAAGTAAAACCAGGAATAAAATATTAATGTTGGTAATAGTGACCATATAGCTACCAGCTTGTGTAGAAACCTATTTGGTTCAATAATGACCTTTTGGGAAGAAAATCTGCTCTCATTCTGTGATTAGACATATAGGGAGAAACTTTTCATTCATAAAATACTTTAGAACTAGAGGGTGCTATTTTAAATTGTATTGCAAAAGAAGCAAAAATGTGAAATGGGGTAAAAAACAAAGTGCATATTACACAGTGAGTAGTCAGTGAATGGAAAACACTTGCTGTGCGGCACAGTAGTTCAGTGTTTAGCACTTCTGCCTCACAGTGTTAGGGCCCATATTTGATTCTGGCCTCAGGCAACTGTATGTGTAGAGTGTTCACATTCTCCCTGTGTCTGTGTGGGTTTCCTCTGGTACTCTGGTTCCCTCCCACGGTCCAAAGATGTGCAGGTTGGGTGGATTGGCCATGCTAAATTGCCCATGGTGTCCAGGATGTGCAGGCTAAGTGGTTTAGCCATGGGAAATGCAAGATTACAGGGAGTGGGTGGGATGCTGTTTGGAGGGTCAGTGCGGACCCGATGGTCTGAATGGCCTGCTTCCACACTAGGGATTCTATGATTCTATAGAAGTATGGTAGAGGCAATGCACAGGTTTACAGAGAAGAGGCAGGGGATTGGTGCTAAATTAAAATGCTCAGGGAGCCAGTGCTGCTATGATGGGCTGAATAGCCTCCTAATGCACTGTAATAATTCTGTGATTCTGAGATCAGTAACAATCTGGTTGATCGTTATATTCTTTTCAAAATCGCCTAGTAAGCTGCTTGTACTGAAATGTACGAATAAAACTGCTGAAGCCACCTGATCTAGGCATAGGACATGACAAAGACAACTCTACAAAACCTCTCCGCAGAACCATGCAGAACATAGAACATAGAACATTACAGCGCAGTACAGGCCCTTCAGCCCTCGCTGTTGCGCCGACCTGTGAAACCAATCTGAAGCCCATCTAACCTACACTATTCCATTATCATCCATATGTTTATCCAATGACCATTTAAATGCCCTTAAAGTTGGCACCCTTAAATGTGTGGACTCTTAGTAAAATTGGAAGAGCTGTTAAGCAACAGCTTGACAGCAATGCTTTCAACAATATATTTGAAGCCAATGTTTTATACTCTCCAAAGAAAACTAGGTGGGATAGACCAAGACCATTGGTATCAGTCATAAACAGATGGAAATGAATTGCATGGCATGTTCTCAATATCGATTATGGACTCCTTGAAGTCTGTTTTTGTCCAGTCAAAACAAGGACATCTGTTTGCCACCTACAACTCCTTCATCTGATGAATTAAGCAGCTTCTGGTTGGATGTCTCTTGGAAGAAGCATTGAAGGCAGCAAGGGTATGCGTGCTGTGGGTGAGACCTTTGATGCCAATCAACGAGAGTGGTTCAGTAGCACCATGACTGATTTGAACTGTATTGGCTTCACTTGTGTCTATCCAAATTACACTTTTACATAATGTCAAGATGAAACACACTACTGTTCTTTTTGTGTCCCCCGGTTTGCTTAATTCATTTGCATTTTAATGCATATCATTTAGAAATTGAAGGTGATGTGATTAATATTACTCTAATACCAGTATTAATCTACTATTAGTCAGTAATCCTTTTCTAGGTCTATAATTGTCAATTTAGTTATGATTGCCTGCTTCTGATGTCTGTGGTTTTGATTGATGAGCAATAGTTTACATTTGTCAATAAGCTTAATTTGCTATTTATCTGCTTAATTGCAATGCCACTCACATCTTTCGTAAATCTTTTATTGCATTCTCTGTATTTACGGACCTCTCTATTTTAATGTAATCAGAAAATTCAGCCAGTTCAGATTTTATCTTGGTATTCAATCCATTAATAGAGATGAGAAACAACAGACATGTAAGCACTGATCCTATGGGATTTCAGTTCATTCTTTTAATGAATCATCATAGTTTTCACAGTTTTTTTTTCCTTATTTTCCAGTCCCAATAGTTTTTTGCAGAAAGGCTTCAAAATACTTTGTCATTTACTTTTTGAAAGTCAGAATAATCTATTGATGTAAATTTCTTTTAAACTGTTCTCAATTTGTTACCATAACTCTGTTAGAAATTACAGAGACATTCCCAGGACATTCCAACCCTCTTATGTTGTATTAATGGAGCTAAAGTTGCTTGCACCAGATTTATTGTCCTTTTCTAAATAGGGATACCATACTTGTTTTCTGCCCTGCAAAATGTCATGGTCACTTAATGGTGATTGTCCAAGTTTGCAAAATGTCTTAACTACATGTATTTTCCAGATTGAAATTTAGTTAACCTCAATTTGTCCAAGAACTCACCTGGAGTCTTTTCCCTTCTATTAGCCTAACCTGTCTCAGATTCTTCCTAGATCTGGACTGTGGTCAGCAATGAGGTGATACGTCTACTGTTGACTTCAAAGAAAGCCATCCGCCATGATCTCTGAGACTCTGGTGTGAATTACTCCTTTCCTCACATTAATTTGAATCTGGCGCCAAATAAAGGGACCCCTAGGCATCAGCAAGTGATGTCATTAAGCAACAAATCACATTGAAGGATTTTCACTTCCAGGAAACCTAGCAATAAAACATTTTTTTAAAATGTAAATTTCACACAAAAGGAGATAATAGTTCAGTGTATAGACATTAGAAGAAGAAATATCACAAACTGTTTTCATTATTTAGAAGACTATGGAACTTGTATTTATTACTCATGAGAAAACAATTTTTTTCAGGACTGCAGAGATTGTACAAGAGCAAAATCTGGGCCAATAATTCTTATTTCCATAATAACATCCTTTAAATCCCAATTGCTCTTGTTGCCGGCGAAGATTTTGAAAATGCCATTTCAGCATTCCTTGTAATAAAAATAATACAGGTTTGATCACCAGGTTACTGAGATTAGAGATTAAAGCATGTTTTCATTTAACTTTTCATAATTGATTAAACACCGTTGCTGAATATGCCTTCTGGTACTGTGCAACCTATAGATAGGAGTGTTACCGTTCTGTCTGACATTTCAAGAGCAGATGAACCTTGTGGTTTAATTTGTTCTGAAAAATTAAGTTAGACAACATCATTCATTCAGGCAAGTGAGACTAGTACGGATTAGTTTCCAAGAAAGTGTACACTGAGTTTGCTGTGCTACCAGCTCCTCCTATTATCCTGGAAAGATTTCTGAATAAGAATCTCAAATGTAAATGCTTATAACAATGCTTGTCATCTCCATGTACTAGTTTCTTGCGAACAAAAGGAATAAGTTCTGTTCAAATGTATCCAATGTCATTTTCCTGTTAACACTTTTTTTGTAGTTTCAAAGATGGATTTTTGTGCTTATACCCGTTTTAAATTTTGTACAGCATCACAACTTTTTTCAATTTTTTGATGGTTGCAAAAACAATATATTCTGACAGAATTCTTCAAATGGATTGTGGAGAAGAAACTGTACCTGTTAGTCATTATTTGCTCAGGTTAAAGGCAAAGTCTGCCAAATACTCGTGCGTAAATAACTGTATACTTGAAGCTAATTTCGGAACTGATGGGTTTTTGCAGTTGTTTAACATTATTTGTGGCATTGTGAATTTCATATTTAATGTTTGCATTTAGAGGGTTGAATCTACTGAGTAAACTAGTTTCAGTCCCATGGAGTTAGTATGGGACAACTAGTAAGAGGTTTTCCTCAATTTATTGAAGAGAGATTTGTTTATCAGGAAGAAGAAGAAATTACTCTTAGAATAGAATCTCCTTCGTTGTCACATATATTCAAAATAAAATGCAGTGAAAAGTGTGTACCGTCACCTGTATGTACGCGCCATTCACATTAAATTCAAGTTAATTTTTAAAAAAAATTATTTTGAGAGTCAGCTTTTCCTTCTCTGGCGGTGACATGCTGTAGCAGCAGAGTCCTGCCCTGGACTTCCCCGCCCATGCCTTGCTGCCACCAGGGGCCCGCTTCACGTGGAAGCGAGAGTCCTGCTCCAGGCTTGAAAGGCCGGCTGACTGACTCTGCAGCCACGCTGCCGCTGCTCGGGAGCCCATTGAAGCCTCCTCCTGCTGAAGAGCTCCGTTTTAATCAGGTAAGTTTGAGGAAGTATGAAGAGGAAGAAGGAAAAAGAAAAAGAAAAAAAAAATGAGGACAAAAAGGACAACCCTGGGCACAGGAGCTCATTTGTTGCCCCCATCTTGAAGAGCCTTTCATCACCTCTGGGTCTTAGATTGTGGCCCGAATTTTCACATAGAAGGAATTTGTGCCTTAACCAAACCAGCACTGTTGTCCTGAATTTGGATGACCCACACTTTGTCTGGCACTGACCACTGCTGCTGGGGATTGAGGGAGGTCAGTTCTGGTGGATATGCTTCGCACATGTATGGTTCTGTGAGGCAGTGGCATGATTAAAAGCATTGCTATCTTCTCTTAGTGTTTTTTTTTTTAATTACCCCGGTGTCTGAAACATGATCTGTGGGCTTTATGGATTTGAGAAGAAAGCTTCAACCTACCAATGTTCTTTGGAGAGGTCAGGAACTAATTTAGCGAGCTTTAAACATTTCCAACAAATAATTTAAAAATGAGGTGTGTGGCTGACACTAAAGGGAGTTTAAGAGTGAGTCTTGTGGCCTTGTAAGGGCATGACTTTCACAACATCTCTTGTCAAGTTGCGAGGGAAGGTGAGTGTGCTAGCTATTATGAAGAATGAGCTACGTGGCAAAAAAAACACTGGATGGGGATGGCACATCCGTGTCATTACAGGTATAAGAGCAGGATCAATGTATGGCCAGAGAAAAGGAACCAAACCAGGAATTAGAGGGTGGTACAACACAGAGCAGGCAAGAGGAGATGGCTACCAGGCCTTACACTGACATAAGAGTCTAATGATAGTTATATCCAAATGTAACCTGCCCAGAGAGGGAGGTGACGGCTTAGTAGTATTATTGCTGGACTGTTAGTGCAGAGACCCACTCAATGTTCTGGGAACCTGGGTTCGAATCCCGCAATATCAGATGGTGAAATTTGAATTCAGGGACAGCATGGTGGTTAGCACTGCTGCCTCATGGCACCAGGGACCCAGGTTCAATTCCACTTCGGGCAACTGTCTGTGTGGAGTTTGCACATTCCCCCCGCGTCTGTGTGCGTTTCCTCTGTGTGCTCCGGTTTCCTCACACAGTCCAAAGATGTGCATGTTAGGTAGATTGGCCATGCTAAATTTCCCATAGTGTTCAGGGACATGTAGATTAGGTGGGTTTGGGGAATGGGTCTGGGTGGGATTCTCTGAGATTCGGTGTGGACTTGTTGGACCGAAGGTCTTGTTTCCACACTGTAGGGATTCTGTGGACTGCGGAGAGAACTGGGGAACCAGTGCAGAAGACAGCAAGATCTGACACCACTGCCTGTCAATCCCCAGTGAAGTGGTTCTGAACAATGTTGCTGCCAGCTCTTTCTAGGGCTCATCCAGAGAACTCTGTGATATTTCATAATCAGCCATGCACAGTAGTATCAAAACAGTGACAGATGCCCTCTGCTTGAGACGGGGAGCACACTAACTTCCTGAAGCATTGCAGAGGGCCCGGAGTTTGGGTTTTGAATGGGGTTCCTTCGAGTATATGGGACCAGCAACAGCATCCAAATCACCATAAGAACTCCAAGTTGTCGCCCCGACACCTCTTCAATTCTCTGAATGTACATGCATTGTGTAACCACAATAAAGTGTTCCTGATGCATGACACCCTGGAAGCTGACTGATCTACCTGAGGAATTCACAACTCTTTCAGCTTTTTCAGGCACCTATACAGGACCGTGGTTGACTTCTGTGGATGAAGGGTATCCCTTAAAGAGATGTCTGATAAGCCTCTTTATAGCACTGCATACAAAGCCCAAATGATGCAACAACACGGGCACATGCTGATCTACAAGAAAATAGAATGGGCTGTTGGCATCTTCAAGGTGAATTTTAGGTGCTTTGTCCATTCAGGAGGAACTGTAGTGTATTTTCCTTGCAAGGAGCTCCAGAAGGGTAGTCCTATATTGCACACTACACAGTATGGTGCAGTGGAGGGTCCTAAAGCCAGAGGGGGACAGAAGCCAGGGCTATAGCTCTAATAGGAGGAGGAGGATGACAATGAGGAAGATGAGAAACTGGAGGTGGAGGCCCTGTTCATGTACATGGAGGAGGAAGAAGACAGTGGCAGTAGACGAGCAGCTGAGGACCAAACCGATGTAGCTATGTCTGTATACTTTACAGAAGGAGATTGTTACCAGAAGTTTGCTAATTCAGAGCGGGCTTCCCTGGTTTTGAAAAGGTCATAAATCACATGACAAACAGATTAACATAATAAACTTTGAACATGAAAGCCACCCATGGAAAATACCTTTCCCCACCAAGTGAGGAAATCAATAGCACAAATTGAAAATTGGTACCATTCACATAGCTGAAACCATGAGGTTCATTATCCTTCACCTCAATATAATGCACAAATACACCATAAGAAGTCCTTCATTACCTGAGCTGTTCAGATATGTTGGAAGTTGTCAGTAAACCAGTGAAAATGGCGCTATGCATAAGTGCTAGTAGAAAATAGGAGCTTACAACCTGTGATCGTCAGAGATAATTGTATATGCTAGCTGTACTGCAGCTACTATATGCTGTATAGGGTAATGTCATACTTGTTAGAACCTCACCTTCATCTGTCTTAGGGCGGCACAGTGGCTCAGTGGGTAATACTGCTGCCTCACAGCGACAGGGACCCGGGTTCAATTCCAGCCTCTGGTGACTGTCTGTGTGGAGTTTGCACATTGTCCCTGTGTCTGTGCGGGTTTCCTGCCACAATCCAAAGATATACAGGTTAGGTGGATTGGCTATGCTAAATTGTCCATAGTGTTTAGGGATAACAAGCATGGGGCTGGATGAACACAGCAGGTCAAGCAGCATCATAGGAGCAGGAAAACTTGACGTTTCGGGCCTAAACCCTTCATCAGAAATGGGGGAGGGGAAGAGGGTTCTGAAACAAATAGGGAGAGAGGGGGAGGCGGATAGAGGAGAGGATAGGTGGAGAGGAGGCAGACAAGTTGAAGAGGCGGGGATGGAGCCAGTAAAGGTGAGTGTAGGTGGGGGGTTAGGGAGGAGATAGGTCAGTCCAGGGAGGACGGACAGGTCAAGGGGGCGGGATGATGTTAGTAGATAGGAGATGGGGGTGTGGCTTGAGGTGAGAGGAAAAATAGGTTAGGGAGGTGGAGATGAGCTGGGCTGGTTTTGGGATGCGGTTGGGGGAGGGGAGATTTTGAAGCTTGTGAAATCCACATTGATGCCATTGGGCTGCAGGGTTCCCGGGCTGAATATGATTTGCTGTTCCTGCAGCCTTCGGGTGGCATCACTGTGGCATTGCAGGAGGCCCAGGATGGACATGTCATCTGAGGAATGTGAGGGGGAGTTGAAATGGTTCGCGACTGGGAGGTGCAGTTGTTTGTTGCGAAACAAACGCACAAACAACAAACAACTGCACCTCCCAGTCACGAACCTCCTCTCCACCTATCCTCTCCTCTATCCATCCTCTATCCGCCTCCCCCTCTCCCCCTATTTATTTCAGAACCCTCTTCCCTTCCCACATTTCTGATGAAGGGTTTCGGCCCGAAACGTCAAGTTTTCCTGCTCCTATGATGCTGCTTGACCTGCTGTGTTCATCCAGCCCCACGCCTTGTTATCTCGGATTCTCCAGCATCTGCGGTACCTTTTATCTCTCATAGTGTTTAGGGGTTGGGTCTTGGTGTGATGCTCTTCAGAGGGTCCGTGTGGACTCGATGGGCTGAATGGCCTGCTTCCACACTATAGGGATTCTATCTCCTATGTTATTTTTCCAGTGCCAGCCTCCAGTAACAGGAGTATATGACATACTCAACACCATACTGCCAAACACCACTCTACTGCTTGAAACCCCAGCATCTGCCATCTTTAAGACAAAGGTTTTAAACATAGTGAGGAAACTATACAATCATATTTCCCTTCATTTTATAATGTGTGGCTGATCTGTAAGTGACTGTGTGATACTTATGTGTGGAGGACAGCCTTTGTGCACTTAACACAGGAGTGCTGTAACCTGACAAACTGGATTTGAATTCCCCTTAAAGAAAATTATTGGTTAAGAAATACTGTAAGGAGCATCTATATTCCCAATCCTTGGTCTGCTGCAACCTTACTTGAAGATTCAGAGAAGGAAATAACTTTCCACCACCAAATGTTGATGGGCACCCCCTTGCTCCTATTGCCATCTGTGATTTGGACTTCAGCATGACTTTAGAAATACATTAAGGGCAAAAGAGAAACAAGGGAGAAAATAGGGACCCTTAAAAGTCAGCAAGACTGCCTATGTGTGGAAGTGCAGGAGACGGAGGAGATACTAAACGTGTATTTTGCATCAGAGTTTACTGTGGAGAAGGGTACGAAAGATAGAGAATGAGGGGAAATAAGTAGTGAAATCTTGAAAAATGTCCATACCACAGAGGTGGTATTACTGGATGTCTTAAAACACATGATGGATAAATCCCTAGAACTCTGTGCGAAGCTAGGGAAGTGATTGCTGGGCCCCTCACAGAGATATTTTTATCACCAACTGCCACTGGTGAGACACTGGAAGACTGGAGGTTGGCTCACGTGGTGCCAATGTTGAAGAAAGGTGGTAAGGAAAAGCTAGGGAACTAGCCTGACCAGTCAGCCTGACATCGGTGGTGGGCAAGTTGTTGGAGGGAATCCTGAGGGACAGGATTTACATGTATTTAGAAAGTCAAGGATTGATTAGGGATAGTCAAAATGGTTTTCTGCATGGGAAATCATGTCTCACTAACTTGATTGAGGTTTTTAAAGAAATAATAAAGATGACTGATGAGGGCAGAGTGGTAGACGTGATCCATTTGGACTTGAGTAAGGCGTTCAACAAGGTTCATCATGGTAGACTGGCTAGCAAGGTTAGATCATATGGAATGCAGGGAGAACTAGCTATTTGGATACAGAACTGGCTTGAAGATTGAAGACAGAGGGTAGTGGTGGAGGATTGCTTTTCAGACTGGAGGCCTGTGACCAATGGTGTGCTACAAGGATCGGTACTGGGTCCACTGTTTTTCGTAAATTATATAAATGATTTGGATGTGAACATCGGAGGTATGGATAGTAAGTTTGCAGATGACACCAAAATTGGAGGTGTAATGGACAGCAAAGAAGGTTGCCCCAGAGTACAATGGGACCTTGAACAGATGGGCCAATGGTCCAAGGAGTGGCAGATGGAGTTTAACTTAGATAAGTGTGAAGTGCTGCATTTTGGAAAGGCAAATCAGGGCAGGACTTGTGCACTTAATGGTAAGGTCCTGGGGAGCGTTGCTGAGCAAAGAGACCTTGAAGTGCAGGTTCATAGTTCCTTCAAGTAGAGTCCCAGGTAGATGGGATAGTGAAGAAGGCGTTTGGTATGCTTGCCTTTATTGGTCAGTACGTTGGGTATAGGAGTTGGGAGGTCATGTTATCGTTATATGGGTCATTGGTTAAGCTACTTTTGGAATACTGCATGCAATTCTGGTCTCTCTGCTGCAGGAAGGATGTTGTGAAACTGGAAAGGATTCAGAAAAGATTCACAAGGATGTTGTCAGGGTTAGAGGGTTTGAGCTATAGGGAGAAGCTGAATAGACTAAAGCTATTTTCCCTGGAGCATTGGAGACTGAGGGGTGACCTTATAAAGGTTTATAAAATCATGAGGGTCATGGATAGGGAGCCCAAAATTAGGGGGCATAGGTTTAAGGTGAGCGGGGAAAGATATAAAAGGGTCCTAAGGGGCAACTTTTTTATTCAGAGGGTGGTGCATGTATGGAGGCTACTACAATTACAAAGGCACCCAGATGGGTGCATGAGTAGAAAGGATTTAGAGGGATATGGGCCAAACGCTGACAAATGGGACTAGATTAATTTCAGACATTTGGTCGGTATGGACGAGTTGGACTGAAGGACTGTTTCCATGATGTATAACTCTGTGACCCTATGCAGTCTTTAGTATTAATGGTAAGAACTACCTGAATTCTGTCAAGGTTCTCATCAAGGGTACCAGTGTACATAAGCAGACCAAAACATTTTGGCGATTGTGATGTATACGAGTATGCGATAAAATGTGAACCCATGGTGAACCCATCAATGATTGAAGTGCCCCATGCTCTAGAATGGTACTACAAACTGCCCTGGTGTTGCTTCAGAAGTGGTAGAGGGAGGTTGCTCCATGCTACATGGCATTGTGGAGCATCTGTCCTGCACGGACCTATCAGACTGCAATCTTTGCACTTTTGCTGGTGCATTCATTGTCACTGGGACAAATTGAGCAGATGAAGCTTCTGGCAGAAGGGCTAGAGAGTTAGACAAAGATGAAAGTGCTCAGATGGTCTCAAAACTTATCCTCCTCAGTGCCCTCCGCAGATAGAGATTAGTCATCTGGTGGGTTAGCCGGTACGGGAAAAGCCAATGTAATAAGTTGTCCTGCAGGATGATGCTACCCGGATTCAATTATTTCTTGTTATCATTTCATGCTCATGTATTGTCCAAAGCCTGTTGCTTTCACTCCTGAAATGTTCCAGTCTACCTCCGTTTAAGGTGTCTGAAAAACTTGAGCACACTGCTGCTAAACAGTAATGGTAGCTCCATTAATAAGATAATACTGCTGAGCTATACAATGCTTTATGTATGATACATTAATAATATGGCATATGAATTTCAGTGCCATTGTGATGCCTGGTATCTTGGTCTTGCATCTTACAGATTGGTGGATCACATCAAACGACATATTCCCTGATTGTTCGTAACAAGTGCAAATGACCATATGAAACGAGCCTGTGCTTGTAAAACTCAAAATATAGAATCGCTTCTAATGCTGGATACTGCAGTTGAATGTCAATCAACAAACAATCCAGAGTAGGCTAATAAAAAAAACTTACACTCTAACATGCTTACAGTCAGGTTTCCAATGCTTGCTTGTAGCTATATTTGCTTATTCATGGGACCCTGACCTTTGCAAATGCAAAGAACATGTCTAGGCATTGTGCTTCTTTCAGTTACATATCCGTTCAGAGGACAACTATTCTGTGATTCATTCCATACAAAAATGGCTCAAAGAACCAGAGTCCACTTGCCAAGAAAATAGCATCTTATTTTCTGATGGATATAAATTCTTTCTTCAGAAATTTGATTCCTAGATTCATGGAATCTCTACAGTATGGAAACAGGCCCTTCGGCCCAACAAGTCACACCAACCTTCAGAGCATCCCACCGAGACCCATCCCGCATAACCCACCTAATCTACACGTCCCTGAGCACTACGGGCAATTTAGCATGGCCAATCCAGCTAACCTGCTCATCTTTGGACTGTAAGAGGAAACCAGAGCACCTTCAGAAAACCCACATGGACACTGGGTGAATGTGCAAACTCCACACAGACAGTCGCCCGAGGGTGGAGTCGAACCTGGGTCCCTGGTGCTGTGAGGCAGCTGTGCTAACCAGTCTGTGCTGATGACTGTAAGGAAACAAACTTCAATAACATGTCTTGTTTCAGCTTTACAAAATAATATTATGTTTACAAAATACATCAATTAAATCATAATGCTAGTGAGGCTAGGAATAGAGAGTGAGTGCAGCTGAACACATGGCTACAGAACTGGTGTAGGAGGGAGGACATCAGATATGTGGATCATTGGGATACCTTGTGGGGAAGGTGGGACCTGTATAGGAAGGACAGGTTCACCTGAACTGGAGGGGCACCAATATCCTGGTGGGAGGTTTCCTAGAGCTCTTCGGGAAGGTTTAAACCTTGGCAGGGAGATGGGAATCGGAGCTACGGATCAGAGGATGGGGTGGCTGGTGTACAGGCAGATACAGCATGCAGAGAATCTGTGAGGAAGGATAGACAGTTGATAGGGCAAAGTTGCAGTCAGTGCAATGGGTTGAAGTGTGTCTATTTTAACGCAAGAATTGTCAGGAATAAGGGTGACAAACTTAGAGCATGGATCAGTACTTGGAGCTACGATGTTGTGGCCATTGCGGGGACTTGGATAACACAGGGGCAAGAATGGTTGTTGGATGTTCTGGGGTTTAGATGTTTCAAAAGAAATCAGGGATGGGAGAAGTAAAAGAGGTGGGCGAGTGGCATTGCTAATCAGTATCACCGCTGCGGAAAGGGAGCTCATGGAGAAGCGTTTGTCGACTGAGTCAGTATGGGTGGAAGTCAGAAACAGGAAAGGAGCAGTCACTTTATTGGGAGTTTTCTATAGACCCCCCAGTAGCAACAAAAACACTGAGGAATAAATTGGGAGGCAGATTTTGGAAAGGTGCAAAAGTAATAGGGTTGTTGTCATGGGTGACTTCAACTTCCCTAATATTGACTGGAACCTCCTTAGTGCAAATAGTTTGGATGGAGCAGATTTTTGTCGAGAATGTCCAGGATGGATTTCTGATTCAATATGTATATAGCCTGACTGGAGGGGAGGCCATATTGAATTTGGTGCTTGGCAATGAACCAGGCCAGCTGTCGAATCTCTCCATGGGAGATCATTTCGGTGATAGTGATCACAACTCCCTGACCTTTCCTATTGTCATGGAGAGTGATAGGAGCAGACGGTATGGGAAAGTATTCAATTGCGGGAGGGGGAATTACAATGCTACTAGGCGAGAACTGCAGAGCATAAATTGGGAATGGATGTTTTTGGAGAAAGGCACGACAGGAATGTGGAGGTTGTTGAGGGAGCAGTTGCTACGAGTACTGGATAGGTTTGTCCCACTGAGGCAGGGAAGGGATGATAAGGTGAAAGAACTTGGGATGACAAGACATGTGGAACATCTAGTCAAGAGGAGGAAGGAAGCTTACTTATGGTTGAGGAAGCAAGGATTGGTCAGGGCTCTAGAGGGCTACAAAGTAGCCAGGAAGGAACTGAAGAATGGACTTAGGAGAGCTAGAACGGGGTATGAAAATACCTTGGTGGGTAGGATTACGGAAAACCCCCAAGGTGTTCTAGACTTATGTGAGGAACAAGGGGATGGCCAGAGTGAGGGTAGGGCCGATCTGGAATAGTGGAGGGAATTTGTGCGTGGAGTTGGAGGAGGTAGGGGCGATCCTTAATGAATATTTTTGCTTCAGGATTCACCAGTGAATGGGACCTTGATGTTTGTGAGGACAGCGTGAAACAGGCTGATATGCTGAAACAGGTTGATGTTCGGAAGGAGGACGTGCTAGAAATTTTGAAAAACATGAGGATAGCTTAGTCACCTGGGCCAGACGGTATGTACATACGGGAAGAGATTGCTGTGCCTTTGGCAATGATTTGGTGTCCTCACTGTCCATTGGAGTAGGACCAGATGATTGGAGGGTGCCAAATGTCATTCCCTTTTTCAGGAAAGGGAGTAGGTATAATCCTGGGAATTACAGACCAGTCAGTCTTTCTTCTGTAGTGGGCACATTATTGGAGTGGATTCTAAAAGATAGTATTTATGATTATTTGGAAAAGCATAGTCAGCATGGCTTTGTGAAGGGCTGGTCATGCCTCACAATCCTTATTGAATTCATTGAGGAGGAAGGACATGGAAGCTTTAGAGAGGGTGCAGAGGAGATTTACCAGCATGCTGCCTGGTCTGGAGGGCAGGTCTTATGAGGAAAGGTTGAGGGAGCTAGGGCTTTTTTCATTGGAGCGAAGAAGGATGAGAGGTGACTTCATAGAGGTTTACAAGATGACAAGAGGCATAGATATAGTGGATAGCCAGAGACTTTTTCCCAGGGCGGAAATGACTATTACGAGGGGGCATAATTTTAAGGTGATTGGAGGAATGTGACAAAACACATTGAAGGTCAAGCATTGGATGTGGTGTAAATGGATTTTAGCAAGGCATTTCATAAGGTTCCCCATGGCAGGCTCATCCAGAAAGTAAGGAAACATGGGATTCAGGGAAGTTTGGCTGACTGGATACAGAATTGGCTGTCTAATGGAAGACTGGGGGTGGTAGTAGATGGAAAGTATTCAGCCTGGAGCTCAGTGACCAGTAGTGTTCTGCAGGGATCTGTTCTGGGACCTCTGCTGTTTGTGATCTTTATAAATGACTTGGATGAGTAAGTAGAAGGGTGGATTAGTAAGTTTGCTGATGACATGAAGGTTGGTGGAGTTGTGGATTGTGTGGAGGGCTGTTGTAGGTTGCAATGGGACATTGACAGGATGTAGAGCTGGGTAAAGAAGTGGCAGATGGAATTCAACCTAGAAAAGTGTGAAGTGAATCATCTTGGAAGGTAGAATTTGGATGCAGATTACAGGGTTAATGGCAGGATTCTTGGCAGTGTGGAGGAACAGAGGGATCTTGGGGTACATGTCCATTGCTCCCTCAAAGTTGGTCCTCAAGTTGATAAGGTTGTTAAGAAGGCATATGGTGTGTTGGCTCTCATTGGCAGGGGAATTGAGTTTAAGAGCTGCAAGGTTATTGCTGCAGTTCTATAAAACCCTGGTTAGACCACACTTGGAATATTGTGTTTAGTTCTGGCTGCCTCATTATAGGAAGGATGTGGAAGCTTTAGAGAGGGTGCAGAGGAGATTTACCAGGATGCAGTCTGGACTGGAGAGCAGGTCTTCTGAGGAAAGGTTGAGGGGGCTAGGGCTTTTTTCATTGGAGCAAAGAAGGATGAGAGGTGACTTGATAGAGGTTTACAGGATGATGAGAGGCATAGACAGAGTGGATAACCAGAGACTTTTTCCCAGGACAGAAATGACTATTACGAGGGGGCATAATTTTAATGTGATTGGGGGAAGGTATAGGGGAGATGTCGGAGGTAGGCTCTTTACACAGAGGGTGGTGGGTGCTTAGAATGCGCTGCCGGCAGTGGTAGTGGAGTGAGATACATGAGGGACATTTAAGTGACTCTATCAGATAGGCACGTGGATGACTGTAAAACATAGGGTAGTTTGATCTTAGAGTAGGATCGTTGGTTGGCACAACATTGTGGGCCGAAGGGCCTGTACTGTTCTATGTTCTCTATCTTGTCAAAATGACGAGTTTCTTTTGGCTGGTCTGTAGTAAAGAATCCAATAATACTGAGTGTGTTAGGAATAATTAATCATTTTAAGTCTGAAACTTTTGGAAAAATTTGTCAGATTTCCTCTTATAAATTATCAATAAATTGAAATAATTAATCTGAAATTTTCAGCCATGATAAGCTGAATATTTATATTGTTGTTGACAGTGTCTGTTAATGTAGCTATTTCCCACAACAGGTTAATGAAGTTGCCTCTCACCCAGGCCTTGTGTTGAAGGTGGAAGTTAATATGAATTTATTTACTGGATAGTGAGCTAGAACTGTCGTTTTCAGTTCTGAAATCTTCGTAAAAATCCAACTGAGGCTGTTAGTATAAAAATATCTTGCCTTACTTCTGTAGAGATATTCAATGAAACAGATTTTGTAGTCCTATCACTGTTCATCATCTGAATCCACAGTGTAAAATGCTAATAAATCTTCACATTTGGCACTCCGATTCAAAGGCCACAAGGATGGCAGATGTAGATAATGAAAATGTCACACTGGCACAACAGGGATTGCTTTTCTAATGCTAGAGATAAAGCATATTATTAGGATAGAACAGATTGAGGTTTACAAGTTTTCTGAGCCATATATGTGTGTCCATGAGTACTTGATGAAGATGCTGATTGCAAAAGTGAAAGCATGTTCCAATTCCTAGCATTATCATGTTGACATTGTTCAAGAACATGGTCATGTTGTTCATTCAAAAAACAGCAAAGTAACGCTTACATGATTTATGGTAAAGATTAGTCAATTGATTTCCAAGATAGTTATACTTTTAACAGGAAAAACGTAATTTCCATTCATCAAACCTTTTCAATTTCTTCGCAACCTCATTCATATTCTGATGGAAGGTCATAGCATCTGTTACTTTTAATGAAGGAATTATACTGTTTAAACAAATAATTTTAATTATGAACAGTATAATTAAGACTTTTTTATACCAGACAAGTAATTTCCAGAATATAGGGTATGAGCTTTGTGAAACAGTTTTGTTCCCATCTTTTGCTTATTTCATCAACAACAATTTATATTTACCTAGCACCTTTAATATAATAAAACATCCAAAGCAGTTCAGAAGAGCACCATAAAAGAAGCAATGACACAGACTGAGATATATTTAATGAATGAAAGCTTTGCCAATGACCAACGTTTAAAGATTTAAAGAAGAAAGTGAGGTAAAGTGACAGAAAAGTGTACAAAAGCTATTCCAGAGCATGAAGCAATATAGACCCAGCTTCCAGCAGTGGAGTGACTGTAAGAGGGAATGCTCAAGAGGCCAGAATTAGGGTAGGAGATTTTTTCGCCTTGGTGTAACTTGAAGACAGAGATTACAACTTTGTCAGTAAGCTCATCAAAAAAAGTCACCTTCAGCAGAGGGAGCAAGAGAAGGAACAGGTCAAGGCACCTGTTGAGGAACCACATCACCGTCATTTTCATAAAGACAGTCGAGCCACTAAGTAAGAATCTTCTGGGACGCATCATCAAATTGTCACCCACTGAAGGAGGACTTGTTATCAGAATGACTGGGTGACGGTCCTATTCAAGTGGGCATCAAGGTCACAATTGTCCTGGATTTCTATTTGTCGCTTAATTGAAGGAATAATTGAGGACTTGTGATAAGTCTCAATCCTTACTCTATTAATGTAAGCAGGATATAATTTCTCCAGATCACATGTCTTCATATCCTTCCCTGGTAATGACCATCAAGCAATCAGTGCAGTGTGGATGCTGGCTTCCCCAGGCGCAGGCACTGTTGACTGCACCCACATTGTTTTGAGAACTCCCTATTCACTAACATTTGTCAACAGAAAAGGCTCCTACACCATTAGTATTCAAAATATATGTGAACATTGATGCCAAATTCTGGAAGTCTACTCCTGAATCCTGGAAGTTCCTATAATTCTTACATGATAACTCTCAGGTCCCTACCTTATCCCAATGTCCTCAGGACCACGCAGGAATTATTGCTGGGAGATGTGTATCTCCTCCAAATATGGCTGATGACACTTTTACAAAACCCTCAGACTTGAAAAGAATGAAGATACAACACTTCTCACACTTGCTCCAGGGTTGTAGGGGAGAAGATCATAGGCCTCCTTAAGTGGAGGTTTTGACGTCTATCTGATCTGGTGGATCATTACAGGACAGCACAGAAAACATGTCCAAATAATGGTTGTGCAGTGTCCTTCACACATGGGGCTTATGAAGGGAGGAAGTTATGAATCCAGACGAAATGTTGAAATGGCAACAATCTTCTGAGGATGAAAATCAGGACCAGGACCAAGGGGACTATATTCAGGATCAGGACTAGGAGGACCACCCAAGATAGCATGACACAGTAATACATTGTCAAACCTGAGAGACCAGAGAGAACCTCTGAATAAGGGTCTGATTATTTATATAAATGTATGATTAATATTTTGGGGTCCCACTTTTGAATATCTACACAAAATAGGTCCTATAGACTATCTCTGGAAAAAATAACAGTCAGTGACACAATGCATTAACACTGAATGGGGCTAAGGTCATGTTTTATGAAGGTATCTGTCAAGATATTATGTATGTAAATTGTGTAGTAAAGGCACTGATGATAGCCGACAGATTAAGAGGAATCCTGAGGAGTTTCCTTTTGACCCTTCCATCACTGAAGAGTTCCCAATGTTTCAGAGTGTGCAAAGACTGCTATAGTAACATGGCACGGAAAGAGACGCTTCGGTCTAACTGGTCCGTGCTGACCAGATATACTAAACTGATATAGTCCCAATTACCAGCATTTGGCTTATTTCCCTCTAAACCATTCTTATTCATGGACGAATCCAGATGACTTTTATATGTTGGAATTGTGCCTGCCTCCACCAATTTCTCTGGCAGCTTGTTCCATACTGACACTCTGTGGAAAAAGGTTGCCCCTCAGGTCCCTTTTTAAATCTTTCCCCTTTGACCTTATATTTATACCCTCTAGTTTTGGACTCCCTACCTTGAGAAAAAGACCCTGTCACTGTTCACCCTATCCGTGTCCCTTATGATTTATAAGGTCACCCCTCAACCTCCGATACTCCAGAGAAAAAAGCTCCAGCCTGTTCAGCCTCTTATCACTCTAACCTCCCAATCGCAGCAACATTCTTGTAAATATTTTCTGAACCATCTCAAGTTTAACAACATCTTTCCTCTAGCAAAGAGATCAGAATTGAGGATCCTCCAAGACAACAATCAATGTGTGAGAGGGAGTTCTGCGTGTAGCTTTTCTTTGCAGACCAATGTGCTGTAACAGAGAGTAGATATGAAAGCTACCCATTCTATATCTTGCAGCCTTGAATAGCAATGAACAGCCTTGAAAAGCTGATACATACAATGAACTTTTCCCTGCAGTGATGTGTAGAATCATCATTGATTTCATTCTCTGACTCATGAATGGATGCAAGTATGTAATAATCTGTGCAGTCTAGGCCATAGCATGTTCTCTATACATTGTGTTTAGCTTCAGTGTTGTTCACATTAAAGTGCAAACCCTTTGCTGCAGTCCTGAACATTACAGTTCAAGGATCCCTGATATCTGAGGCTAAGTACCTTCATGGAGCGAGTTTCCTGTAATTACTGAGCAAAGCTTCTTTTATCCTTCAGTTGTCTGATGAGGCTGTTCATCTCTCACGAGTGTAATTAAACCAGGACTGACAGCAAAAAGTTATTAATTAGCCCATTCTGATTACATCATACTGAATATACTAGTTGGTTTGTTAATGTACTACTCCTGGAATTCATTTCTCCAGGATTTAGTACTCATTTAGTCTACCCAGTCTATCTGAAAGTCATGTCATCCATTGTTACTGTGTAATGTTACATGCATCTCTAATTTTCTGAGTTATAGCATGCCCAACATTCCCACAACTGTTTGATGGCCTATAAGCAATTCCTACCATTGTTTGCTAACCCTAGCTGTTTCTTAGCTTTACAAATTATTCTATGTCTTGATCGTTTGAACTAGTAATTCTCTCAATGACTGATCTAATTCCTCACTAAGAGAGCCACTACACCACCCTACCCATTTTTCCAGTATTTCCATAGCCATGTCTCCATAATGGCGATCAAATCATAGCCATTTACCTCAGTTTGTATATTCAAATCATATTGTGAATGCTGTACGGTCAAAATACATTGAATTCTGCTTTTTAATGTTATTCTGTAATCTGGTTCTGCTTGATGCTTGACTGTGATTCTCTATCTAGAGTTTTGGCATTCTTTCTTTTCTACTTCCTTTTATCAGTTTCCCTTCCTTTGAATCTGAGCACCCTGTCAGGTAGCTGTACCCCTGTCAATGAAGTGTAGACCCTCCCCAACAGCTTTTGAGAGTCTTCCTGTAAGAATGTTGCCCGAGAACGCTAAGATACAGCTCGTCCAACTTGTACGAATTCCACAAGTCCTAATGCATTAGAAATCTGATGTCCTCCCTTCTACATCAGTTCTCTAGCAGCACTTGAATCGCTCGATTTTCCTGTTTCTATATGCTGTAGGGGAACTTAGTGGCACAGTGGTAATGTCACTGACCTACCTATTCAGGACCTCAGGCCAATGTTCTGGGGGTCATGAGTTTGAATCCTGCCAGTTGGTGAAATTTGAATTCAGGAAAAATCTGGATTAAAAACTAGCCTAGTACTGACCTCTGATTGTTATAAACACCTGTCTGGTTCACTGATGTTTTTAGGGAAGAAAATTAGCCAATCTTACCTGGTCTGACCTACATGTCATTCCAAACCAATAGCAATGTGATTGACTCTTTACTGTTCTCTTGGTAGGTTAGGATGGGCAATAGATGCTTGCCTAGCCAGTGATGCCTACCTCCAGTAAACAACTAAAATAAAAGCTTAGCATGTGGGACTGCAAGTAACCTCGAGGTCACTGCTTTAGAGATCCTGTTTTTCAATCATCTTCCTAGCTCTGTGAAATCTGCTCTTGGGACCTCATCCCCTGGTTGCTACCCAAGTCATTTGTACTGACATGAGCCCCAGTCTCTGGCTGTTAAGCCCCCTCCAGTTCTGCACCTCCTTCATGACATCCTTAATCCTGGCAGCAGAATGTATTATTTAAATGGATAAAGACTGCAGAAAGCTATATAACAGAAGGATTTGGGAATGTTTGTGCATGAATCATAAAAAGCTAACATCCAAGATCAGTGGGTAACGGGAGAGGCAAATGGCATGTTTGCATTCATTTCAAATGCAAAAGAGTATAAAACTAGTGAAGTTTTGCAAAAATTATACAAGGTACTAGTTAGACCACAGCTGAATACTGTGAACAATTTTGGGTCCCTTATCCAGAGGAAGATATAACAAAAAAAAAGGCTGTTTGAGGTAATTCGCATTTGGTCCTTCCTTCATCTTGTGCCTATGAAGTGATTATGTTGATATATCCTCTACTATTGGAGAAGGCACAGAAAAGGCACTGTTCTGAGATAACAATGTTTATTGCATGATAGCAATGAATACAACTACAGTTGTTTTTCTGAAGGTAATGATTGCTAGGAATTTAGGAAGCTGGAACAGGTACATCTGCTCCATCAGAAAGCTAAAGGTGAATTCTTCGTCTCTAATTGCAGACTGTGTGATGTCAGTAGAATGGATAGAATCAATGGAACATGAACATTCAGCCATTCAGAAGGATTATTTTGTTCAACAGCTTTTAATAGCAATCTTGAAGATTTTCTTTCAAAGAGTTTTTGAATTACTACTTTACATTAAATACATAACTCATCTTTTCAACCTAATTGAACCCGAATAAGGAAAAAATAAGAACCCGTACAAGATTCACTTGGAATCTATTAATGATCTTATAGTTAACCATTATTTTTAGATATATATTGTGTGAATTTTGTGAACAAGTATTCAGGTTACTTGTTTGTGCTTCAATGTGCTGTTGGAATCACAATAGCCTTTGTAGCCTACTTTTTCATTAGTAGCCTTTATCTCGCATTAAATATTAAAAACCATCTTGTCAGGTCGCATGAGCTAGTCCATTATTCACATAGATTACTCTTGAACTGGAACCATTATAAATCAGTGTGTCTGATACTCTGTGCATAGTTACAGTGCTGGAGCATGAACTAATTGTCAGAGAGACAGAATTAAACTGTATCTTGGAAAAATTGGTTAAAACTAGATTATGCATATTATTTTCACTATAATGTTTCAATACTTCAGAAAGGTGTATGTAGTTTTCATCATTTCATTATTACTTCAAAATACTTCTATGAATCTTTGAATATGAATGACAGCCAGCCAAAAAAACCAGATTATTTACAGTGAATTCTAGTTTCAAAGTACATATTACCGCATAAACATTTGAGGTATAAATTGAATTTTGCATCGGTTTTATTCTATTGCTACAACAGATAACCAACAAAATCCATGGAAGAATGAAGTAAGGAAAGCCTGTAAAAAGAACCAGTCATAAAAAGGTTACCTAAATAATTTAGGGTAGCATTACTACATAACTTGAAAATCATTACATGGAAAAAATGAGAAAAGCTAATAAACGTCACAACGGACACGTTGAAAACAGAAGACATAGATCCACATTGTTTGTGGTGTGCATGACTTTATTCTAATACATTTCCCATGGCAATGCTGAAGGTGACCCTAGGGATATATCATTCAATAATGTGTTGCTGAGAGTGGAGCGCATATCAGTATAGTTGAGCCACCTGGGAAAATCAAAAGCAAACCTTAACTTTGAAAGTTTTATTTGAAGAATTGAAGTATACGTGAGGTGAAGAGTTGCAGATATGAAAACATAAGGAAGAAAATTCCAATCTAACTCGCATGAAGGGTTTTTTATTTTGCTTGCTTTACGCGCCATTTGATCTTACTTAGTATTAAGGTCAAAATAACTTTACATTAGGATACAGTATTTATGCTGGCATATGGTGTTCAACAAGGTTCCACATGGTAGGTTGGTTAACAAAGTTAGAGTACATGGAATACAGGGAAAACTAGCCATCTGGATACAAAATTGGCTCGAAGGTAGAAGACAGGGTGGTGGTGGAGGGTTGCTTTTCGCACTTGAGGGCTGTGATTAGCAGTGTGCTGTGAGGATCGGCGCTGAATCCACTGATTTTTGTCATTTATATAAATGATTTGGATGTGAATGTAGCAGGTATGGTTAGTAAATTTGCAAATGACACTAAAATTAGTGGTGTAGTGGACAGCAAATATGGGTATCTCAGATTACAACGGGACCGTGACCAGATGAGCCGATGGGCCGAGAAGTGGCAGGTGGAGTTTAGTCTAGATAAATGTGAGATGCTACGTTTTGGTAGGTCAATTCAAGGCAGGACCTGTACTGTTAGTGGTAAGGACCTGTAGAGTTTTGCTAACCAAAGAGATCCTGGAGTTCATAGTTTCTTCAAAGTGGAGTCGCAGGTAGATAGGGTAGTGAAGAAGACGTTCGGTATGCTTGCCTTTATTGGTCAGTGCATCGAGTATAGGAGTTGGGAGGTCATGTTGCAGCTGTACAGGACATTGGTTAAGCCATATTTGGAATACTGCACTCAATTCTGTTCTCCCAACTATGGGAAAGATATTGTTAAACTTGAAAGAGTTCAGAAAAGGTTTACAAGGAAGTTGTCAGGGTTAGATGATTGAGCTGTAGGGAGAGGCTGAATAGGCTGGGACTATTTTCCCCAGAGTTTCGGAGGCTGAAGGGTGACCGTATAGAAATTCATAAAATCATGACAGGCATAAATGGGGTGAATAGACTAGGTCTTTTCCCTGGGGTGGGGGAGTCCAAAACTAGAGGGCATATGTTTAAGATTTAAAAGGGACCTAAGGGGCAACTTTTTAATGCAGAAGGTGGTACATGAATGGAATGAACTGCCAGAGGAACTGGTGGAGGCTGGTAGAATTACAGCATTTAAAAGGCATCTAGGTGCGTCTATGAATAGGAAGGTTTTAGAGTGGTATAGGCCAATTGCTGGCAAATAGGACTAGATTAATTTAGGATATCTGGTTGGCATGGACAAGTTGAACCAATGAAGAAGGTTCTGTGCTGTACATCTCTGACTCAAATCCACTACTGTATAGTCATTACCTCGCTAGATTTTGTCTACATACCTAACAAGTCTGGCATACGGTTTGTTACTTTCATTGTTGCCTTATTACCGACCACATTTTTATGTAGAAAACTGTCTCTTCCCTCCAGTACTTTGCAAACTCTCCTGGGGCCATTACTTGGCTTTTGAACTAATCAATCTTTCTCATCCCCATAAGCAGCAAACTACTTCTAAGACTGTGAATGTTGCTTGCAATTCACTGGCGCACTCCTGTCATGTCAATTACCATTGTCTTTTGTTCTGGACTAACCAGATCTACGCACCATTCGCTGGCCAGATTCAGATGATAGTCAAGCTCTAGCTTTTGTAGTCCCCAGACTACTTCTGTACTTACAAATCTGATCTGAAATGTGAGCTTTGATATGAAATAACTTATAAATGTTTTTTTTAGCATGTGGTGCACCCACACTTTTTGAAGAAGTCAGAACTGCCTGAATAAGTGAATGGAGGTGGGAATGACCGACACCTCCCTAGAAAGAGGATGAGACTGTTGTCAGAGACTCCCTGTGCCAGCTGCTGCTTGTTTCCCCGCCCCCCCAATAGTCCCTCGGACGTTGTGAGAGGAGGGAGGGATAACATTTTTTGATTGTTGATCGAGATATGTCAGCTGAAACTATGAAGCCATGTAAAGTAAAGCAATAAAGAATGATTAGTGACAATGATTTTTTACTTTGACTCCATACATTTGGTTAAATTGTTAGTTATTCATTATTCCATTTTATGTGGAACCAATTTAAATATTTCATGTTCATAACTAATCAGTAGGTTTCTAATGTATATCTTCAACTTGTTTAAAGCCTTGAACTCTGATTTTATTTCAAATGTGTAATATTGCTGAAATCCTTTTGAAATAGTTATGTTAATATCAATAAAACTTCCCAGATAGTTTCATTTTTAAATCACGTTTCTGCAATTCAATCTATGATGTCCAACAAGACTGAAACAGTTTACCTCCTTTTCATATTACAGCTAAAAGCCCATGGCAATTAAAGTTGAAGTAAACTCAAAAGATATTTTATGAATAATGTTAGGGGAGGCAGTGGCCTCGTGGTATTATCAGTAGACTGTTAATCCAGAAAGTCAGCCACTACTTGGAGACCCACGTTTGGATGTCAACAATGCAGATGGTGGGATTTGAATTCAATAAAAAGAAAAGTGGAATTAAAAATCTATTGACCTTGAAACCATTACAAGTTGTCAGAAAAACTTAGCTGGCTCACTGATGCCCTTCAAGGAATGAAATCTGCCGTCCTAACCTGGTCTGGCCTACATGTGACTCCTTAGGGGAGGTGATGGCCGTGTGTTATTATCGCTGGACTGTTAACCCAGAGACCAGACAACATTCTGGGGACCTGGTTCAAATCCTGCCATAGCAGATGGTGGAATTTGAATTCAGTGAATATCTGGAATTAAGAATCTAATGATGACTGTGAATCCGTTGTCAATTGTCAGGAAAAACACCATCTGGTTCACTAATGTCCTTTAGGGAAGGAAACTGCCATCCTTACCTGGTCTGGCCTACGTGTGTCTCCAGACCATCAGCAATGTGGTTGATTCTGAACTGCTCTCAGAGCAATTAGGGATGGGCAATAAATGCTGCCCACCCAGTGATGCCCTCATCCTGGGAATGAATAAGGAAATAACAATTTGATTCCAGACCTACAGCAATGTGGTTGATCTCATCTGCACTCTGAAATGATCAAGCAAGCCTCTCGGGTGTATCAGTTGTGACAAAGCCAAAATTGCGAGGGTTGTCTCAGAAGAATCAAGCAACAGCCTGACAGTCATACTCAAAAAATCAATGTCTGTAAACTATGTCCCAGATACCACCACCACAAGCCCTAGATATGTCAGGCAGCATGGTGGCTCAGTGGTTAGCACTCACAAACAAAAACAGAAGTTGCTGGAAAAAATCAGCATCCATGAAGAAAAAATCAGAGTTAATGTTTCAGGTCTGATGACCTCACAGTGTCAGGGACCCAGGTTTGATTACAAACTCAGTCAACGTCTGTGTGGAGTTTGCATGTTCTCCTTGTGTCTGTGTGGGTTTCTGCCGGATGCTCTGGTTTTCTCCCACAGTCCAAAGATGTGCATGTTAGGTGGATTGGCTGTGCTAAATTATGCATAGTGTCCAGAGATGTGTGGGTTAGGTGGGTTAGCCATGGGAAATAGCAAGTTGTAGGGACAGGGTAGGGGGATGAATCTGGATGGGATGCTCTTCGGAGGGTCGGTGTGGACTCATTGAACTGAATAACCTGTTTCCATTCCACGGATTCTATATGGCTTGTCCCACCAGACGTACAGACCCAGTAGAGGTGGCTACATAGTGATATACATTCAGGAGGGTGTTGCCCAGGGAGTCCTCAACATTAGCTCTGGAACCCATGAAGACTCATGGCTTCAGCTTAAACATAGGCAAGGAAACTTCCTGCTGATTGCCACATTCCATTCCCCCTCCACTGACAAATCAGTACTCCTCCATGTTAATCAACACTTGGAAGAACTGAGGAAGGCAAAGGTGCACATTGTGCTTTGTGTGTGGGGGAGTTTCTATGTCCACCATGAAGAATGGCTCAGCAGCAGTACTACTGATCGAGCTGGTTGGGTTCTAAAAAACGTAGCTGCTAGTTTGGGACTGTGGCCAGTGGTGAGGGAACCAACAAGAGCGAAAATCATACTTTACCTCATCCTCAGTAATCTGCTAGCTGCAGATGTATTTGTTCAAGACAGTATCAGCAAGAGTGACCACTGCACAGGCTTTGTGGGGCTAAATTCCACCTTCACATTGAGAATAATCTCCATCAAGTTGCATGTGTGGCACTATCACCATGCTAAATGGGACAGACTTTGAACAGATCTAGCAACTTAAGACTGGCATCCATGAGGTGCTGTGGGCCATCAACAGCAGCAAAATCATATTCTAGCACAATCTGTAACTTTTTATGGCCCGCCATATTCCTCACTCAACCATTATCATCAAACCAGGGGATCAACCCTGGTTCAATGGAGAGTGCAGGAGAGCGTGCCAGGAGCAGAATCAGGCATAGTTTAAAGTGAGGGGTCAACCTCGTGAAGCTACCAAATAGGATTTCTTGCATGCTAAACAAAAGTAGCAAGTGATAGACAGAGCTAATTTATGTCACAACCAGCGAATCAGATCTAATCTCTACTGTCCTGCCACATCCAGTTTTGAACGGTGGTGGACAATTAAACAACTCACTGGAGAAGGAAGCTCCACAAATATCCCTGTCATCAATGATGGAAGAGCTCAGAACATCAGTCCAAAAGATAAATGCTGAAGCGTTTGCAGCAATTTTCAGCCAGAGATGATCTGTCTTGGCCTCCAGTGATCCTGAGCATCACAGATAACAGTCGTCAGTCAATTCAATTCACGCCACGTGATATCAAGAGTGGCTAGAGGCACTGCATAGTGCAAAGGCTATGGGCCCTGACAACATTCCGGCAATACTACTGAAGACTTGTGTTTCAGAGCTTAATGCCTTCCTGGCCAACCACCATCAGTCTACTGTCAATCATCGCTATTGATAGCAGGTGTCATCAATAGTGCTACCGTGTAGCATCTGCTGAGCAATAACCTGCTGAGTGATGCCCAGTTTGGGTTCCGCCAGGACCACTCAGCTCCCTTATTTATAGCCTTGGTTCAAACACAACCACAAGAAGTGAGTTCCAGAGGTGAGATAAGAGTGACAGCCCTGAACATCAAGGCTGCATTCAACCGAGAATGGCATCAGGGAACTCTAGCAAAACATGAATCAATGTATATCAGGGGACAAACTCTCCCCTGGTTGCGGTCGTACCTAGCACGTAGGAAGACAGTAGTAGTTGTTGGAGGTCAGTCATCTCAATTCCAGGACACCTCAGCAGGTGTTTCTCAGGGTAGTGTCCTGGGCCAAACCATCTTCAGTTGCATCATCAATGACCTTCCCTCCATCATAAGGTCAGAAGTGGGGATGTTGTGTCAGATGTAGAGTTTAATAACACCAAAAAACTTAGAAAGCATAGAAAATGCCAGGATGAAATTAAAAAAGGAAAATGAGAAAATAAGAGAGGTCATGAAAGATATCAGCAAGTCAAAAGAAGAAAAACCTAAAGCTGTTTTGTAAATACATCAAGACCGAGCAAGTTTACACTAAAAAGCTAACTTGTGGATTCAGGCTCAAGACGTGGACATTTATTCGGAATGAATGTTGAGCAACTATTTTCAAAACAGACTTTGTAGTTAAGAGTGAAGGATAGGCTAAACCTATTACAAAAGGAAATATTAAAATGCTTTAGCATCATTGAAAGTGAACAGATCTCCAGGCTGTAAGAAATGTAGCCAGTCTGCTAAGTAAAATAAAGGAAGAAATATCAAATGCTGTGACCATCATTTTCAAGTCCTCCCCAGTTACAGGTGCAAAGTTAAAGGGCTGAAAGACTGCTATGTTTTACTGTTTTCTAAAACCAAAAAAGAGAAGGATAGCCTGAGAAATTAGGCTATTTGATTAAAATCAATTACAGACAAGTTAATAGCAAAAATTCTAATACACAATGTAAATCCTTATGGATTAATGGACAATCAGCACAGATTTAATAAAGGAAGGTTGTGTCTGACTAACTTGATTGATTTATTTTGAGTAGGTTACAAGGAGGATTGAGATAATCTGTGTGGAGTTTATCAAGATATTTGATGACATTCCGTATGGTAGACTCAGCAGGGAATTAAAATTTATCGGGTATAAGGCAAAGTGGCGAATTAGATCCAAATTTAATTCAATGGTGGGGAGAAAAACACGTGAATTTGTAATTGTAAGGCTTCTAGCGCAGTTCCTTTGAGTTCAGTCCTGACTCCCTTGCTGTTTGGGTGCATGTCATTGTTTTAAACTTAAATGTAAGAAGTATGGTTAAGAGTTTTGTAGATGAAATGAAAACTATCTCATGTTCAAACATGAAGAAGAAAGCCGTAGACTGCTTGGGTCGTCAGAAAATAACAAATGGAATTCCAGTCCAAATCAGTCAGAGGTAATTCATTTGGGAAAAGTTAAATAATGCAAGGGAATAAATGGTAGGATACTGAAAAATGTATAGGAACAAAGGGATCTTGGGAGTGCATGTCCAAAGATCCCTGAGAAGGTAGCAGGAGATTAACGAAAGTGGTTAAAAAGGCATTTGGAATATTTCCTTTTATTGCCTAAGACATGGAATTATAAGAGCAGGAAAATAATGTTGGAATTGTATAAAACACAATGTGGGAGGTGCTGGTGTTGTACTGAGTTGGACAAGCTTAAAAATAACACGACAGGTTATAGGCCAACAGGTTTATTTGAAAATACTAGCTTTCAGAGAGCATTGTTCCTTCATCAGGTTAGTGAGGGAGGCATCAAGACACAGAATTTATAAGTAAGAGATCAAAAGATCATACAATTATGAAGAATGTATTGAATAAACCTAAAATGGCTGACTGACTGAAGATTCAACAAGAAGCTATCAGTTATAAAGGAGACATAGGTTTCAACTGATTAAAATGCAAATCTCAGAATTTCTTTCAAGTCACTGCCCAGAGATAACTAAAGGTCTTAATAGTGTATACAAGAGGTGACATCTCAGGTCAGACAATGCATTTTTGGTGTGAGATGTTGTTTAGAATCTGTCTGTGTTGTAACCTGGAGTCAGACTGATTTTATTTCCGAGGCAAGATTTTATAAAACCCCCAATTGACTGACTGTGTCTACAAATTGTGTGCTTTTTGAACAAAATAGAATGTATCTGTAAATACAAATTCATCCCATAGGGGTGTGTGTGTGTGTGTATGTGAGTTTGAGTGTGTAGTGTGGTAGAATCACCTATAGTGCAATATGAACCCAAGGTCACGGTTGAGGCCACCCTCTGGAGTACTGAACGTGGCTATCAGTCTCTGCTCGGCGCCTCTGCATTTGTTGTGTATCCCAAAGTCCGCCTTGGAGGGCGTTTACCAAAAGATCTGAGGCCGAATGTCCTTGGCCAGTGAAGTGTTCCCCCACTGGGAGGGAACATTCCTGTCTGGTGATTGTTGCACAGTATCCATTCATCCATTGTCGTAATATGTGTGTGGTCTCATCAATGTACCATGCCAAGGGGCATCCATGCCTGCAGCATATTAGATAGACAATGAGTATCTGCGATGCACGTGGTGGGGTGTTCCCACATGTGATGGTAGTATCCATGTCAATGATCTGACATGTCTTGCAGAGGTTGCCATGGCAGGATTGTATGGTGTTGGGTCAATGTTGTCATGAAGGCTGGGTAGTTTGCTGCAAACGATGGTCTGTTTAAGGTTTGTCGGGTTATTTGGTGAGAAGTGGAGGTGTAGGGAAGATCTTGGCGAGGTGCTGATCATCATTTATAATGTGTTGAAGGCTGCAAAGAAAAAATGGCATAGTTTCTCTGCTCCCGGGAAGTACTGAACTACAAGTACTGGATTCTAAACAAGGCCTCACACCTAAAATGCATTGTCTGGCCTGAGATGTCATCTCTTGTATACACTATTAAAACCATTAGTTATCTTGGGGCAGTGACTTGATAGAAATTCTGGGATTTGCATATTAGTCAACCGAAATCTGCATCTCCTTTCGAACTGAAGATTTAACAGGAAGGAGTCAGCCAGCCATTTTAGGTTTATTCAATATATTCGCCATGAATTGTATGATCTTTTGATCTTATACTCATAAATTCTGTGTCTTGATGTCTCTCTCCCTAGACCTGATGAAGGAGCCAATGTTTTCAAATAAACCTGTTGGAATCTGACCTTGTATAAAATGCTTGTTAGAGTGCAGATAGAGTACTGCATACACTTCTGGTTAATGTATTAAAGGAAGGATGTAACAGAGGTATAGAGGAGTTTCATGGGGATTTTGTCAAGAATGGAGAATTTTAGCTACGTGTAAAAATTTGTATTGGATTGCTTCTTTTGAATAGTAAAGGATGAGGGTACATTTAATTGAAGTGCATAAACTTAGCGAGGACCTAGAAACAGCGTAAAAGAAGGATTTGTTTTTGCTCAAGGGGAGGTTAATAATCAAGAGGCGTAGATTTAAAATATTTGATGGAAGGCTTAGAAGGGAGTTGTTGAGTAATTTTTCGCCCAGAATAAGATGGATGAGGGGTTGATAGAGACCAAGACAGAAACCCGTGTTATGTTTAGAAAAAAATGCTTGGATTCCCACTTGAACTGTCATTAACGTACAGGGCTATGGACTAAGGGCTGTAAGGTGTAACAAGGCTTTTCGTGGAGTAAAATATGCCATGCAACTAAGTCAAGAGTGAGATTTGATACACTTGGTTTCAAAACAGTGATATGAGCTTACCTTGTAGAAATCAGCTCCAACTTTATTATGAAGCAGCAATATTTTGGTCAACAGTAAAAGTTGCAGAAGCAATGCCGTGTTAATGAAAAATATCAGGAGCTCTAAATATGTGGGTCAACTTCAGCTAACAGTGTCTTTATCATTTCCAAATCAATATTGTTGCCTATGTAATCGACAGATCATAACCTAGTTAATTGTTGGAATTAATGTGATAAAATAATTCCTTTTCTGTTGTCTTACAGCCCCAGAGTGCTACCCTGGTGGTCACCAACTTCTTCAGAATCCCTATAGAAGTGTGGACTTTGATTCACTCCGACTTCAACAGTCAGCAATTCAAGAGCTAATATGTGATCATTCTTTAACACCAGGATGGTATCGTTTTCAGATCTTCGATAAACCTGCAGAAATGCCAACAAAATGTGTGGAGGTATATATCGTTTCAAGTTGGTCATACCATGGCACACTATGAATATCAGAAATAAGTCAATAGTCACTTTGATGGCATAGAAACAATGGGCAGAATCTTAAAAGGGTCCAAGTTATGTTGGCTATGGCAAGCTTTATGATAGTGTTGGAAAGGGAATCTGATGAGGCTGATCTCCATGTCGGGAGCATTTTGGTCCACCGTTAATTTTTGCAAGCCGTTAAACGGGGATTATTACTTGTTGGTTGACTTTTTGATAGCTCAACTTGCCGTTGTTATTACTCCACTTTTTAATCTTACTCAAGTTTTTAAATATACAGATATTGAGAAAATTCAACATGAAAGCCAGAGTAGGTTCTTAGCTAATTCAACTCACCACTTGCTCTGAATGACCACTGTGATGAAGACTGGGCACATTCTATGGGCACTGGGTACATTCGTAGAATTAGCATCCAATATATACCATCCTGTTAAAAACCCTCATGGCACATGTCTGATTCTTTGACAGGATGTTTGTGCACTTCAGTGCTATACCTCAGACTGTACTGGCAGTCAAAGGAGATAGCATTTGTCCAAGGGGTCCCAGCACAATAATTCAAACACAGACTCTGACATCAGTCCAAGAGCTTGGACATAGTCAGCTGGTCAAAAAGGTCAGAGCTCAAGTACTCACCTGCTAATGGGTGGGAAGCTGAATGTCAGGCTGCCCACAACCCATCCTAGCTCTTCCTACTCTATTGTGATATTGTTTACCTCCTGGAATGAGAGGCAGATGTTAAGGGAGAGGAAAGTGGGTGGCAAAGCTATTACTGTTAGTGCAGATGGGGAGTTGTCCTGAGTGAGCTTGCAGATCGCACAGAGGGCATGCAGGGTTAGTGCTGTTGGGTGGGTAAGAGCAAATGAGGAAAGATGCAGCAGGCATTAGCCAGAGTGGTAAAGCATGAACCTTAGTGGGAGGTGGGTACAAGAGTACAGTGGTAGGTATTGGAGAGAATATGGAGACACTTACACTGGCAGAGTGGAGAAAATAATTTATCTGTTTTCTCCATCACTAAATGTTCCCTCAAATGGCTGAGATGGCTTTAAGCTGAGTGGCCATCTTGGGAAAGGCTGGCAAGACCTGTTAATGTGATCTGTGCTGTTGGTGTCGGGGAAAAAGGGAATCCTGTGCCTGCACCACCCCATCCAGCAGGACCTCCAGGACCATGTCGGCACAGTGGGGCACCAATATTCACCTGTCTGCCACGTCTAGGCAAATGTCAAGTACATGCAGGGCAGCTCTGGCCTGATTTAGTGCCTGTCCAGATTTGCAATGGCCATTTCAAGATAGAGTGGGCATAAGGAATTCTGGTGAATTCCAGGATATAACTGTTGAGTGATGAGTTCTTCTGGGAACTACATGTGATAAGATGGGTTCAGAACTGGACGCGAAGAATGTTATAGCAGCATGTTAGGTAATTATTGAGGTGAATTTAGTAAGACACAGTGAAAAAGCTTGCTAGGCTTCGTAGCAGAAATCCCTCTATAGAATAACTCAAGGCAACCCAAACTGAGCCCAAAAAACATCTGATTCAGCCCATTGTTCATTTTGGACTATACTGTTCTATTGGATGGAAAGGTATATCATGAAATACAAGAAACCCATTGTTAGGAGAGAAGCTAAATATTGCTGAAAAATGGGGCACATTGCTGAAACTTTTCATACTCCATCCATAGGGACAAACACAAGAACCCTGTCTTTCAAATGGTTATAACAATCTCAGCTGCACAAAAAAAAAAGATGCTGAGTGGTTGACACATTGACATTCATTTGTTAATGTTACCATGGAGAAAGCAATGGGGAACATTAAACTCCTGATTAATACAAAAAAAATGCAAGACTGAGCATTTTTTTTTGGTTGGGTTCCTGCTCATAAATCTATGACACTTTAAGCAAATTTAAAATAGCACTGTTATGAGCTCAACTGATCATCTGATTAAGCAAGCTGTTTTATGCCACCATTATGCAGTGATTATGAGAATGATACTTTCCACATAGGATACTGTCAGTCCAAAAAGATGTTCTGCCCACTACACATTTGAGCAATCTTGTTTGTGAATTTCAGTGCCCCTGCAATGCCTGATACATGGAATACATATCCCAATGAGTGGCCGTCAAATCAAACATCAAACAGCCTTTGGTTGTTTATAATAGGTAAAGTACGGACTGTACTCAACCAGACCACATTTGCAAAACCCAAAACAAAATGTCTATGTGTGGTTCCACAATTTGACAACACTTGCTGATCAATCATGAGTGCATGAATAGCCACAGTAATGACCAACTTAAGATAATTGGTCAATTTCAAACCTGATTACCTTTTCCTCGCTAGAAATGACATGCATTCATTTGCAAAGACCTATTCTCTGTAAGCAAAACTATTATGTTCAAGCCTAGTAACTACTATAGAATATCTGCGAGGCAAAGCTGTATCTTGCTTTCTCCGTGATAATGCCTCTGCCAATCAGTGTCAAATTATGAACAACTCAGCACCTTTTTATTTCCATAGTGTAAACTGTTGAGACTGTTTAAAAATTTGAACTTTTGCATTTTTCCTGATGTGTGCAAAATGAAAAGTTTTGGCAACATGTCTCTCTTTTCAACAATATTCAATATTAAATATTTGAAGTCTTATCAGTGCTAAGCTTAGAAAAGAAACTTGACAAAAAAAGTCAAGAATTAAGATGATTCTCAATAAGTTCTGACTCATCGTACACCTGAAGGCCTCATTTTCAATCATTTTATATTCGTTACCTAATTGTATTAGGTGTAGCAGTGCAACGTATAAAGAGTAGCTTTAGTAACCATGAGGTCAGGAAAGAAATGCTGGCCTTTTGACCCTGTAGAAAGTTAGCAGTATTTCATCAGAAGAAAGATGAACTGAAAGACGTAAATTATTTTCTTACCTTTAGTGCTGTACACAGTATGAGTCACAATTCTCAGTTCTTGAGATAAAAAAAACTTTTTACTAGAGGTTTTTTTCCAGAGTAGCAGTGTCCTATGGAATTTTGTTATCTTCTTAACTAAAACAAATTAGAACATCTTTACATTGTACTTTTTCAGGACCAGAGCACTTAATAAGTCAGTGTGTTTTACTTCAAAAAATGTCAGTGTTGTTCTTTGGGCCAACTATTAAGAATATTACTCGTGTTCAAAGCTTTTATAACATCTTTATAATCATAACCAATTGATCTTATCATTCTTTAAAATGTTTCACCATCAGAAGATTGGGTCTGAAATTTTGTTACTCACTTTTGAAATTGTAAAACATAGGCCTGCTGAAAAGTAAACATTTAATGAGCAAATCAAAGCTGTATCTAAAAACACATTTGGCTAGAGTATTTTCACTAAGTTAAATTCTATGAATACCATAATTTACTATGAAGCTGGTAGATTGATAGTATGATAATGATGAATGTTGCATGGTCTTTAGTTAGATCCTTTAAGGAATGTTGGAAAAAATACACTATAGAGGACAAGGTCCATTATTTGATCAAGAAGACAAGCACCTATAACAGCAAGTGTTCATGACCAAAACCTGACAGACAAGTTAATTTTCATAGAAACAATTTGGTGTAGAATTAATTGTCAAATGGGAAAATGTGGATTTATTGCGAAGATTCAGCATAGGTTTGTTACAGGAAATTATATCTAACTAAGTTACTCGACAAGGTAAAAACAGTTTGAGGGCCCTATTGGTGATCTGGTGTATATGGACTTTCAAAGCACATAAATACAGTGCCACATGACAGACTTGTAAGGAAAGTGATAGGTTATGGAATGAAAAGGATAGGAATAATATGATAACAAAGTTAGCTGAGTGATAAAAACCAAGGTTAATGGGCTGGAGGAAGATTTATGGTGGAGTTATTCAGAACCCGTGCTTTTAAAAGGCAAGATCTGTGTATACATAGGGAATAATTTCAAACTTGTGCATAATGCCAAACTTCGGAGGATTGTAAACTGAGGAGGACAGTGTAGAACTTTAAAAAGACATTGGCAGGTTGATAGGCGGGGTGGCAAATTAATACAGTGCAGAGAAGTGTGAGGGCAAACAACATGACGACAGAGTATCAAACATCAGAATAATTTTAGAGGGTATGCAGGAGCAGAGAGACCTGGGTGTACACGTGCATAAGTCTAAAGATGACAAGACAGGTTGCTAAAACAGCTTTCAATTTTCTAGCAGCATAAAGTAAAAGAGCAGCAAGGTTACACTGAATCTATAAGGTTGGGTTCAGTGGAGGCATTCAAGCAGGCATTGCATGATTGTTTCTATTTAAACAATATACAGGTTTACAGGGAAAAGGTGGGAGTTTGGCATTGAGTCAAAATGCTTAGAGAACAGTGAGACACGATAGGCTGAATCATCTCTTGCATCATTACAATCCTGTGATTTAACAGCACGAATGAGGCAGAATCCCACAAGTTAAATTCAAATTCTAGGCTCATTTCATTTCCAGAAAGCTGTAACAATTCTGTATTTCCTTTTTTCCTTTTAGTTTCATGTCCTCTCTTTAATCTTTCATATTTCCCTCTTTAGATGAATCACTGTGGTACCCAAGCTCCTGTTTGGTTGTCTTTGCAAGAGACGGAATCCCTGCCCCAAGCTGGAGAGGTTAAGCATTTGACTGCCTGTGCAACATGGCAGTTTTTCTTCAGTACAACAAAGGACTGCTGTCTTTTCCGAATTCCAGTCAGTGTGCGAAACTGTGGTGACTTTTTTCTGTACCTTCTCCAGCCCACACAAGGATGCATGGGATATTGTGCAGAAGGTAGGTTTGTAATCTAAAATCATTATCTCACTGTAAATATCTGACTTTAGGAATATTTAGTGATTAAAGTTTCACTGATATTGTTAGAAGTTTTCTAAGACACACGTCATGTCATATCAGTTTGTTGCATTACGTTTTCTATTTAGAATTTAATTTTTACTAAATTGAAGTTGGCATACTTTGTTGGGTTGTGGTGTTATGCTTACTTGCATGTTTGTACACTTGAGGATTTTGTACAATTTGAACATTTTTGTAGCACTGTGCACTGAGCTGAGGTAATTCCTTTTGCAAGTCTGAGAAGCAGGATGTTGGGGCTTACTGGGTAGCACATTTGGTTGAGATTTCGATGGTGTATAATCTCGGTAGTTGCTTAATTGGGCAATGGGCTGCTAAAGAAACCTTGTTCCGAAGGAAAATTATGTTATATTGTATTATAGCCGTTTGTTTAAATAATAGAAGTTATGTGAAAGGTGATAAGCTCATTGTATTCGTTTAGCAAGTATAGATATTCTGGGAAAAGACTGTAAAGGTGAAATTACCCTATCCCTGTAAAGCAAAATGGCATATAGCAAATTGGTACCCTATAAATCTTTTCGAGATTTCTTTTTCATTGAGTTCAAACTTATGCTTTCTGTAAGTCAAGAGAAATTACCACTCTGTATCAAAGCTTTAAGTTCTATTTAACTGATTTTCCCCAATTTCTTTTGTGTGAACTGTGGTATTATCTTGAAAAATCATGAAACTGACAGTTTAAATTTTCAGCTTCTAATAACTTAAATTTTTTATAACCACACTCTCCAAAGTTTAGAAGCTGCACAAATGAAATTTTTCTGCTGAGGTGACTGTTTTCCCTGAACTATCCTGAACTTTATTAAGAAGAGAAAATGAATCAAGGATTACCTGTTCGGACATAATGAAGGTTCATAGCAAAAAGACGTAACCCTGAGTTAACATTATCCTCAAATCGAAGGGCAGTCATTTGTGACATGTTATCAGTTTGGAAAATGATGCTAAAGAAGCCTTTTGTGGTGTCATCTGTACAATACATCTCACTGCTACTGTCTGGCAGTAGTAGAAGGAGTGAATATCTAAGTTTGTGGATGGGGTTTCGTTAAAATGGAATGCTCAGTCTTCATATAACTGAACAGATCAATTCCTGATAGACTGACCTTTGAGTACCTGGGGCAGAACCTCCCATGAGATTGTTGGATCAGACGTGCCGGATTTGCTTCCTTTGATTTTCCACTCTGCCACTGCCCTACCTTATTGTTAAGACCTCATTACTCAAAGCATGATGTAGATTTATTGTCATGTTGTCACCATGTTCAATAATTGGTAGCAAGCTCCTTCAAGTCATTGATATCAAAGTTGCCAAGCTTTAAGGCAGTGTTTCTCCCAGTAAATCTGGAAGATGTGATGAAGGGCATTGCAATTAAATTTCTTCATTGCTCTTATCTGTTGCTGATACACAGTCAAGGTCTCACTATTGTACAGGAGTGTGGTGATGCTCACTAAGACTTTTGTCGACTTCTGGAGGTCTTTGCTGTCAAACAGTGCCATAGTTTGCAAAAGGCAGATCTGGTGCACTTGATCCGACATTGGATCTGCTCCTCAAAGGTAGAGTTTTGAAAGAAGTGGCTGTCAAGTTATGAAAAGTGCTGACAACATTCCAGAGTCCCCCTTCCAGTGTATGTGAGAGGTGGAATATTTGGTTGACATGAAGAAGTCAAGAATGACTTGCAGAATGGGCACCGGCACTGCAGTCACCTGCGAACCATAGCTCCTCTATGTCTGTGATGCACAGTTTAGGTTTGACAGGGTGGTGACCTGAGGCTATAGCGTGTTCCATTAAACATCCCTGCTAATCTGTGTGGCTGCAGGGTGTTTCAAGGTTCCGCGTATGCTGATTGCAGTATTGACTTCTGGCTCCTGGACCTCTGAAACCCACACAGAAATTTAGAGTTTCCATATAGGTAGATTTTAATATTTACACCAAAGGGTAGCTGGCACAACCTTGCTTGACAGTGGGCCTGGATTTTGAAGGCATTTATTTCAGATTTCCCACTCAAAACAGTTGCAGTCATGTCATATCGTGCAGTAGTTACAGGGTTATAATGGACATAACTCTGAGAGCAGAGTTCAGAGACCGTCGTTTTGTGAAACGCTTTGATCAGGTTGATGAATGCAATCAAGAGTTCCTAATGTTGTTCTTAACATTTACCTTGGATTTATCTTGCATAAAAACCATCTCAGCGATACCTTTATATGGTCTAAAGCCTCAATACATCTGGAAGGATTTCCTCAGTCACAGGAATTAGGCAATAAGGAGAATGCCAATCAGGATTTTCCTACTGTGGACAAGATGGAGCTGTCTCGAGTGTTTCTCAACATGATTTATCTCCTTTCATGAAGTAGTTATAAATGGCACATTCTTGAAGCCAGAGCTCTTCCTTTCTCTCCCAAATCCATAGGTTGAGCAAATGGAGTCTTGATGTAAACAAAAGCACGCAAACTTTTGAACACCTCAGCTGGAATACCATTGGGACCACAGGCTCTGTTGCTTTTCGTCCATAGGATTATTGCATGTTTCCCATCAGTGGTGATTTACCTATAGACTTCACCATAGATAATGGGGGGGGGGGGGGGGGCCCCAAGCCGGGAGTGGCTTTGGATTCATATTTGATTTGTTAAAACTCTTTAATCCAGTATTAATGTAGTGTCCTGTGAGTGAGGGCAATTTTGTCCATTTGATCTTGGACTAAAGATCACACTGGTAGTTTCAAAAAACTCTGCCAGTCATGACGATCAGGATATTGATAAATTTCTGAAGCATTCTTTTCCCATCGGGGAGGAATTGGCCTAGTGGTATTATTGCTGGACTGTTAATCCAGAAACCCAGATAATGGTCTGGGGAGAGATAACAAGGCGTGGGGCTGGATGAACACAGCAGGCCAAGCAGCATCATAGGAGCAGGAAAACTTGACGTTTCAGGCCTAGACCCTTCATCAGAAATGGGGGAGGGGAAGAGGGTTCTGAAATAAATAGGGAGAGAGGGGGAGGCGGATAGAGGATGGATAGAGGAGAGGATAGGTGGAGAGGAGGCAGACAGGTCGAAGAGACGGGGATGGAGCCAGTAAAGGTGAGTGTAGGTGGGGGGGTAGGGAGGAGATAGGTCAGTCCAGGGAGGACTGACAGGTTAAGGGGGCGGGATGATGTTAGTAGATAGGAGATGGAGGTGTGGCTTGAGGTGGGAGGAGGGGATAGGTGAGAGGAAGGACAGGTTAGGGAGGTGGAGATGAGCTGGGCTGGTTTTGGGATGCGGTTGGGGGAGGGGAGATTTTGAAGCTTGTGAAATCCACAGTGATACCATTGGGCTGCAGGGTTCCCAGGCTGAATATGATTTGTTGTTCCTGCAGCCTTCGGGTGGCATCACTGTGGCATTGCAGGAGGCCCAGAATGGACATGTCGTCTGAGGAATGGGAGGGGGAGTTGAAATGGTTCGCGACTGGGAGGTGCAGTTGTTTGTTGCGAACTGAGCGCAGGTGTTCTGCAAAGCGGACACCAAGACTCCGCTTGGTTTCCCCGATGTAGAGGAAGCCACAACGGGTACAGCGGATGCAGTATACCAACCTGGCTTTGAATCCTACCGTGGCAGATGATGGAATTTGAATTCAATAAAATATTTGGAATTAAGAACTAATGATGACCATGAATCCATTGTTGGTTGTCAGGAAAAACCCATCTGGTTCACTCATGTCCTATAGGGAAGGAAACTGCCGTGCTTACCTGGTCTGGCCTACGTGTGACTCCAGACCCACAGCAATGTGGTTGATTCTGAACTGTCCTCTCGGCAATTAGGGATGGGCAATAAATGCCGCCTGGTCAGCGACGCCCTCATTCCATTAATGAATAATAAAAAATCCCAAAAGCTGGTGGATTCATCTTTGAATGTTAGCCTTGAGTTGTTGGATTGCTGTCTTTGTATCTTGGGTTATTCTCCTAAAACAATGAAGGTTTATTCCATTTTGTTCTGGGAGCAACATATTTCTGCTATTTTTTTGTTGAACCTTTCTTGGTGACAGCAGTGCTCCAACACAATGGTCTGGTCTCAAAGGTCTAGTACTGCTGATTTTAATTGATCCCATTCTTCTGGAATGGAATTGGAAGTGTGAAGATTTTCCAGATTGGTTGTGAGCTGCTGTTTTAAGGCCGACACATTGATTTTCTTCCTCTTAGATTTTTGGGTCTTGCGTTTGTTGGTGGATATTCACTATCAATTAAACAAGTTGATGTTCTGCCCAGCAAGAATCAGTCCTCTGCATGAATTGAATGATATAGACGGCATTTAGATCTTTGACTCAAACAATGACATAATCGAAGAGGTAACAGAACTTTGATCTGGGATGGCTCCCTATGTTTTTGTGTTCCTCTTCTGGTGAACGAGGACATTTGTTGCAATGGGACTACACTGAGACTGATTGTTCGGCAGGTGGACACTGTTTGCATTGGTTTTTCACAGTCCATTTCTCCCAACGATTCCTCTCTTGACATCAGTCATGGACAGTCCTGGTATTAAAATTCTCCAGAAGGAGGATTTTTTCCTTTGGATGACATCGAGGTAAGAATATAACCTTTCCTTAACATCTTCATCTGAGTCAACAATCAGAACATAAATCCTGAGAGAGGCATAGTGGTTACGGTTGAGCTATAACTGAAGTGTTATGTGTATTTCATTTTTACAATTAGGAAGTTTTAGCACCAGATCCAACACCCTATTATGGATGACAAAATCAATGACATGGATGTGGGGGTCACCGTCAGCCTCTCTGGTTGAAAGTCTGTCTCCCTGCTGGTTCCATTTGGTAGCTCACCTCAGCAAGGTGGGCCTCACTGAAGGTGGCAATATAAGTTTGGGATCTTGATGTTGTCACAACGGTGGTTAAATATGGACTGTCAATTTTCAACTTCTGTCATTGGATTTTAATATCTGGCACCTCTCACGGTCTAATTATTTTTCACGCAGAGGGTGGTGGTATGTGGAAGGAGCTAGAGGAAGTGGTGGAGGCTGGTACAATTACAACATTTAAAAGGAATCTGGAGGCATTTTGAGGGATATGAGCTAAATGCTGACAAACGGGACAAGGTTAGATTGGGATGTCTAGTTGTTGCGGACAAGATGGACCAAAGAGTCTGTTTTTGTGCTGTAACTCTGACTCGATTTTAAAAGGAGAAGATGCTGACTTACCAGGTTGAGCCAAGCTAGTGAAAACAATGTGAGATGAAGTAGTCCGAGGCAAAATTAACATTTCCTCAAAAGTCACCCAAACTCAAGTCAGGTTTGAAGAAACTGTTGAATTTTTTGAATAACATTTTTCTGGGAGTTTCACGCATTGAGATGAGAGACTGGTGCAAATTATCCAGCTTGAAAAAGAAACAATGGCACCAGGAAAGGCAATGCACAGGTATTTCAGGCAAACATCTATTGCAGAGACCAGAGAAAGAGCATAGATTGATACCATCAAGGGCTGGAAGATTCCGTCTCCCCTTGTTTGCTTCTCATAATCTTGAAAGGCAGCAATGGTAAAAATTGGATTGGAGATGCACCCATCCACCAAGAACTCAAGGTTTGATAGGTTTTGCTTCAGGTCACCATCGTAGGCACAAGCTAAACAGCCATGGTCTCAGGTTGAAGCATAAAAGCCAAATCCTATTTAAGAACTGCAAATTATTTATCTTCCTATTGTACTAGATACTTTCCCTTGTTAAAAATTTATACTCGTGTTTAGATGTTTGATGTCAATTTTTTTTCTTGTGTCTGGTAGGTAATATAATTCCTCTTTATTTCATTCAAAATCGCAATGTATTTGTCTCCGTAATTTTTACCTAATACTATGTTTTTAGTTGAAGTTTGTTATAGCTGCATGTTAAAAGAAAGGAACCAATTTGCCCTTTATCACTTGGTTGCAGCAATTGCTCATGTGATATATTTGCAGTTTTTATTCAAGGCCACTATTTATGATACCATCCTATGAACGTTCAAATATTTCAAGTTACACAATTCAAAATTTCCATTTTTTAATCATGAAGCTGCTGATTCCCTCAGAATGTGCCTCCCCAACCAGGACAAAGTGCAAGAGCCTACTTTTAGGGCACTGTTTCTAACTCTTTCCTCATTTGGAATGAGTAGAGGTTATCCTAAGAGGATTGCTCTGTAACAAATGCTGCTGCACAAAGACACCACTATTCATGGAGAGCAGGTCTGGCCATTTAGGTAAGGTCTTCATTAGGCATATCTGATGATTTGGGAGGTTACCTGACTCGGGGATGAAAGTTTAGGTCTAAAACTTTTTATTCCAGATTTAACGTCCTTTTATGACTCAATTCAAATTCACAAAAAATTATGTTGGACTTTGAACATTATTAGCCCAGAAAAGTAACCATTACACTCATATAATTGATACGTATTCATATAGAAGCATAAGGCTTCAATGAAATAAAATATCAATTGAGGCATTATCTATTAATTTACAAGCTCAACGGACAAATAGAATGTGATGGCTTATACCCCAAGTTTTCATGTTTCAAAAGGCAAGTGTAAGGTATTATGTTCCAGATGCAATTCAACTGGTCAAACTCCAGGTTTGAAGCAAAACACACTTTATTCTAACTCTCCAAATAAAATACAGACAAAGTAAGAATTAAAAAAAGATAGTTAGCTTAACTGTAATTATATCAAAATACTTAACAAGATAATATGTATTGTTAACACATCACTGGTTAGCTGTTCCAAGATGGTAACATCCCCTAAACATACCGCTGGCAAGGGCAAATTTATTAAAATAGGTTGTCTTGCATGCAGTGTTTCTCCAGTCCAGGAGGAAAGAATATCAAGAGAAAACAAAGAGAGAGAACTCGAGTTTTGCTGTAGTGGAGAAAGATGTTTAGAAACTTCCAAACCTCAACAGCTATTCAAAGTTAAATCAAAAATCCTGGTTCTGTGGGAGCTTGATTCCACAATCATGCCGTTTCTATTGTTCCAATTTTAAAAAAAGCCAAGACCTCACAAGTTGTTTATTTTATTGGTGTCGCACAGGCTGCTCAGCACCTCTGTTTCAACTTCTATTCATAAAAATAGCAGCACAAAATACACTTCATAAAGCCATACTATGCACACAATAATTTACTAGATTCTACTTCAAACGCTGCCTCTACAGAAGCGATGTTGACCCAATGCTCACATTGTTAATTTGAAAGTATTAATCAAACTGGTGTCAGGAATCATGAAGATGGATTGACCACTCTTAACCATGAAAGACAACTAAATAAGCTGCAAATTTTCTCATCAGGACTGTGCTTATATGATGAAAGAGGTGAGATAATGTTGAAGCACTGATTTAGTTTACAGGATGCTGGGATGCATGACAACTCCTGGTTGTAAAACTGAGGAGTACAAGCTATGAACTCAAAGAAGATAATGATTCAGTCAGTTTATTCAGACTTAAGTGACAATGATGCTTATTTGATTCTACCTCAGTTGCATCCGAAACAAAAGAACAAAGCAGCTGTGGTCCAAAGGAGACTGAAAATGGAAACACTTGTCAAGGTGACTGTCAACTTAATTCATGATATCCTGTCAGTAATATGCATTCTTTCATGACTGTAATTTTCAACTGACCAGTTCACTAAGCTCAGAAATAATAATACTTTGAGATAGGGTGATCAATTGGCTAACTCCCAAAAATGTGTGTGGGGGTCACAGTGTGCGATTAACCCACCTCCATCTATTGTGTTGCAGATAACACATTAAATTTGCATTGCCAGGGGTTAAAATGTTTGCTGTGTGTAACTTCTGATGATGATGCTGATAACTGGCTACACTCAGCAGTGAGCCCAATACTGTAAATTATTGCTCCTTAAAGACCTTTTAAAGGAGAGGTGCGCTATGGCTGTGAGAATTGGTTGGAGTTTTTGAAAAATGAACTATACTGCAGAAGTTTGAAAAATGACTCACATTGTTGGTCAATGTGCACAATATCTATTGACAAGTTGGCAGCAAAAGCTTTTGTGCAAAATGCAGTGTGATTGAGAACAGCACCCTAAGCAGAAGTAGTGGGGATGGGTCTGCCAGACAGGTGTTTAGGAGACAGTGGGAAGATTAATCACCTAGGACAGATTTTTTTTCTCTCTATTTTCATTTAATGTTTTAATGAGGGAGATTCCTGGCTCCCAGTCCACTGAGGCTTGGAGCAAGTTCTCCCACAACTCTTCAGCTCGTTAATGATGCCCTGGCTTCTTCACTGCCTTTCTTAGAAATCTCACAGCTAGATGGATAAAAATACTTGCCACTGCTGGTTGTTCTGACATTCACACCTCTGGAGCCATGTTTAAAGCCCAGCTTTAAAGGAAGTCAGTGATCTTCTGTGCTGTCCACCATTTTTGCTCTGTTAACCTGCACCCTCAAGATCACCACTCACTCTAACTCTCATTGCACACTCAATTCACCTACGCTGATGGACCATAACTCTTTGTATCACGTAAATCATGTCCACTCAGTAGTTTTCACCCACCTTGTCTTTGCAAACTATTAACCTACTTGCTCACTAAGCGTATTTCACCACCTCTCCTGCTCATGCATCACCACCAGCAGCAGTTCCATCAACTTCAATCAAGCTCAGTCCCTCCTTTTGTCTCAAAAAATTCAGCTAACACTTGTTGGAGTTAAGGGGGGCATTGGAATTGCAGATGATGGTGATGGTGGCGGATGAAGTCAATGTAAGAGAATTGCTAATAGCTTTGGTACATATTCATGTTGACAACCCTTTCCCTTCTCCCTATTCTGGCAGCTTACCCTGTTCTGAGTGACCTGTCTTTACTTTCCAATTATTTTCAATGTCCTGAGTTAGCAACCCCAGAAAGCACTTTGTATCAACATCAGGTCGAGATGACTGCAAAAGTACTTCAGCACCAGCCAGACTACTCTTTATAGATGATTCAAATTTTAGGCATGTATACAAAATCTCCAGTAAAACACAATTTCACCAGCAGTCAGACAAAATAATTAAGCAACTACTCTATAAATAGCTCTCAATCCGTTTAAATCGTGCTAGTGGGGTGGTATTTCATCACTCATTCCCCTTCATAATGTGTTCAGCTCAGCAGGTTTAAAACTTGGGATTTACTTAAATTCTCTTGTTTGAAAAGTCAGGTTCAGTGTCACTGACTTGTGTCATGATCCACATACTGCTGGACATTGGGGGCATGTGCGCAAACACTTTCACCAGAATGCGATCCTGTGCAATTTAAAAGGCTGTTCATGTACCTTGGGTCCCATTTTCAAGTAATCAGTATATCTTAATGCCTTTTTTAAAATTATATTAAGTATTAAACCAAAATTCAAATCAGTCAAATGAAATAAAATGTTTTCTATTTATGTGCTTAATCTTGCTGTCCTTTGTATTAAATTTGTTGTCAATACATAATTATCTTCTAGTTTATATATTTATTATACTTATTTATTTTCTTGAGCTGTCTATTTATTCTTCAATTCTTGATCACTTTGAAGGTAATTTTAATTCCTCTTGGGTAACACAGGAGGAAAAGAAGATTGGATAAGATGTAACTTGAGCAGCCGATTTGTTATGACCTGTTGCTCCCCTTGGGAGAGGAATTAACCTGTTGGATCCTTTGTAATTCTTCAATGTTTATTATCACTTTTTGCTTTTGACCAGTTGTCTCCTTTTTCCCTCTACTCCCAATGTTTTTGACTCCTTATGACGCCACAGACAGAAGCTGCTCACGGCTTCTTTTTCATGAAGGTAATGGAGCAGCCTGTTGGATCTTAATTGGCACAATATCCACATCTGAGGATTTCCAGTATATTGCCTTAACTGTGTCCCTTACCAGAGGCATTGAAGTTAATTGTCAAACAAGCCTAACATAGCTCAACAAACTGAGCACACGCTGGAGATTAAAAAGGTACTTGTGGTTGAGCAGCTTATTGTCACCATTCACACCAGAATTGCATCCAGCATTTCTGTGATAAGGAGGAGGAAAATCACCCTGTGTTCCCATGTCTGATTTTTGTGAGGTGACTCTTGGTGCAAGTGTATGTATGTAATTGCAGATGAGATGACACTCAATCAAAATGTCATCATGACATTTATGGCCCTCTTTCAAAGTGCTTGAAGGCAGCTGGTGCATGTAGACCATACTTAAAAGGAGAGTCAAAGCCAGCAAAATGGTAGAAATGAGGAAATTTCGGCAAAACAATTACAGTTATAAAAATTAATTGTATCCCTTCATGCGTGTATTTGATTTTACAATGATCACGCACAAAAAGACCTGAGAAGTTGGAATGGTGTCTCCATATTTTGTATTAATAGAAAATTTCTCAGTTAATCTAAAAATTTGAAGTTTTATAACAATGTTTTATGCTTTATTTAGCAGCTAAACATCCACCACCTCCAGTTGATCTCGAAGTTGTGGCTGAGTTAGATAATGGGAGTATTTATCTGAAGTGTTCCTTTGAGAGTCCAGTAACAAACAGTTCTCTTGGATTTACTGTCACTTGGTTCCGACTGTCATCTGATGGAACCAAAGAGGAGCTGCGTCAAGAGACAACAGTCCAGAAGTTTTCCTTTATAGAACTGGATGGGGTAAATCTCAGACTTGGGGACAGGGTATGTGACTTCTTTTAAAATATATTTACTCACGCGCGCGTATACTAAAACCATAGTTTGAAGCCATTGCTGCTTTTTTTCCTGTGAAATTGAAGCCCTGAAAAAGGCTCAGCAGTTAGATCAGAATCATGCCTACATGCTGTTGGAATTTGCTGGGTCACTGGGAATCCACCTCAGTTTTGACAGCCTGGCAGACACTGACCTCCCTGTCAGTGCATCTTAAGTGAATGTGCTTTTTTTCTTTTTTACCCTTTTAGAAGCCCTACAGTGTGGAAACAGGAGCCCCACTGTGCCACCTTGCTTTATCCTATTTGATACATTGGGATTCCCTGTCTAACGCACCCATTCAATACATTTTCTTCTTAGAATCATTCACTTTTTGGGCCTGGACTACATCCCTCAGACCCAGTGAGGCCCATCTTTCTCATTCTTGAGGGTAGTACATTGTATCTGTCACCCGCTGGTATCATACTGATTTCTTTGCCCCTCTGCCCTTCCATAGCTTCTATTTTACATCTGTGGCCTTTTAAGGGACAGGAAGTAGCTGTATCAGAAGACTGAATAGGAATTCACAACTAAACAAAAAAAACCTAAAAACTACCATTGCGGGAAACCATAAATAAAGACAAAAATTGCTAGGAAACCTCAGTCTGGCATTATCTGTGGAGGGAAAGCAGGATTAATATTTTGGGTTTATTGACCCTTCTTCAGAACTGTTCAAAGACCCTGAAGAAGTGTCACAGGACCTGAAATGTTAGCTCTGCTTTCTCTCCACAGATGCTGCCAACTCACAGCCAAAGTTGGGAGTCCAGCCCTGCCTGTTTTCCAAGCGTTTTGCCAAACTCCTATTGCAATTACAACAAGCATCTGTTGGAATAATCAAGCAAATCCAGCCTCATGGCATTTATTGAAACTGCTAGTCTACTTTAATAGACTTATTTACCAATCAAATGAGATCAGCCAACCTTGCTAATCAAATTTTTGAGGAGTTACGTATTGCTTTGTTTGCTGATGTTCCAAATACTAAGCCATAATGGTGTGTTGATGAGGGAAATAAGCATGCCATAGGAGGCTTAAGAAAGGAAAATTGTCGCTTTTAGAGGGTAAAGAAAGAATCATAAAATAGTGACTTTGCCAATAAGTGATTCCAACTAGATTTTATTTTGCCAAAGTTCATGAATAACTGAATTAATTGAACAATTCAATTTCATCTGATCTGCACTTACACATTGGGGACTCAACACATACTCTCAGGTTGTGTTATTCAGAGCGGATTTTAAATGAAAATATCAGGTTAGCACATTAAGACACTGAGGTAATCTTTTCATAGAATCCCTACAGTGTAGAAACAGGCCCTTTGGCCCAACAAGTCCACACCGAACCTCAGAGCATCCCACCCAGACTCATTCCTCCATAACCTACCTAATCTACACCTCCCTGAACACTACGGGCAATTTAGCATGGCCAATCCACCTAACCTGCACATCTTTGGACTGTGGGAGGAAACCAGAGCACCCGGAGGAAACCCACACAGACACGGGGAGAATCTCCACACAGACTCCACACTCCACACAGACAGTCGCCCAAGGCTGGAATCGAACCCGGGTCCCTAGTGCTGTGAGGCAGCAGTGCTAACCACTGTGCCAGAGCTTTTTTTTTGTGTTGCGTGCTTGTGTATCAGTGAAAAACTGCCTTGTTGAAGAAAAATGATCTATCAAGCCAGATTTCTGCCTGGAATCTTACTTGTCCGGTTATAACGTTATTTAATGGAGGATCTCTCAAATTCAACTTCAAGAAGCCACAGTTTTTTTTTGCAACATTAGCCACTGTATTCCAGATAGTAGAACTTAAACGTCCCACTTAACACCATGTCATTTTTTAGAGTGACTCTGTGAGTGAATGGATCACTGTGTGATTGTGTTAAGTAGGGTTAAGTAGGGTGGAGGAAGTCTGTTGGTAAGGAATAAGGCAGCAGGGTGACAGCAGGATAAGGCGATAGAGGGGCAAAGTGACAAAGCAGTAGACTGGCAGGTTGATACAGAGAGAGCTGAGTGGGAGAATGCTGGGTAAGAGGATGACAGGTGTTAAGGTGACAGCTGGTCACAGTGACAGAGAGGTAAAGCAGCAAGATAACAACTGGGTAGCATGGGTGAGGTCTGGGAGTTGGGGGAGAAGTTGAGGGGTCAGATTGGAGGTTCAGTATGAATGAGATGTGGGCCCTAGGGATGAGTTAATGACTTAGTTATATAGTTGCATTTGACTTGGAATGGTTTTAATCAATGTAACAGTTTCTTCACATATTTAAAGAAGAAAAAATTTAATAAAACAATAATAAAACAAGTGGATAGTCTTACAACAAATGAGTTTGGTGAATTAGTAACAGAGGATAAAGTGAGAGAGATGAACAAAGATTTTGCATCAGTCTTCACTAGAAAGGATTAAAATAGCATCCTGAGAATAGCTGCAAATTAGGAATTGAAAGGGACGACGGAATCAAGAAACTTCCCATGTAAGTAGGAAGCAGTACCGACTAAATTGAGTTGACAAATTCCCAGTCCTTATGAATTTCATCCTCGTGTATTAGAGGAAGTAGCCAGTGAGATAGTTGATGCGTTGATTTTTAAATTTCCAAAGCTCATTAGATTAGGTGGAAGTTCCTTTTGATTGGAGAACAGCTAATGTAAATCCTCTATTCAAAAAAATAAGGAGACAGAAAACAGGAAACTACAAACCAGTTAACACCTGTCGGAGGGAACATAGAGTATTTGGTTAAATTAAAGGTGATCAAGCTGAGCCAACATGATTTTGTCAAGGGAAAACCATGTTTAATTAATTCATTGGAGCTCTTTGAAGAAAATAACTTGCACTGCAGATAAAGGGGAACTAGTGGATATATTGTACTTGGATTTCAAGAAGGTATTTGATAAGCTGCCACATGAAAGGTAATTGCAGAAAATAAAAGCTCACAGTGTCAGAGGCAGCATAGTAACATGTATAGGAGATTAGCAGACAAACAGAAAGCAATGAATAAGAATAGATGTGTCTTTTTCAGGCTGGCAGGATATCACAAGTGATTTTGCCTTAGAGGTAACTGCCTGAACTCTTTACAATTTATATAAATAATTTTTGATGAAGGAACCAAAAGTATGGTAGCTAAATTTGCAAATGACACAAGGATTGATAGGAAAGTGAGTGATAAAGAGGATTTAAAGAGCCTACAAAGGGATATATGTAGGTTAAGTGAGTGGGCAAAGATCTGGCAAGTGGAGTACAATGTGAGAAAGTGTGAAATTGTCCACTTTGGCAGAAAAAATGAGAAAAAGCAAATTATCTAATATGGTGAGAGGTTGAAGAAACACAAATCAATCTGGCTGTCATAGGATATGAATCGCTGGGGGTTAGTATGCAGTTAAAGCAAGAAATCGGAAAGCTAATATGATGTTACGTTTAATTGTGTGGTAATTGAATGGATTATTCTTTAGTTACACAGTGCACCTGGTGAGCTTGTGCCTGGAGTACTATGTGCAGTACTGGTCACCATACCTTTTTATAATTGAATTCAATCATTTATTGTCACGTTTATTCAATGTGAAAAATGCAGTGAAAAGTGTGTACCGTCACTGTACGTACATGACATCATTCACATTAACTTAGAATAATATAAGGGAAAAAAGATAACTCAAGAGAATCCAACTTTCCTTTCCACTGCTGCAATCCCACTCAGGCTTTCCAGCCCACACCATTCCTCCACCAGGGTCCTGCTCCTGGCTACCTCATTGGCTTGCTCTTGCTGTTGCTACCTCATTGGTCCAATCTCGCTGTTGCTGCCTCACCGCTCTTGCTGGCCCACTGTTGATCCACCGCCATCACTCTGGCCCACGCTCAATCCACCGTCACTGCAGGACACAATCCGCGCGTTCAGCTCCCGTCGCATGGTTCCTGGTTGTGACCCGGCTCCTTCCTGCCTCCTTAGGTAGGTGGTTAAAAGGAGTCGGGGGATAGAATTACTACAGATAGAATTACCTACAGAAAGATTGGAAGCAGAAGATTTATTAGATGAATACCTGTAATGAACGCACTGCTTAATGAGGAAACATGCTAGACAGGCTCGGCCTGTATCCTCTGGAGTTTGAGTCAGAAGTGACTTAATTGAAAGTGAAATTAATAGAAGATCCTGAAGGGACTTGACCAGGTTGATATCGAAAGGGTGTTTCCTTTTCAGAGAGAGCCTAGAACAAGGGATCGGCCTTTTAAGACAGTGATAAGGAAACATTATTTTTCTGAGGATTGAGTGTCTTTGGTGTTCCCTTCCTCATGAGGAAGTGGGTGCAGAAGCTGTAAATATTTTTAAGGTGGAGGTAGAAGATTCTTGATTACCAAGGGGATGAAAAATTAATGGGGGTATGCAGGATGTCAAGTTGAGGTTAAAATCAGATCGGCCATGATCTTATTGAATGATGAAGCAGGCTGAAAAAGCTAAGGGCTGACATTCATTCCTTGTCCATATGTTCATGTTTCCTGGGTAACTTTACAGTAAGTAACTTGGAATTTTGAAATCTAGTTTCATAACATAATTGAGCTGTGATTGGAAGAAAAGAATGACATACAGAAGATTCAGGGAAAAAACATCTTGCAAAATACATTTGGAAAATACGGAGATGTACAAAACTGATGTCTCCCACCCAAAGTCTTCAATATGCAGAATTTCAAACTGATGCTTGTGTACACAAGCAAAATTACAGCAGTCCATTTTATAGACTTGGCAAAGTTCCTGTTTTGTAACTGTCTCCAGATTCTTAGCACAATAAAATAAGAAACATAAATATGTATGACAGTGAAAATTGCCAGAGTTTAATGGTACTTCAGTAAACAACCAATATGTTTTCCCATACGACAATGGAAATTAGGCTTTGGTGATATTGCAAAATGGACAGAAGTTAATCAGCAACCCATTTTAAACTGTGTCTAATTTCTTTCTTGTTACATCCCTAGAAAATAAAATTGTATAGATTGGAGAATAGATTGATAATTTACTGTTGCTTGATTTATGTTGCAACCTAAGAACTTCACCTTCAATCAATGTTCCCTGTCCTTTTATTTGGAATGTATGGGTCATTTAGTTAAGTGTGTGAACACATGAAATTCTTTTGCACAGTCCAGATGCTTGTTAATTTAGAGGGACTGGCTTTTGGGCTGCTGTAAGCATTGAAAGGAAACAAAGCATCCAATTTGTATCTGTCATATGTTTTAGGCATTATTCAATATATTGTATTCCGCTCAGATCTAGTTTACTTTTTAAAAACTTGTTTCTGGACTGTGAACATCACTAGTGAGGTGACCATTTATTTCTTATTTCTAGTTGCTTTGAGAATGTGTATTCCATGTAGACCTGCATTGTGCTGAGTGGATAATGGAAAGTCTTTAGGAAGTAAGGACATAAGTTACCTTTCGCAGAATATCCAGCCTGTGATCTGTTTTTGAAGGTGTAATATCTATATGGCTGCTTTAAGTTAGTTTATGGCCCAGAACGGAAAATAGTTTAGTGTTGATCTGAGGCAATGGAAGGGCTTCTACTGGACCGCTTAGAGTCGGTGGACTGGTCCATATTCAAGAAGTTAGTGGCCAATATAAATGAGTACGTCTCTGCTGTTGCTTCATTAGTAAATATGTCAAAGAGTGCACGCTCAAAAAGTTGATTCAAATTTTCCCCAACTGGAAACCATAGATGAATCAGGAGATCCACTCCCTACTGAAGTCCAGTTCTGAAGCTTACAAGTCAGGCAAGTCTAACCTATACAAGAAATCCAGGTACAACTTTTGTAAGGCCACTGGAGATGTCAAGAGGCAATACCAGACTACACTTGAGACCCAGACCAATTGCATGGGCACCTGCCATTTGCGGCAAGGCTTAGATGACATAACGGGTTACAAAATGAAGTCAAATAGAATCACACGCAAAAGAACATCCCTATCCAAGCTCAATGCATTCCACGCTCACTTTGAACAGAAGGTCAGTGAAACCATGTCACCTATCACAGCAGCCTTAGACGCATCTGCACCCATAGTCACTGCTGCAGATGTTAGATTAGCCTTGTTGAGAGTGAACCGACAAAAAAACGATTGGCCCAGATGGATTCCTTGATCGTGCACTCAGATCCTGTGTGGACCAACTGGTGGGATATTCACAGGCATCTTTAACCAATTCTTACCAGTGATCTGGCGTTCCTGCCTGCTTCAAGAAGATCACTGTCATCCTGGTGCCAAAGAAAACTCAGGCAGTCTACCTTAGTGACTACCGCCCAGAGGCTGTGGCCTCCATAATTATGAAGTGCTTTGAGAGTTTAGTCATGGCTCACATCAACTCCAGCCTACCAAATTGCCTTGACCCTTTGCAATTTGCCTACTGGCACAACAGGTCCACAGCAAACGCCATTTCCCTGGCCCTACACTCATCCCTGGAACATCTAGATAACAAGGACTCCTATATCATGCTCCTGTTTATTTACTATAGTTCCGCCTTCAACACCATAATTCCCAAAAAAAACTCTACTGTAAACTCTGAGACCTAGATCTCAGCTCCTCACTCGTAACTGGATCCTCAACTTCCTGACTGCTAGACTGCAATCGGTAAGAAGAGGTGTCAACACCACCACCACCGCAATTCTCAATACTGGTGCCCCACAAGGCTGTGTACTCAGACCCATAAAATACTCCTTAGACACTCACAACTGAGTGGCCAAATTCCAACCCAACTCTTTTACAAGTTTGCTGAAGACGCGACCACTGTAGGTCGGATCTCAAAACGATGAGACAGAATACAGGAAAAAGATCGAGTGCGTAGCGACGTGGTGTAAAAACAACGATCTCTCCCTCAACATCAACAAACTGAAGGAGCTGGACATTGACTTCAGGAAGTGGAGTGGAGGCATGCTCCTGTCTGCATCAGTGGTGCTAATATGGAGATCATTGAGAGCATCAGGTTACTGGGAGCGATCATCACCAACAATCTGTCCTGATCCACCCAAATCAGTGCGATGGCCAAGAAAGCACAACAGCATCTCTACTTCCTCAGGAGGCTAAGGAAATTTGGCATGCCCACAACGATTCTTAATAATTTTTTATAGATACACCATAGAAAGCATCCTATCTGGATGCATCACCATGCGCTATGGCAACTGCTCTTCCCAAGACTGCAAGAAACTACAGAGAGTTGTGAACACAGCCCAATCCATCACGCAAACCAGCCTTTGATATATTGACTCCATCTGTACTTCCCACTGTCTCAGGAAAGCAACCAACATGATCAAGCCCCCCCCCCCCCCCAACCTGGTTATACTCTCTTCTGTCGGGCAGAAGATACAAAAGTTTTAAAACACATATGAACGGATTCAAGAACAGCTTCTTCCCTGCAGTTATCAGATTTTTGAACGGACCTCTCAAATGTTCATTCTCTGATTTCTCTCTCTGCACCCATTCTGCTGCTGTAACACTCTATTCTGCACTCTGCTCTGATATCCTGAGCACCCTGTATGGCGCCATCTGCCTGAGTAGCACGCAAAACAGTACTTTTCACTGGATCTCAGTACATGTGACAATAAATCAATCAATCAGCAGCGGTGACTTTAATGGTTGGGGATTCAGCAATGTTGTTGTGTTAAATGTCAAGGGGAGGTGGTTACAGTCACTGTTGTCGGAAGTAATGATTACCTGGCACTTGAGTGGCATGAATATTACTTTACGTTTATCAGCCCAAGCCTGAATATTGTCCATGCCTTGCTACAGTTGTCATCATCAGTTTCATTATCTGCCGTATTGCAAGTGGAATTGAACAGTATGCAATCTTCAGCAAACACTCCACTCTGACCTTCTAATATTAAAAGACTCCTGATAACACAGTTGAAAACTATTACACCTAGGACATTGCCCTGAGAAAGTAGTACCCCTACCTCTGAGTTAGGAGTCCTGTGTTCAAGTCCCACCTGCCCCTAAATGTGTGATAACATCTCTGTTCACGTTAGTTTTTTAAAAAAAACAGCCGAGACGATTGACCTCCAACAACCCGAATAATCGTCCATTGTATTTTAATATGACACAACCTCATGGAGAGATTTCTTCTATATCCCGCTGACTTTTATTTTACCTGAGTTTTTTTGATGTTAGAATCAGTCAAATGCTGCCAGGATACAAAGTGTAATCTCTTTAAATTCACTGCTTAGAATGTTTGCCGCGAATGAAAGATTGGCTATAATAACACATGTATTTTGGTTATCAGAATGTTATTGAAGAGTGACTACTGCTTGATAATACTGATGAATCACTTTGATAATATAAAGTGGAACGATAGACGAATACTTGTCTGGATTGGATGTGTCCTACTGTTTGTAGGCAGGACATAGCTGAGCAATTTTCCACATCGATATCAGTGTTGTGCTGTAATAGAATAGCTTGGCGAGTTCTGGAACCCAAATTTTCAGCATTATTGCTGGGCTGTTGTTGCAAAAGACTTGTCCGCTCCACACTCCCCTCCAGCCCCACCACACCCGGCACTTTTCCCTGTAACCGCAGGAAGTGCTACACCTGCCCCCACACCTCCTGCCTCACCCCCATCCCAGGCCCCAAGAAGACTTTCCACATCAGGCAGATGTTCACCTGCACATCTGCCAATGTGGTATACTGCATCCGCTGTACCCGTTGTGGCATCCTCTACATCGGGGAAACCAAGCGGAGGCTTGGGGACCGCTTTGCAGAACACCTGCGCTCAGTTTGCAACAAACAACTGCACGTCCCAGTCGCGAACCATTTCAACTCCCCCTCCCATTCCTCAGATGACATGTCCATCCTGGGCCTCTTGCAATGCCACAGTGATGCCACCCGAAGGTTGCAGGAACAGCAAATCATATTCAGCCTGGGAACCCTGCAGCCCAATGGCATCAATGTGGATTTCACAAGCTTCAAAATCTCCCCTCCCCCATCCGCATCCCAAAACCAGCCCAGCTCATCTCCACCTCCCTAACCTGTCCTTCCTCTCACCTATCCCCTTCTCCCACCTCAAGCCCCACCCCCATCTCCTATCTACTAACATCATCCCGCCCCCTTGACCTGTCCGTCCTCCCTGGACTGACCTATCTCCTCCCTACCCCCCCACCTACACTCACCTTTACTGGCTCCATTCCCGCCTCTTTGACTTGTCTGCCTCCTCTCCACCTATCCTCTCCTCTATCCATCTTCTATCCGCCTCCCCCTCTCTCCCTATTTATTTCAGAACCCTCTTCCCCTCCCCCATTTCTGATGAAGGGTTTAGGCCCAAAACGTCAAGTTTTCCTGCTCCTATGATGCTGCTTGACCTGCTGTGTTCATCCAGCCCCACGCCTTGTTATCGCAGTATCCAGGACATCAGGCTGCTTCATGATATCATGTAGCGGGAATCATATCAGCTTAACAATGTCTTCTCTAATGATGTGACCTTAGGACGTAGCTGAGATAATTGTTGAACTTCCGGCTGTAGATGGTTGCAAATGTTTCAATCTTGCCTTGTTGCCTAGGCACTATTGGGTTCTGTGGTTGATTATTGAAGTTTGAGAAGTTCGTTGAGCTTGCTTCTTCTGTTATTTATTTGATTGTTCACTAGAATGCATGTGGCAGAGGATCGCAAAGCTTTGATCTGTAGAGTTGGTTGTGGGATTATTTTAGATTTGTTTGTAACATGCAGCTTCCACTGTTTATCATGTATATAGTCCTGTGCTGTAGCTTCACCAGGCTGATGCCTCACTTTGGCAATGCCTGAAACAACATTGGTGAGTTAAATACACTTTACTACAATCTGATAGTTTTCTAGTCAGCAGCATTGAAATTAGCTTTTTATTCAGTTTTAATAATTGAACAATTTATAATTTTGACTGAATTTAAATTTCTCAGCTGCAATGGTCAAATTTGAGCGTATGTCTCTTGGATCAATAAGCCAGGTCTCAGGGATTTTTTTTAACAGTAACATAACTACAATGCCACAATACCTGTTTTACAAAATATAATGTTTCTCAGCTGAAAATCAGTCTCACAGAAGCAGCAACTTGGACATTATTTCAAAGTGTGGAATTTGATTTTAATAGTTTTCCTCCTATTAAACACCGGGTGTAGAGTTTCTGCTTATTTTCACAAATAATTGTAGCACTTGCAGTGGATTTGACAAAGTGAGGGATGAAGATTGGGGAATTTTAAATCTTTTATAAGATGTGCCCCAAGCAACCTGAATTAGTGTTTACAACAAGCATTTCCATTGATTTATTTTCCAGTTTGCCTCGGCCGGGACCTGCCCACAAAACTGGTCAAGCTCCCAGGTTGCAAGTGAGACATTTGACTGCTTACACTGTTGTCACAATGCCTGCTTTGGAATGCATAAACGTTAGGTGTATTTTAGAAGCATGGGGCTGGATGAACACAGCAGGTCAAGCAGCATCATAGGAGCAGGAAAACTTGACGTTTCGGGCCTA
>JAHRHZ010000014.1:32766257-32783678 GCA_024137785.1 Ginglymostoma cirratum
GACGCCGCTCCGCCCACCGCCGAAGCAGACACAACACCCGACGCAGATTTCTGATGAAGGGTTTAGGCCCGAAACGTCAAGTTTTCCTGCTCCTATGATGCTGCTTGACCTGCTGTGTTCATCCAGCCCCATGCTTGTTATCTCGGATTCTCCAGCATCTGCAGTACCTTTTATCTCTGATGTATTTTAGAAGATTGCTCATACGAACAAGTATTTAATTTCTTAAGAAACTGTCCAGTGTATGTCAATGAAACTATTAAATGGTTCCTCTTTTTAGTAATTTTCAGTTATTTTAATTGAGGTGACATATAATTTGAGGACTGAACACCTTCTTGAAAATAAATTATTAATCTATTCCAATAAAACAGCACCAGGTTACTACTTACAAATACATGAAGGAATACTTTTAATGCAAAAATTATAAGAGACGGTATTCTGGCACATCCTACCCAATTGGTGAATGGTGAATTGGGATTACGCAAATGAATGTCAGCAGAAATTTGGGCTGCAACTTAATCTGTATCTTTAGAGCAGAAGTTCTGGATTTTTATGTTAAAAGTGAAAACTCTTGCCCTTGTTGTTTGATGGATTTGTCAGTTTTCCTCAGTTGCCTAGATATTCATTGAGCAATGAAAAAATATATTTTTCTCCCATTTTTAATTTTAGTTTTACCCGTAATGAGCTTGTATTCTCTATTATCATGCGATATCTGTTCTTGGATTCACAGATTTACTGCAGGTGTTTAAGTTTCTACTTGGATAGCCCGGAAATTCAAGGACCTTCTGCTGAAAGCAAAGAATTTTTTGCTGGTGTTAAGGTATGGAGAAATTATATTCATGTCTAGTAATAATAAGCCTTCAGTTAACCCAGTTCTTTTTTTAACAAGCATTCTGCCAGACATCATGGATTTGATATGAAAGAAACATGCTGTGGCGTGACAATAGATTATTCAAATACTTTTGGCAGTATACAAATGCAATGGAAACTGCCAAGATATAAAACAAATAAACTACTCCATTGTGTGGCCTCCAAAACATATCATAATAGAATTTGGATGGATTAGACTGCAATTTCAAGGTGTGGATGAAATAAATTCTCTGGTGATTAAAAGTTGAGACTAAATCTTGAATATCCTGAGGGTCTGTGAAACCGTAATGATTGTGAATTTTCTGGATCATTTGCATTACTCTCGTATTTCTGCTGAAATCCCATTTGGAAAAGTTTTTACAATTGCAGTTTCTTAAATGCTACACCCCTGTTCATAGATGATTTAATGGTCTCAAGATCTAATTTCTGTGATACCAATAAACTGGGGAGTTTTACTTAAGGAATGATGGTAGATACGCAATGCCAAGCATTTAGAGTGTGCACAGATGATCTGGAACAATTGTTCATTCCTGTCTGGTACATACATAAAATGAGAGAGGTGGATTGATATGGCTAACAGGGGAAGTTAGAGGTGGTATTAGATCAAAAGAAAGGGCATGCAGCAGCCTTTAAAAAAAGCAGCAGACCTAACGATTGGGAGCAGTTTTGTGTTTCTTTACTGAAATCTAAGGGATTGATTAAGAAGGGGGAAATAGAGTATGAGAATATGCTTGCCAAGAACAAGCTTCTATAAGTATCTGAAGAGAAAAAAATTAATGAACACAAATGTAATTTTCTTGAGGGTTGAGCTCTCCTGCCTCATGAATTCATGACACGGGCAGCGGAGAGGCCAGTTAACACGATAGAGAATGGAAGCTTGTGTGAAGAAAATCAAAAATGGACTGTGTTGGATTATCCACCATGACTGTCACCAAAGAATAGGAAAACTTAGCACATGGTCTTCAACAAACATACATTCCTCTGAGATACAAAATTTCAGTAGGAAAGATGAATGAGCTGTGGCTAACGGATATTTATGGTTGAATCAAATCAAAGGAAATGGCTGATAAGGTTGAGACTGGAAACAATTTAGAATTTAGCAAAGAATGAGCAAAAGAAACCTGTAATGAGGGGAAAAGGAAAATGAGTGCAAAATGGCGACTAACATAAAGATTATAGACTATAAGATTAAGACTATAAACAATTCTTATAGGTATGTAAGGAGGAAGATTAGTATGAACAAATATGGGTACATTATAGATAATCGGGAAATTTATAATAGAGAACAGGGAAACGGCAGCGTAATTAAACAATTACTTTGTGTCTTCACGGAAGAACCCACAAAATGACACAAATACTAAGGAACCAAGGAACTTAATAGAATCCCTACAGTATGGAAACAACCCATTTGGCCCATTGAGTCCACACTGACCCTTCCTGAAGAGCATCCACCCAGACCCACCAACTGCCCTATCCCTGTAATCCTGCATCTCCCATGGCTAATCCACCTTGCCTGCACAACTCTGGACACTATGTGCAATTTAGCATGGCCAGCCGCATAACTTACACATTTTTGGACTGTGGGAGGAAACTGGAGCACCCAGAGGAAACCCACAAGCAGACAGGGGAAGGATGTGCAAACTCCACACAGACAGTTGCCTGAGGGTGGAATTGAACTTGGTGCTGTGAGGCAGCAGTGCTAACCACTGAGCCACTGTGTTGCCCCTTATGAAACTTATGAAAATGAGGAACTGAAAGAAATTAGTATTAATACAGAGGGAGTACTCAAAAAAGGTAATTGGATTGAAAGTTGATATGTTCCCTATATCAAATTAACCACCATTCCAGAGCGATGAATGAGCTCACTGCAGACATAATGGGTATATTAGTAGTCTTGTCTTAATTCTGTAGCATCTCAAAATGTTCTTGCAGACTAGAAGGTAGAAAATGTAACACACTATTTAAGGAGATACAGAAAGAGAGAATAAAACACGGAGCTGTTAATTTGATGTCATTAAAAGGGAAAATGTCAGAAAATGTTATGAAGGAAGTGATAGCTGGACAATAACAAATGATGGTCAAGTAGGGCAGATGCAACATAGCTTTTTTCAAGGAGAAATATGTTTGAAAAACCTGTTCAGGTTTTCTGAGGATGTCGATTGGAGCATAGATAGAAACATAGAAAACTGAAACAGGAGTAGGTCATCAAACCCCCTCCATGTCATTCAACATGATCATGCTGATTCTTTATCTCCAATGTCTATCCTTCTCTCTCCTCATACCCTTGACAGTTTTAGCCTCTAGAAATATATCTCTTTCTAAAAGATACACATGACTCATCTTCCACAGCCTTCTGTGTGTAAGAATTCCACAGATTCACTGCTGTCTGAATGAAGAATTTTCTCCTAATTTCAGTCCAAAATAGTGTACCTGTAGTATCTTGATCCTTTGTTCCACAAGTCACCCCCACCACCCAGTGCAAGGATTTACGTTCCGAGCTTTCTTTAGTTATGATGTAGAGTCACAAAACTTGAAACATGAACTCTGCTTTCTTCCTTCAGATGCTGCCAGATCTGCTGAGTTTCTCCAGCAATTTCTGTTTTTGTTTCAGATTTCCAGCACCTACAGTTGTTTGTTTTATTTATTTGCTTAGATACAGAGACCAAAGCTGCACATGATGCTCCAAGTGTTCTCTCACCAAGGACTACTGCAGCAAGACACCCCAGCTTCTGTCCTCAAACCCATTTGCATTGCCAGTGCATGATTTGCCTCCTTAACTGCTTGCTGTACTTACGTAGATAACACAATGTGGAGCTGGGCCCATTTCTGAAGAAGGGTCCCGACCCAAAACGTCAACTTTCTTACTTCTCCGATGCTGCTGTGTTCCTCCAGCTCCACATTCTGTTATCTCTGACTACAGCATTGGTGGTTCTTACTATCTCTACTAATATGCTTGTTTTTAGTGATTGGTGTACAAGGATACCCAGACTCCATTAAGATTTTCCCATCTAAGGTCATTTAAATAATACTCTAACATTTTATTTTTACCACTAAGTAGAAACTTCAAACTTATTCACGTTATACTGCATCTGCTGTGCATTTGCCCACTCATTCAACTTGTCTGGATTCCCTAGAAGGCTGTTTGCATCTTCCTCAACCCCACCTAATTTTGTGTCATTTCCAAACTTGAAAATATTACATTTGATTCCCTTGTTCAAATCATTGATATATATTGTGAATAGCTGGGACCTAAGCACTGATGCCTACAGTATCCCATGTCACTGCCTTCCATTCTGAGAAAAACACATATTAATTCCTGAGATAGTAGGAACTGCCGATGCTGGAGAATCTGAGATAACAAGGTGTAGTGCTGGATGAACACAGCAGGCCAAGCAGCATCAGAGGAGCAGGAAAGCTGATGTTTCGGGTCTAGACCCTTCTTCAGAAATTGCTTTCCTGCTCCCCTGATGCTGCTTGCCCTGCTGTGTTCATTCAGCTCTACACCTTGTTATCACATATTCATTCCTATTGTCTGTTTCCTGTGTGCTTACTGATTTTCAGTCTATGCCAATATGTTACCACCAATTTCATGTGCTTTAATTTTGCACATTAATCTCTTTTAAATGCAATTTTGTGTGAGGGAGACTTCTCCTGAGTGAGCCAGGGGCTGAGCGAGTATATATGGAATTTGGTCCAAAGAGGGAATTTGGTGCACAGGGAAAAGAGGTGCTTTAAGTAAAGTTTACTGCAAGTAGTAAAGTGCCCACCGTGAGTGGTGAACATGAAGGTACAGATCAATAGGCTCACCTGCAGGGAGACCTGTGGTGGAGTAATGTGGCGCAAGTGCAGGAAAAGCAGCAAATGTGATTTTGTTTTGTTGCAAAAAGCATTGATACCAGAATAATGAATTAATGACTTAGAAAAAAACACACTGGTTATGGCAAGATGTATCATGTAATATTGCTACAACATGTGGGAGAGCTCGACGCCAAGGTGAACACATCTGTAGTAAGTGTTTACAGCTCAAGCAATTTTGGATCAGAGTTGAGCTGGAGTCCAAGCAGCAGAGATTGCACCACCTCATAAAGTGTGAAAGCTATCTGGACATCTTTTGGTCCAAAATGTTAGTCGCACTCCTCAGATTAGGCCATTCAAATTGGTTTGGTGATCTGGATGCTGTGACTGCGGGTGAAGCAAATATAGAGATCTAGGGTGTAGTGTTCAAGGAGCCCCTGCAATTGCCTAACAGTTCCAATTTTCCTGCAAACTCTGTGGATGACAGTGAAGACTGAATGAAAGATGTTCGAACTGACCACAGCACCGTGGTACAGGGAGCCATTTGAGTGGAGGAGTTAAATAGGAATAGAACAGTGGTAAGGGATCGTATAATTGAAAAGATAGACAAAGTTCTCTCCATCCTGTGGCATGTGTTCCAAAGGCTGAGTTACCTGCCTGATGCTAGGATTCATGACATCCAAGGGTGAAATAGAAACTTGGAGTGAGAGGGGAATGATCCAATTCTCGTCATCCATGTTGGTACCAACAACATCGATAGAACCAGAAATGATGTTCTGTGAAAACAATTTAAACAGCAGCTGAATAGAAAAGCAGAGCCTCCAAGGTGGTAATCTCAAGATTATTACCTGAGCCATGGGAAAACAGGAATACCAGATACCATTAGGAAAGGTTGATGAGGCTGGGCTTGTCTTCTTGAGCTCAGAAGCATGAGAAGTGTTTTTGTAGAAACTTACAAGATTCTTAAATGAGTAGACAAAGTAGGGTTTTGGGTTCTTGAATCTAGATCACAATCCCAAATAGAAGGAAAGCATTTTTGGACTGCCGTGAGGAGGTGGTACTTCATTCTAAGGATGGCGAATCTTTGGAATTCTCTCCCTTAGAAGATGGTAAATGCCTCATTGTAAAGAGCAAGAGCTGGACAACATCCACCCATAGACTGGAAAAGGCAAGTAACATTTGCACCACACAAAAAGAGAATCTAACCATTACACCTTGACATTCAATGGCATTACAATTACTATTGCTGAATACCCCACAGTTAAATTCCTGGGAGTTACCATTGACTTCGAAACTGAAGTGGAGTAGCCATATTCACACCTATGTAAGAAGGTCTGAGGCCAGGAATTCTGCAGTGAATAATTCCCTTCCAGCCTCCCCAAAGTCTACGATCCACAAGGCACAAGTTAGGAATGTGATGGAATACTGGGTGAGTGCAGCTCCAACAACACTCAAGCAGCATGGCACTGTATAGGACAAAGCAAACTGCTAGAACAGTAACACATCTACCGCTTTCAATATTCACTCACTTCACCACCAAAAGTTAGTGGCAGCAATTTGTACCATCTACAAGAGGGAGTTTTTATCAAGACTCTTTCAACAGAGCCTTCTAAACCAGTGTCTTTCTGCCACCAAAAAGGCCAAGGACAGCAGAAAAATCGGAACACCAACATCTTCAATTTCCACCGCAAGCCAATCAATCCTGATTGAAAATGCATTGCCATTCCTTCTCTGTCACTGGGTCACATTCTGGAAATCCATTCCAAACAGCACTCCATCCACCATCTCCAAGACTGCAGCAGTTTAAGAAAGACGCTCATAACTACATTTCTCATGGCAATTGGGGGTATGTAATAAATGCTGGCCAAGCTCCGAACTCCCACCAGACATTTGTCTTTTAAAATGCTAAAGACAGAGGTTCGATGTATTTCTGGTTTCCAATGATCTTAATAACATCGAGGGATATGGGTATCATGTGGGAATATGGCATTGAGGTAATTAATTGGTCATGACTTAGGATGGTGGAACAACCTCTAGGAATTGAATGGGCCTATTTCTCCTACATTCCTGTGAATCCCTGACTCAGAATTGACTCCCCCCTCCCACCCACCACACCCCATCCCCACGAAAATACCCCTCCCCCACAATCTCCTCCATTTCCTTGATTCAGGTCTTTCACCTGCATGCTTTCTGCCCCTACCCCGACCCTATGACCTGACAGAGCTCAATTTCAACCTTGGCTCCAAGCCTTACATGCACCCCTCCTCCACCAGTGCTGGACCTAACACCTGGTCCAACATCCCCTGCTGCATACATCACTGTGTTTTGGCAATGGCAATCAATGGCAGGAATCGAGCCTGGATAAAATGCTGCAAGATATTTAATGACCTCGCAGAAGTGGCCAAGTCAGTTAATTCAACTTCAAATTTCATATCTTCACAACAACAACCCTCACAAACACTTCTCATTTACCCTTCATTCAGCTCCCAGCAATCTTTATTAATGAGCTGTGGGTTGTCATTAATAGTTTCATCTCAACCTCTCACGCATAGCTTTGCTGGAAGAGAGCCTCATGTCCACATCTCCTCCTTTGCACATATCACCAACTGTATACCTTTCACAAGCATATCACCCAAATACATTGTGCTACTTTCACTGATATAATGCTCACTGTTTTACGGCACCTAATGCTTGGGGCAAGCATAGCTATGTGCCCTTAACCCATGGAGCAGACTACGTTTGTTGTTGTTAGATGAGCCATCACTGAAGCTGTGGCTAGCAGATAAGCTAGAACCATGAAAGATGATGGTACCCTCATTACTATTTTTGCTCCAATTAGATTTTTGCCCAATCCCACAAATGCTTATGATTTACAAACTGCGTAAGCTTTTCCTCCTCATCGCAAGACCATTCTTGTCCCTTTTTTTCAGATATGCGAGAGCTACAAATTGGCTGACAATGAGGGAATATCAAAAGTTGGAAGTGCAGGAAGACAGTAATGAGGAAGAAATGTTATTATACTCAGTTCTCATACTCAGTAACCATTTCAGGCATTGATACTCCACAAACCTACAGCTCAGACATAAGCCTAGCATGGAATGAAACACCAGGCTTCTGTGGCCTGGAGCCAGACTAGGAGCCAAGGGAGTGTAACTGCTAGTTTGCCAGTTCTTGAGATTGCATATAGATTGTGCTGCAAAGGATTCAAATGGACTTTGGGAAAACCAACAGGCAAAGACCTCGGCATACACAATGTAAGTCTTGGTGCATTGGCAAAATCTGCTGAAATGTTTGTTGTCAACTTCAAGAAACATGAAGGAGTCTGATATTAACATGACACGGAGGTTTGCAAGAGCTTGAGACCCTAAATTTCCAAAGTAGAGGTGGACGCCAACACCATGAGAACACTCGTGTATCCAATCAAAATTCAGTATCTAATGTCACAGATTACATGACGTCTCAAACAGAATTTCCCCAGTGTCTACTTGTTGCAGTGGAAGCTCAAATGGAAGTCATGCAAGGTCAGCTTCTGGCCATGGAAGCTCATACTGCTGCCATCATACCTGTGGATAGTGTTGTTCAAAGGGGCTTGCATGATATCACAGCAGTCCAGCAAGCTGTCTTCCAACAAGTTGCTAGGATTAGTGAGACAATGGCAGTGAATGGCAGTGGTAGACATGAAATGTGGAGCTGCTTTACTCTCTAAGGATGACAGCATTTATCCTCCCACCATTACCACTCTGCCAGTGATCTTGATGTTGCTCATCAGCCATCCAGCCAAGGGCATCCTCCATGTCTCACTATAGCCACAGAATCACATAATTGTAACAGTGCAGTGGGAGGAGATTTCAGCCATTATCTCTGCATTGTATGAGGATCATAACTTAGTGCCAAATATCTGCCCTTTCCCCATAACCCTGTACATTATTTCTATTTGAACACTCTTAGCACGTGTTCTGTGTCTCACCACATGCTGATTTCACGTCGAAGCTTTTGTCTAAGATACATAGCTCAAAAGTTTACCAGCTAATGCAGTCCGAAGCTGGCCCTTCTAAGGTGAAAGCTGCTGAAAATCCTTCCTGCAAGGCCATGTGCACTCACTGCACTGAAAGTGAGCAGCTGTTTACCAGCCTGGCGGCTGTGATGCCATTCGGGGCACCAGGACAGGCAAAGATTCATGGAGGACAAACATAGAGAGTACACAAGAATGATTGGAATGTTACATACGATCAGTTTGGAAGTTTGTTTTGTGGTGGCTTCTTTTCAGCATTGTGTCAGCATTGTGACCAACAGGAAATCATGATGGCCATGATTTCCTGTTTCTCACTAGAGAAAATGAATGTTGCGGAACTGTTAGTGAAGACGAAATTGGGATCACTTGATTCTGCTCAGCCTGAACAAAAAGAGAATATGTTGATTGTCTCTTCGCTTTCTTTTTCTGTGCTGCTTTCTGCGTACCAGATGGAAAGGGCTGTGCCTTCATGAAGCAAAGAGTTACAGCCTGCAGCACACTATGCCAAATCTTGGCATGCACTTTGGCAAAAATTGCAGAGCTCTCAAAAATTATGCTGCAGCAGATGTAACATTTATGGACTTCGATAGTCTGCTTGATCACATTTAACACAGTAATGTGGTTCCTATTACACGCATGCTGCCTATGTATGTGTGGGTTACACTCTAGGATCATGAGCTTTGTGGTTTCTGGATTGTCTTTGTAGGCCAACCTCTGGCTTTTCTGGCTGAAAGGTAAATGTCACAGTGGATTGACACAGAAGGCATCATGACTGATGCCATGATACAGACATTGAACTTCACGATGCGCAGGGTTTGGTTGCATATCAGCTGGACTTTAAGGGACTGTTATCTTCTTTGGTTGCAATACATCTCAGAATTTACATGTGGCTCCTGTGTGGCAATGGCACATGTCCCTGACAGAATAGGAACATTTGCAGACTAGGCAAAACCACTCTGCTGCCAAACCTACTGGGTATTTCTAAGCAGTTCTGTTTTCAAATTTCCAGTATTTTGCTTTGCTACTTGTTACCGTGTGTTAATGTTTGTATAGCAAATCCCATTTAAAATTTGGATCTGAATTTGAGAGCAAGAGAGTAATCCCATGCACTGTTTAAAATGTCAGGTTGACCTGGTTGCCCCAACACAGATTTCTGACCATTGGATCTCAGGAAGAGACATTTGTCCCCATCGATCAAGAGGTCATGCCTCCAAGAGGTGCCAGCTATCCAGTTATTGGAAAATGTCATGTCCCAGCAATGCCTATGGAAGTGGTGGCCACTGCTGAGACTACAGGAAACCGGGAATGACAATTGCCTGTTTGTCGGATGAATTTAGATCTTCCACTGGTGCTAGTCTGGTAGGCCCCAGCAAGCAAGAGTACAGGATCGGTTTTGTAGACAGGGAGGAAACAAGTGGTCCGGGGTAGAGTTCCATGATGAGTAGGCTTCCAAAGCTTAGAATGCCTGAACAGCATGGATCCCTGCTCAGCTTTTAAGGTCCATGACCTCACTGCCTCCATCTTCTGGTAAATTAAGGTACCACTCAATTTTATGTGATGTATCTTCACTTACTAGCCTGCATTTGAATAGCTATAAAACCGCGTCCATGTTCTTCAAGGTGTCCATTCTTCACATCTCCAGCATACTCAAAAGTGAAATACAACATAAAAATGCCACTGCAAAATGTGATGAATTATACCTCAATGCACATCTTGTAGGCTTGAAATACCAAGAATGCAAGAAATACCAAGAATGCAAGAAATCTCCACGCCAACAACCATGCAGTTTGAAGCTGCTGCTTTTCCAACACAAATGTTTTTACAGCTCACATATTAATAATATTGACTTTTGTGCTTTTAAATAACTCTACCCAAAAAGATTTAATTTCTAATCTTGATACCTCTAACATTGTTCTTTTAATTGGAGTATTTTTTATTAATGTGTATCTATCTGTAATTGTCTGCTCTAAATGAATGTTTTCACATTAACAGCCCATGTATTGCATTTATAGAACTCCCAGAGTGCACCTTGAATTTTAGTTTCAACAGAAAAGATCAGTTTCAAAATCTGGTGACACAAAGATGTTACTTTTCGGGCATGCATGTGGTGTGTAATTATTCTGGCCTGTCTTTAATACTCAAGTAATATGAATTGGCAGATTCACCCAGAGGCTTTGACTGTGGCAGAGGATGGAAAGCAACACAAACTGGTGATTGAGAGTACAGTACCAATCCCTTGCTCTGAATCCAGCCAGACTAAAGATGAATGTAAACTCACAATTATGCTGAACACAGCTAATCAAGGTAAGCAATTTCAGTCGACTCTTATTTCTCAGTTTCAGAATTTTCACAAAATTTTCACAAAATTACTTTACCCAAATTGTGCTGAAAATCTTTCTCATGGGCTATTTGGCCAGCTTGAAAGGAGAATCAAATGCATGTATAAGAATTATGATCCAGTGCCTGGTTAAAAACATTCTCTGTCATGTCATGTTGCAAGCCAAATGCGACACAGACTACTGTATCGATTTCTTGGAGCAAGTGATCTGAGCAGATGGAGTGCAATGTTCACTAATTCTAAATCTCACCTTCAAATCCTTGGTAGCAGCAGTCAGGAAGGACACTGTACAAATTTTACTTAAAAAGACCCTCAGCTGCATTCGGCTTAGTCTCAAGTTAGTCATTTTAGATTGTTAGGGAGTTTCTACGTATAGTTTTGGCAGCATTGACTGCTCCAGCTGAGTTCAAATATGAGAGCCACAGCATGATTTCTACTCATGGTGTATAAATGTCTCAGACAGCACAGATGTGCTGTCCCATGTCTTATTGGAGGATGAGGCGGAAGAAGACGAAACAGTGGACAGAGACTTGCATCTTCCAGAGGAAGATGACATGGAAAAAGAGGCACTAGAGGCCTGATGTAATGTGCTTATATGAGAACAAAACATTGCTCCATAATTAACTGAAAGAACAATGTGTTTTGCCAGCTCTGCTTTATGACGGAGTCTGTGCCAGTGCTGTAGCACCAACTATAACTCAGGAATAGGTTGTACCTTTCATGTTTGTAGCACTGAAGATGTCCATGGCTCTGAATTTCAACACAACTGGGTCATTACAGGTGGCATCAACCAATGCCAGTCAAACCACACTTTATTTTTACGTTAAGCAGGTACTAAATGCAGGCTTCAATAATGTTATTTAATGCAATATTTTCTCATGCAGTCAGCAAAGCAGGAACACAAAGCTTTGGGCTTCATTGGCATCACAGGTTTCCCTCTGGTGTAGAGAATAATTGACTCCATCCATGAACTTGCAGCTATATCATAAATACAGTGTGTTTACAAAAAAGATTTCAAGCAGACTGAATAAGAATGCAAATTTCCTTCCCTAAAGCAGACTAATGAGCCACGTGGATGTTTGTTACAGTCAAAGATAATCTCAGTAATGACCATGAAACTTTCTTTCAATTCCACATGTGATTGACTTGAATTTAAATTCCTCAAACTACAGTGAACATTAGCTTGGCCTCTGGTTCACTAATCCAATCACGTGACCACTATGGCACCATCTTCCTCTCTAGATTGAGACTTCATCCAACCATCATACATAATCTTTATACGCTCCAATATCCTTACCTTGAATACCTGTATGAGGACTGGTATCACAACACTGGCTATTGTCACATAAACACTAATTAAAGAATTTGGGCAACTATCAAGTTTCAGACACATCATTTTTCAGTTGTGGAAAAGCAAGTTGTCAAAGTAAATGGCTCCCTTTTCCAAACCTCCAGAGTCTGATTTACGTGTAATGTTACCATTCTGGTGAATCAACTGTTAGTTAGTCTCCTTCCTTCTACACTTTGCTCATATTTTGTGTATCGTTGCATTATAGTGTAGTATGCACAACAGGCTTTATTCATAAATAATATGGAGGATCATGTTTATATTGCTTAACAGTAGCTTCAGGGTCTTCTCCCTTTCTGGCTCTCCAGCAAACTTGGCCATCCTCCTATGTGCAGTCTAATTTGCCTAGTTAAATATACAGTGTGCAGATAAGACCACATTAATTCTCTGTTCTCGGATCATGTCAAGAACACTTTATTGTCAACTAGCCACGAATGTTTTACGTTATTCACTTAGGTGACTAGGACAACATTAGCTCTATCGCCTTGTACGATCGTCTCATAGTTTTCTTATTTACCTTCATACCCCGTTGCAGCATGACTGGTTACAGTTATACAGGTCAGTTCATTTGTTACTCATTAATTCTCCACAATGCCCAGCAGTTGATGCCACGACAAGGTGTTACTCCAGCAGCTACAACTTGGATGCCAAAGCCTGCTGGTTATACTCTCAAAGTGCTTGAGATGTTTAACCTCGAAAAGCTTTTGCCTTGGGGTTCGCTGTCTGTTGATTAGATCATAGCCATCTAGTATATGCTTCAATTTGTTGCCTGGATTCAACATTACACTGCTTGACAGGCTGATGGGGGAATGGACATGTTGTCATCCTGGGAGAGGATGTTTTGTAGATTTCCTATGATGCACCTTGATTTGGTTTGTTTTTGAATTCTATTTCTCTTTCTAATAATTGTTTCCAAACAGAGCGTGACAGATGGTAAGTCCCTAAATTTATTTTCTATCATCTGTGGAAACTGGAGGAAAGATTGAAATCCAGGATTGAGTGCCAGTAGTTGTCATTAAAGCTGTCAGAGCTGCCACCAAAGGCTGTATTGTGAAGAGTTATCATAGTCTGGTGCAATGAGAGTGGCTGGTCTCCATATATACCATATTAATATATATCCTATTAATTCTGCACTGTTCTATAAAAGCTCATGATTGTCAGTTGTCAATGATGCAACCAGATTGACTGCTTTAATTTTGCTTCTTTCCAAATGACCCATACACGTTGGAACTGGTGCCCTCTACACGGTCTGACAGACATTCAAATGGACTGAGAAAGGGAAGTGGACAGCCTTCAGCCTTCTATTGGCTGGCAAATAGAAGTAGAATGCAGACGCATTGCAAACTGAAATTGCTGGGCTGTTGAATGTCTCTACTGTTGCTCCTGTGTAATTTTTTCGGCGAAATCACCTAGTACAGACCCCTCTAACTTAGCTGCTAAACTATATGGTGGCAAATTTCTGCCCTCCTGCCTGCTCGATTCTCACCCTGAGATAAAAATCAACTTTGTAATCTGATATTTCCTTAGGGTAACTGGTGCTCATTTATACATTTTATCTTGTGAAGTAAATTATTGGGGGTCTTGAGGCCATAATGTTCTAAACCTATTATCAAACTTTGATTTGTAATGTCCATCTTTCCAGTGCAGCTAGTTCACATCTTCACCAATACAAGACCATTTCCTCCAAACGTAGAGATTTCTCTGCATGTTTCATTTATAATGCAAACAAAACTGGAAAACACGCCTCATAAAATGTTTAATTTGATTCTTATTCATACCTAGATGTACAAAATGTTGGATATTCAGGGTCAAATCTTGTCCTTTCTTCATGTCATGTGGACCTACTCCAAGCACCTTGCAATCGAGGTGCATGTTCCCGATCATCTGTTTACTACACAGCAGTGACTGATTTTGCGCAGGATGGTGACAGCGTGACTGAAATTACATCATGGCCCATAGCCACTGACAACTTCTTATGGAACAGTTACATCCCAGAACCAATTCAGGTTGTAAAAACTCTGTTTGCCAATGATATATTAACCATGTGAGATATGGAAGGATGAATTTCTGCAGGAGAAGGAATTTGAATGGTCTATCTTTCACTGTCAACTACTAATTGCTCTAGTGATTAACTAAGATAGTCCTTGCAGAAATTCACCTCCATGTATATATCGAGATGTACTTTTTGTAATTTTATTTATAGTTGTATTCATATATCATGTTGAGCCACTAAAGGACTAACGTTCTTCAAATTAAAGGGGAATGCAAGTAAATGTTGTTGGAGGGCCTACTGAGACTTTAAATATGAATTTTTAAAACACTGGACTCATTTTAAAACAAAAATTGGCAATCGTTCTTCCAAAACATGCTGAAGCTAATACAAGGATAGTATGAAAGATGCCTCTTCTCTAAATTCATACATTTGGTCACAGTGATTTAGATTCACCAGACAGAATAAGTGTACTCCCGTTTTGTTCTGATTAATTCTGCACTGTTCTATAAATGCTCATGATTGTCAGTTGTCAATGATGCAACCAGATTGAATAACGAACTGTATTTACAAAAGGGATGTCAATAACTTGGGCAAACTTCAAAAGTAGGAGATAAGGTGACGCTCAAAAAAAAGGTTAGTCCGTGTTAGAGTCATATTGTTATGCAGAAAACATGATCAGAAGTGTTTTCTTTAAAACTTTGCTGTTGTCTCTTATGGCAATTTGAGATGTCTTTAATGATTTTTTTGGAGAGGATGTGACACTTTTCACTGGTCAAAATACAACCAGGCCAAGCAGGAAATAACTCTTCCACTGAGCTGAAGTTGATTTAAGTGTTGATTTCAAAATTTGAAGTTTGTCCGTGTATGCATTGTTAAGAATTTTGGTTCAATGCCATACATCTAAATACTGGTCTTCCAAAATATAAAATGTTACATTAGTGGACCGGGCTGCCCGAGTACATTCTCCAAAGCTAGATGTGCTAAGCCATCACTTGCTTAGTAAATTGTCTAATTTGTTTATAGGGAAGCGCGGAATGCGTTTATGCAGGGGCATTTTAATTGGCCTGGTTTCTCCTGGTGTGGCTGACAAAATTTTACACAGAAAATGTTTCCCAATAGGAAGAGAAAGTAATTGGCATTTCTAATGTTGGCAATCAAATATGCAAACTAAATATAATGAGATCAACACTCTGGATTGTAAAAGCACGAATGATATAAAAGTAGTGATCTATCGAGTATACTTGAATCTCACGGGATCAAGTTTGAAACATCTGAATGCATAACCTGGGTTTTCAGATGCTGCCATTTTTTTGTAAAGAATGCCTACAGTATAGGTAGATATATGTCACCTGGGCATTTACTTAAAAATCTGCCACCATGCAGTAATTGAGGAATTAAATTATTCGCAATAATCAAAAATGTTGTATAAATTTTACTTTTTTATCTTACAATTTTATCAAATAGTACAAAAAAGCATTGTACACATCTCTACAGAATACTGGTATGGTGTCAGTTAAATTTTATTTTATGTATCAAGAATGCAATTCAGCAAATCTGTATTTTCAATTTGCTACAGAATGAATAATGTATTGGGCAAGTTTAGAGCTTTAGAGTAGCGATAGTAGGAACTGCTGATGCTGGAGTCAGAGCTAACACAGTGTGGAGCTGGGGGAGCACAGCAGGCCAGGCAGCATCAGAGGAGCAGAAAAGTTGACATTTTGGGACGGGACCCTTCATCAATTTCCCAACTCCTCTGATGCTGGCTGGCCTGCTGTGTTCCCCCAGCTCCACACCGTGTTATCTCTGGCTCCAGCATCGGTAGTTCCTACTGTCTCTGAGTGAGTTATAACCCCACAGTGAAACCATTCCTGATGGAGGGTCCCGACCCGAAATGTCAACTTTCCTACTCCTCTGATGCTGCCTGGCCTACTGTTTTAGAGTATTTTTGTTGAGACTGTTAAACTGAACTTGCTTGAAGTTATTTTCAATTAGTATAGTGAATATCCCAAATGAAATTGTAACACAGATGTTAACCAAATTATTTTGGCAAATAAATGTGTTAAAGTAGTCAATAAGGGATTTTTGTATGAACAGGTTGATATGCTGACTGTTACTGCTGCATAGTGAAAATTCAAACATAGATTTAATAACATTTTTACGCAACAAGTTATTTTAAAGAGAAACCCCAGTCTGATGGGCATAGTGAATATAATATTGATTGATTTTATTGTCACAGGTACCAAAATATAGTGAAAAGCTTTGTTTACGAGCGATACAGGCAGATCACAGCAAGCAAAGGATGTACAGATCAAAAAAGACTTAGAGGCATACAGGTTATATTGCAGGTGACATTATTTGAGGCTAGAGTTATAGCTTGAGTCAAGTCCGTAGTTTTTAACATGTGAAAAGCCAATTGATGTTAACATAAAATTCGTACAACTTCAAATCAATGCTGCTGTATTAATATCTTTCTTAAAACTGAACACTGGAAATTAACTGTGCACTGTATATGCAATGAAGATAATGAATATTCAGTAGCAATTGTAAGGTAATAATTTTAGTGAGAAATACAGCTGACTTTGCAATATTATAGGTCAAGCAGTTTGTAACGACTACTTACCCTGAAATGAGATTATGGTCTTCAAATTACGTGTACGTAATCAATTATTTGTATAAAGCATGATTTGCAGTTTGAGGAGATTCTTTTACCTTGCTAGCAGACATATGAGTGAGCACCAATGGTATATGGACTCTGTATGATAGAAGCATGTTCAAGTTGACACAGAAGAAATTATATCAGAGATAAAAGGTACTGCAAATGCTGGAGAATCCGAGATAACAAGCATGGGGCTGGATGAACACAGCAGGTCAAGCAGCATCATAGGAGCAGGAAAACTTGACGTTTCGGGCCGAAACCCTTCATCAGAAATGGGGGAGGGGAAGAGGGTTCTGAAATAAATAGGGAGAGAGGGGGAGGTGGATAGAGGATGGATAGAGGAGAGGATAGGTGGAGAGGAGGCAGACAAGTCGAAGAGGCGGGGATGGAGCCAGTAAAGGTGAGTGTAGGT
>JAHRHZ010000014.1:32788678-32809630 GCA_024137785.1 Ginglymostoma cirratum
TCCATCCTCTATCCGCCTCCCCCTCTCTCCCTATTTATTTCAGAACCCTCTTCCCCTCCCCCATTTCTGATGAAGGGTTTAGGCCCAAAACGTCAAATTTTCCTGCTTGACCTGCTGTGTTCATCCAGCCCCATGCTTGTTATCACAGAAGAAATTATAACTGACATAATTATTTGCAAATAGTGCCAGAGCTGGTTTCTAGAATATATGATTCAACGCATCAGTTCTATAGATGCTGACTGATCCAATGTGTTGGCAGCACTTTATCTTATTTATTCCAGATTTAAAACATTGACCTTAATATCATGTACTCAGCCCAAAAACAATTTCAGAAAATTTGTCTGTGACATTTTAACACCTCAGTATAATTTTACTTCCAGTCTTGCCATCAAGTTTGCAGTAGCAGAGGTTGTGCAGACCCGCCAACACAAAATAAACCTGGTCAAGATGCTGAAACTCCCAAACAGTACTGTTGGTATACCTACTTGAAATGGACTGCAGCTGTATGATAAGGCAGCTCATCTACCCTAGGGCAATTAAGAATGGACAAAATAAATGTTAGCCTAGCCAGCTTATATCCCAGCATATGGCAGTCATGTGGCTTTGGGACATTGGTTGAATTTTTCATGAAAATCGTCATTTTGGTTTGAAACAAGGAATCCTTTATCTCCTAGCAGACAACTTAGCTGCTCAGCTTTACACTGCTTCAGGGCCAAAGAGGTTGGATAGTTTGGACTGATGCAGGGTGAAAGTATAAAGGCTGTTTCCCAAGACTCTGCCTTACTTTGTGATATCTTTGTTGACATTGAGAGAGAAGCAGCCCTTGATGTTGATGTGAAACACTCATAGTTGATAAGAGATGCAAGGATTACCATGAATCCGTGTTCAGCCATGCCTGCAACTGTGGGAAATGAGATAGAGATATATCCCCAAACACCAACTTATTTTGACTTGCCTCATCACTGATATGACAAATATGCAACAGTGACCTACATTATACTTTTTTGTTTACCCAGCTGGAAGTTCCTGATTATTTCTCCCAAGTGTGAGTGGAAGATCAAGATGGAAAGGAATTATGCATGATATTATGCATGAATTATGCATGAGTCACTTTCAAAGTCACAAAAAAGTGTGTGGCCACAAAGTTCAGCTGGGATTGGGCCATCTTCGAGGAAAAGCATAAATATTTGATACCACATGATGCAACAACCTCACCTTCCAAGAGAACTGCACTTCTGACAGGTCTGGGAAAGTGGGCAGCTACATTTATATGTGTCTGGATAAGACTTCAGTGAAGCTCTGTCCCTTTTGTAGCTGTTCTCCCTGCTCATCACCTGCAGGTTTCATAGGCTATATTTGGTGCTGTTGGTGATTTTAATCCCTTGATAAGGTCCAAACGAAGATCCATTTGGATCAGATTCTCAAAACTTTTGAAATGCAGAAACTAACTTTTTACCACAAGCATCATGAACAACATCTTTCCCAGTAGTAAGTTCAGAAAAGTAATTAGGAGAGCTGAATGTGAAATGCTAATTTACTTGAATTTTTCATGCATTCTTATTTCTCTTTTATGTAGCGTGCTGAATTAAATCTACTTCTTCAAACTCATCTGTATTATATATTGTTTTGTGACCTCTGTGTCAAATTTTGTTTGAAAAATCTCCTGTGAAACACCTTGATGTTATGGACTTTATGGATGATAGTATAAGGTAGGGGTGGAGGTTAGATAGACCTTAGGATTAGGGTAAAAGTTCAGCACAATGTCGTAGGCCAAAGGGCCTGTACTGTGCTGTACTGTTCTATGCTCTGTGTTTTTCTACTGTAGATGCTATATACAAGTAGTTGTTTGTTATGGTGGAGAGTTTTATGAAGCTCAAGAAATCTGCAGATGTACCATTAAATTTTGACAAAGGAATGAATGATCACCAGGGACATGAACAGAAATCACAGGCCTAATTCAGTTCCCGATTATGCAATGTCTTGATTTTAAAATTCACAATCTTTTTTTCAAATCCCTGTATGGCCTCATCCCTTAGTATTTTTGTAATCCTCTCTAGTCCCACAACACTCCAAGGTATCTCTGTTTATCTAATTCCAGCCTGTTGCACATCCCTGATTTATATCGTACAATTGTTGTTGAGCTTTCCTTCAGTTGCTTAGTATCTAAGCTCCAGAGCTCCTTCTCCACACCACTCTACTTCACTTTCCTCCTTTAAAGTACTCCTTAAAACCTACCACTTTGACCAAGCCTTTGATCAATAACCCTAATATCTCATGAGGATTAGTGTTCTGCTTAGTTTCATTAATGCTCATGTGAAGTGCTTAGTGATGATTTATTATGCGAAAGGTGCTATACAAGTATAAGGTGTTAACAATGTCAATCGTAGTTTCGAGATAAAGGTACTGCAGATGCTGGAGAATCCGAGATAACAAGGTGTGGGGCTGGATGAACACAGCAGGCCAAGCAGCATCATAGGAGCAGGAAAGCTTGACGTTTCGGGCCTAGACCCTTCATCATTTCTGAAATGTTCATCCAGCTGTGTTCATCCAGCCCCACACCTTGTTATCTCAATCGTAGTTTAGTTGTTATTACTATCACATTCCTAAATATGATGGTTGTGGGTTCAAGTCACACCCCCAAGACATGAGGACAAAAACAGTTTAGATTGGCACTCCAGTGAAGTACTAAGTGCGTGCTACAGTGTTGGAGGCGATGCTTCTTCAGATGAAATGTTAAAAAATGTCCTGGTCTCTTCTCCTGGACATAAGGAGTACCACAGCATTATTCTGAAAAACACAGGGCAGTGACATGGCCAATACTTATTGCTGTATCAACATCAATAAAATGAAACTGATTTCTTGATCATTATCATATTTCTCCTTCTTCTGGAATTAATTTTTGTGTGGATTTGAAAATAAGGAAGAGTGGCTGAAGGAAGCAAATAAATGAGAGGTCCTGGAAGCTGAGTATATCCACTTGTCATAGACGTTGTGCACTTAGGAAGCAGTGACGAAGAGCTGCTGAGAGAGGGAGCATGATCTGCATCTGGACAGTAATGCGCCCTTCCAGAGAGAGAGCCTGGCGGAGAATGATGTGAGAGTGGGAGAAAGAGCACGAAAGAAAACAGAAGCCCCCGCCTGCACACAGATGAAGGAACCCCGTAGTGCATTTCCATGAACAGCAATATCTTCGTGGGTTAATCCGTTCATTCATCAGTGACCCTATGAAGCTCATTCAAAGCACCTTCCAAACCTATAGCGCGCTCCACCAACTGGAAGGATAAGGGCAGAAAAAGTATCGAACACTACAACCTGCAAGTTCCCCTCCAAGCCACACACTATCCTCATTTGGAGCTATATCGATACTGCTTCACTGTCATGAAATCACACTTTGGAACTCCCCTCCAAGAAACGCTGAGCATATATCTACTTTGATTCCAAAGATGTCTCAGCCCCTTGAAGGCAGTCAGGGAAGGATAACAATGTCTGGCTTTGTCAATGCTGCTGCATCTAATCAATGAGTCAAAGATATTGTACTGATCTAGACAGCAATGTGGCAGAGTCATTAGCTTCAGAGCCAATATTGGATTTCCCAGTGTGGTAGAGTGCACACGTATAGCTGTCAAAGCATCCATTTGGCCATCAACAGCAAAAAAGAACTGTATTTCTCCAGCACACTGCTGACTTGTGACCACCACTAACATGTCCTGCAGCTGCGCTTGGCAAACAAAAGAATCATTACACAGGCACTCTGATTTTCCTCAGCTTTTCTGTCCAGTTACATGTCTTCAAGTTTTGGATTCTTGGTGACAAAGGATATGGCCTCTGATATGTGAGAAATCCAAGGCCAGATTCAAAGATGAGATGAAAATCTTGGGTAGGGCAACCTGAGCAGGCTGTAAATTACGTGAAGACATGATTCAGATGCCTGGATCAATCTGATGTACCCGTTAATTTGCCTAAGTTAAAGTCTTGTAGATCATGGTGTCTGCTGTGATTTATAAAACTTGATGCTGCAAAGGACGAAGGCATTGAGCAATGATAGAGTAAATTGTGAGAGCTCCTCTGATATGGAGAATGTGGGAGAAGCTGATGATCAGCCAATACAGCAGGCAGCAGACAAGGACCAATCTTCTGGAGGTTGACTGACCCTTACTACCTCATCGTTACAATATAATAAAGGTCCACCATCTTGATGCACTTAGCATTTCCTTTGTTTATGCGGACACAAGACCAGGAAACTTTAATCAATAGAAGCAGAAGGAGGCCATTTGTCATCGAATAAATTCATGGCTGAATTGTTTGTGTTCTTAACTCCACTTTCCTGCCAGCCCTGTTGATCTGTGAATTCCTTATAGATCAAAACCCTGCCTACTCTGTCTCAAAAATCTGCTTGGAATATTTTCCATGACTCAACCACCACTGTTTACTGTGGATGAGAAATTCAAAGGCTAATAACCAACAAAGAAGAAATTATTTTTCTTTTTATTGTTAAGTAAGAGCCCACTTGGTATTTAACTCTGCCTCCTAATTCTAGAAACTCTCAAGGAGAAACATCATCTCAGCCTCTACTCTGTTCACTGGAATCTTATGTTTCTAAAAGATCGCCAGTCATTTTTTTAAACTAAACAAACTGCTCAATCTCTCCTCAAATGTCATCCCAGGAATCAGTCCACCGAACGTTTCCTGAACTGCTTCCAATGCAAGTATATCCTTCGATAAGGAGGGAGATTGAAATTGTCCATAGTGCTCCAAGTGCTGTCTCATCAATGACCAAAGCCTTATCTACTATTTTGCTCCACCTCCTTGCATTAAAAATATGGGCAATTCAGCCATCAGATGTCCGATGATCTATCACAAGCAGCATTTGAGGTGAGCCAAGTACTCCTGAAGTGACAGAGGGCTGCCAGTAAGGAAGGAAGGAGATGCAGTGAGCATTACAAAGTTAAACAGATACAAGAATAATTCCTTAACAATGTATCAATCATGAACCCCAAATGTAGCTGGTGGGTTTTCTTAATTCTTTTTCCCATGCTCCTATGTGATGCTTCTCCTTCACTGCTAGCTGCTATGGAGAAAAACTGCGGAGCTTACTGTCCTGTATATTTACGTGACCTTAGTGACCAACCCTTAGCTATCTGAGGCCCAGAAGGCCTTAGCATCCTGAGGGGTTCCTGCAAAAATTTGGGAGTTCCACTAACACTGTGATTGATTAACATCATGAGCAGAGGATCCATTGTCCAGACATGGAGCACCCAGTGAACAGTCCCAAAGACAGAATATAGCCAATTCCCCTCCCTTCTATGGCACACTGGTACCCTGCGCCCGCTTTCCCCCCCCCACCCTACTGACCTGGGTAGTCTGAGGACCTCTTTTCTCTTTCTTTGCCGCTGTTGCGTAGAGCTCATGGACAAAGTGAAGGCATATCTGTCTCTGTAAGTCTCCAGCATCCACTAACTGGTTTGCTGCATGTAGCTTTCTGTGTATGAGTTATCAGTCTCTTGATGGAGGAGGCCACTCATGCAGGCGAGAGAAAAAATAGCAACTCCCATGGGCTGAACTGTCTCCTTTAGTGCTGGCCTAGCCCTTTCTTTGGCATTGTGAGCTTTCTTCTTCCCCACAAGAATAAATGTTGCTTTCCTGATTAAGATGGACACAGGGGCCAAATGCCCATTCAAATACCTAACATGTGACCACTTTGAAACTGCCAACAGTGACAGATAAATGCCCATTGAGTGAAATGTAGTTATTCTTCTTACTGAATCTACTGCAGCATGAGTATCCCCTGTCAACCAACCTCACCATCACTAGTGCGAATTGCAAGCCCCTAAATGAAGTATCAACTACACATATTGGTAAAATGAGCAAGGACATTCATGCACTTGCAGCACAGCAGCCAGTTCCTTTGGACAATCCCACAGCTAGTGACCCTGACTGCAGTCTTCATTTTGGCTTGCTTGGTCAGTCAGTCCTTCTTCACCTGTGCCTATTAAAGTGAACTGCCCACCCTGTCAGGGGATCCCAAGGAGAAACTGCACTTTGTTATCTGTGAACCACCCAAGGTGTGAATCTTAAGGATTCAAGAGTTAAGAAGAGCAGACAAGAAAGTGGAGTAGAATCCCAACATCAGCCATGATTGTATTAAGTAGTGGTGCAGGCTTGACAAACTACATAGCCTACTCCAGCTCCGATGTCCTCTCATTGCACGCATATGTCACCGAATAACATGGCCATTTACTATTAATTGTGGACAGGTTGTTGTTGAGCCCCTCCCACCCCAGCCTCATCATCCTTGTCCATTCTTCTGGCAATTGATGGAGCAATTGACGCAAGATTGTTTACAATTGGTGAATCATCTTGTGAGGGGCAGCAGCAGTTGTTCCAAATCTCAGCTGTGGGACTTCAGACTTCCTGGAAAACCCATTTCAGGACAACGACCTTTCATTACCATGATGGTAATGTTAGATATAAGGCCGAGGGTATGCTGCACCACAATATGCTGTTTTATAAGTAATTGTTTCAATCCTGTTGGTATATTTTTCGGGTTTTTTTAAAAAAATTAAATAGCCCACTGTTTCCACGTTGAATGTATTTGTTGACTTTTCTTCCAATTATTTGTTTTTAAAAGTTTGTTTTTGATCCAGTTTCTGCACAATCTCATTTGCGTATTGCTAAATGTGAAACCTGGTGATCGCCAATGCAGTTGGGCAACATTGTGTTTTTTTTTTAAAAAATTCTAAAGGCCTCAGTTAGCTCAACATGTAAACAAAGGCAAGAAAATGTGATCTATCAGGTAAAAATGTTCCTTGTCATTTTTAAGAGGGATAACTTGAAAGAGTTTACTAATATAACAGAAAATAATTCTGGTCACAAAAAAAAAATGATGTAAGCAAATTTGATTTAATATAACAAAATAACTTTAAAAATCTATACAAAGCCATTTACTCGTGATAGCAGCATAAAGGAGTCACAGTCTTGATAGGTCTTTAAATATTAAATATTATATTTAAATACTGCATTATATATTATTTTAAAATCAAATATTAAATCTTTTATTGTTAATACCTTAGAATTTAATTTTTGGAAAAATCTCTACATGAAGAACCTCTTTGCTGGTTCTGAGCAGCTCCAATTAGTGTAAAATTACCACAGTGGTTAGTTTGAACCAAGGCCAACTTCACATGCAATATTACTCCCTTACATTAAGGCAAAAGATCATGGAAACTTGATTTGTACTGGAAATTCCTTGATCTTTTGTGCTGGCTTGGCCAAATTTGAACAAATTACATCTGAAATAGTTTTGTCCAACTTCTAATTGTCTTATTTTAATTTACAAATTTACTGTGTATATGTTTGTACACATCAGTCTGATGCACCCAGTGACTAGCTGCAAAAAGAGGGAGTAGGTGTGGGAAACTTTGTTCTCCTGTTGTGTGTGGCCTTTGACCCATCTTACTACTTAATATAGCTCCTTGCTGGGTGTGCAGGATTGAACTATCAGAGGCTTTTCTTTTCTACCAAATGATGCAGTTGGTTTTTCTCTTCCTTAAAATTTAGATAAGAGTGCAAGATGTTCCCACTGCCTATTGTTACTCATATACAGATCCACATCTGATCACATTTGATGGCAGGTAATTTGCAATTACCTTTGTCATTTAAATTGCTTTCTTGTCTATTCTTAACTTGTGTTGCTCAATTTTCAAGTTGCCTCAGAGAACATACATTATCACAACAGGAATTGGTGGCTACCCTGTCGTCTTGTGCAAATGATACTCGATAGGAGAGCAGAATGGTGTACACATGCTGGGTAATTTAGCTCCTCAAAACTGATAGATTTTGTTCAGGTGGGAGACTGAGTAGCTAACAAATCTAAAACAGGAACCCAACCAGCCTTGATCACTCACATTTCCAGTTTGAATTGAAGCAAGCTGAAGCATAGGCAAACAATTCACTCTAAGGGACAGGCGAGCTGTTGAAATGTTTTAACAGGGTCATGTCCCTCCATTTTAACAGCAATTCTGTTTTTAACCTTGGTCAACTTAAATTCCAAAGGCCTCGGTTAGCTCAACATGTAAACAAAGGCAAGAAAATGTGATCTATCAGGTAAATAGCTTTGCAGCGTGGCTTTGTGCCTGGAGGAACAGGAAGTTTTCCTTCAGACTCAACAAGTTGTCTCTGAATACTCCAGTATCCCCTATATCCTACTGCCACAATTTGAGCTTCCTCACCCATCCTTTGTTTAACCACTGTCTTCCTCTTTCCCCCGGTCGTACATACAATCATTTCTCCCAACTCACATACGTTATCTTTTCCTTGACCCCCACATTAATTTTTCTGTCCTTGCTGCTTCACCACAGTCTGCTTTTCTGCTCTGCATGGTTTAAAACTGTTAATCAGGATGGTGCTTATGCAGAAAATAAGACTATAAGATGTTGGAGCATCAGTAGGCTATTCGGCCTATCGTGTTTATTCCGCTATTCATCGTATCATGGCTGATCTGATAATCTGCATCTCAACCTACTGCCTTTTTCCATAACCCTGACTCTAATAATAATTTAAAAATCTATCCATCTCAGACCTTGCCTCAATATCCGTCTGTGATAAAGAATTCACAAATTTATTACCCTTTAAGAGAGGAAATTCCTCATCATCTCTGTCTTAAATTGGTGATATGTAATCTGATATGCTTTTTGGTCCTAGATTCTCCCACTAGAAGAAATAACATTTTCTCCATCTACCCTGTTACGTTCCCCCCTGAATCTTAGATTTTCAGTAAAGTCACCTCTCATTCTTCTAAACTCCAATGAGTACAGGCCCACTCGCTCCACCTCTTTTCATGAGAAAATGCTTGTATACTTGGGATCAAAACAGTGAAGCTTCTCTGGGCTACCTCCAATGCCAGAATGACTTTACTTAGAAAAGGGGCCCAGAACTGTTCACAGTATTCCAGGTGTGGTTTGCCTTCTATTTAGTTTGATCAAACCTCCCTATTTTCGTACTCTACATAGAACATAGAACAGTACAACACAGTACAGGCCCTTTGGCCCATGATGTTGTGCCGAACTTTTACCCTAATCCTAAGGTCGATGTAACTTCCACCCCTACCTTATACTATCATCCGTATACCTATCTAATAGTCGCTTAAATGCCCCTAATGAGACCGACTCCACTACCCTCTCCGGCAATGCATTCCACACCCCGACCACTAGAACCTACCTCTGACATCTCCCGTATATCTACCTCCACTCACTTTAAAACTATGCCCCCTCGTAATAGCTACCTCCACCCTAGGAAAAAGTCTCTGGCTGTCCACTCTATCTATACCTCTGATCATTTTGTACACCTCTATCAAGTCACCGCTCATCCTACGTCGCTCTAAAGAGAAGAGCCCGAGTGCTCTCAACCTTTCCTCGTAAGACCTTCCCTCCATTCCAGGCAACATCCTGGTAAATCTCCTCAGCACCTTTTCCAACGCTTCCACATCTTTCCTGTAATGAGGCGACCAGAACTGGACACAATACTCCAGATATGGCCAAACCAGGCATTTGTATTACTTCACGGCTCTTGAACTCAATTCTTCTATTAATGAAAGCCAACACACCATACGCCTTCTTAACAACTCTATCCACATGGGTGGTAGCTTTCAGGGAACTGTGGACATGAACCCTGAGATCCCTCTGCTCCTCCACACTGGTGGGAATCTTTCCGTTCACTCTGTATTCTGCTTTCAAGTTTGTCCTTCCAAAATGTACTCTGTTGATCTTGAAATAAAGGCTAATATTCTGTTTGCATTCCTTGTTGGATGTTAAACTTGTATGCTGGCTTTTAGTGGTTTATACACAAAGACTGCTGTAGCTTTCTGCAGTCTTTCTCCATTTGCTAATATTCAATTCCTTCATCCCACTGGCCGAAGTGCACTACTATACATTTTCACCACATTATCTTCACTCTGCCAGGTTTTTGCTCACTGTCATAACCTGCCTATATCTTGCTGTAGATTCTTGTGTTATCCTCAATACCTTCTTTATCACTGCTTTTTGAAGTATCCACAAATGTGGCTACAGTTCCCTCATCTGGATGTCAACCTGTGCTATTGATGGGGTGAATGCAGGCTACGGACGAATTGTGGGGGACCTTGGTGTTTAGAAAATCTTAAGGAAAATGCAAGAAGATGGGGAAACCCCTACTCCTGCACGCTCTTTTTGACGCAGTGGTAGTATCTCTAGCCCTGGACTGGGAGTTCTGGGTTCAAGTTGCACTAGCTCCAGAAGTGTGTCATAACATCTCTGAACAGGTTGATTAGGAAAATAGGTATATCTCTTACAATAGATGATAATAATCAGAACAGATAATACTGACCTCTAATTTTACTTCTATTTTGATTTTCTACCCCTCTCTTTTCTCCAAATAAAAAATGTCCTACTCCATGCCATTCTCCATTAAACAACAAAGAAGCCAACAAAAAAAGGAATAATGTAGCATCACATCATTTAGTGACAGTAAAGGCAAAATGTGCAAATTATTCTAAAATGTGGGCCATTACTAAAAGGTGGTGTTTGCCTTCTATTTCACTGTTCATTCCTCATATTGAATTTCCACTAACTAATGATTTAAGTAATTGTTACAGATTTTGTGATGCCACTGAAATTGTTTATCTCCTCAACTAAAACAAATTGATAAATAATTCTAGCAGTTATGGAGTACTGATGTCGTGCTATGTTGGGAGTGCTGTCTTTGGGTGCGAAATTAAACTCTGCTGACTTGGCAAGTTGCAATAATAGATCCCAGTGCACAATTTGAAGAAAATCATGATCATTTTCTTGATGTCACAAAAAGTTACTTATAAACTATTACCTTTTCTTCAAGATTTTATTGTAAAGTTCCTTAAGTTGCTATAAAGCATTTTAAATAAAATGTTTTAATTGCCACAAATTCTTTGACTGTGAAACCATACTGAAAGAGAGTTAACTGTGCCTTGTAAAATGTAACATTTGATTAAATTAATTTGTAACAGTCCTAAATATGCTATACAGTATGTCTATAACTTTATTTATGGTTTATTGAATAGATAGTGTCAAAGTATTCCTATAACTATAAAATATTGCCATGACTATAATTTTCGTTTAGTTAATCTCATTTAATAAATTTGCAATATACCAAATTCTATTGCTGTTGTTTCTAGTAACTGCAGCATATTTTCTTTACATCCCTAGACGTTATGATAATTATAAAACTGGAACCTTTATACTGTACAAGAGTATTGCTCGAGACTTTGAGGTGCATGTCCGTCAATGGGACTGTGGGAGTTCTCATTACCCAGCTTCCTGCAACTGTGGATTTGTAGCTAAAGAAGGAGGAGACATTATTTCTTTAGACATGTGTAATGGACAACTGCATGAAACCAGACCACATTTATCTGTGAAAAGTCAAGACATTACTGGTAACAATGTTAAAATCACTAAATCTTACCAAGGAAAGAAAATCACAGTAAGTATATTTCCTTTGTACTTTTTACAGTTGTACAGTCTTATGTTCAATGAAGTTACAGTCAAGAAAAGCTCTAAAGAAGGGTCACTGGACCTGAAATATTAATTCTGCTTTCTCTCCACAGAAGCTGCCAGATCTGAGTTTTTCCAAAAATTCAGTTTTTTGTGTCTGATTTCCAGTATCCTCAGTTCTTTTGGATTTAGTTAAGAAATTGCTTGTTGATTATGTCAGTGGTCAAATATTTTATCAGCTGCATGACATCTTTTTGTTTTAAGCATGTGTCAAATGATCTATTTTAAGTGCAATCTAAATGTAATTAATTTGGAAGAATGAACTCTTTAATTCATTCTATCAATTGAATTTCTAGAAACTTAATTTTTCTATTTATTTCTATTCCAAGCTTACTTTAAGATAAACATTAGTACATGTTCCAAAACAACCAATGTATCTTAGCTATCCAGCAAGAATAATATTTGTTAAATATATTATTTCACTCTAAGTTACTTTGGTCAAAAACTTGAAAGCGACAGTATAAAATGAAAGGAACTACTCTCAAGAATGTGTAGGAGCGGAAGCTCTTGGTGTATATGTGTATAAATTATTAACTGTGGCAGGACATATGGAGACAGAGGGTGCTGGTGGAGGGTTGCTTTTCAGACTGGAGGCCTGTGACCAATGGTGTGGCACAGGGATTGTTACTGGGTCCACTTTTGTTTGTCATTTATATAAATGATTTGGATAAGAATATAGGAGGCATGGTTAGTAAGTTTGCAGATGACACCAAAATTGATAGCTGGTAGACAGTGAAGAAGGTTATGTAATATTACAAAGAAATCTTGATCAATTTGGTCAATGGGCTGAGGAGTGGCAGACGGAGTTTAATTTGGATAAATGTGAGGTATTGCATTTTGGATAAATGTGAGGTAAGGACAGGATTTCTAGAATTAATGGTTGTGTAGTGTTGTAGAACAGAGAGACCTAGGCATTCAGGTACATAATTCTTTGAAATTTGCATCACAGGTAGACAGGGTGGTTAAGAAGGTGTTTAGCAAACTTACCCTCGTTGTTCAGACCTTGAGAATAAGAGTTAGGATGTTGTGTTGAGGTTGTACAGGATGTTGATGAGGCCTCTTCTGGAGCACTGTGTGTGTTTCTGGTTGCCCTGTTACAGGAGAGATATTATTAAACTGGAGCAGGTTCAGAGAAGATTTACCAGGTTGTTGCTGGCATTGAAGGGTTTGAGATATGATAAACTGGAAAGACTGGAATATTTTTCACTGGGGAGTCGGAGGTGGAGGGGTGACCTCATCGAGGTTTATGAAATCATGACGGGTATAGATAAAATGAATAGGACGAGTCTTTAGAAAGGTGCGGGAGTTCAAAAGTTGGGTGCATATTTTTAAGGGGAGAAGAGAAAGATTTAAAAAGGACATGAGGGGTAACGTTTTTACAGACACAATAGTTCCTATGTGAAATGAACTGCCAGAGAAAATGGTGGATGCATGTACAGTTAGTGTTTAAAAGACTTTTGGATAAATTTGTGAATGGGAAATGTTTGGAGATATATGGCCCAAGCGCAGTCAGGTGGAACCAGTTTAGTTTGGGAACATGGTTGGTGTGGACTAGTTGGAACAAATTGACTGTTTCCATGTTGTATAACTCTGACTGTTGACTCTATGACATACAGCATCCAAGACTTTAGTAGGGGCATAGAGTTCTCAAATGGAGAGGTCATGCTCAGTGTCATACTTAGGAAGTGATGAGAATGCATTGAACAGTGTGCACGAGAGGTTTACAAGAATTATTTCAGGATTGAGAAATCTCATTTATGAAGATAAATTGCACATACAAACAAGGAATAACAGTAGGCTAGTCAGTCCTTCAAGACTGCTCTGCCATTCAATACGATCATTGCTGATCTGATTTTAATCTCAACTCTACATTCCTACACATCCCTGATAATCTTTCATCCCCATGGTAATCTTGAATCTGTCAGCCTCTGCCTTAAAAAAAAGTAACGATTCTACATCCACTGCCTTTTGAGGAAAGGAATTACAAAACTCTCTCTGACAGAAGAAAAATGTTTACTTATCTCTGACTTAAGTGGGCACACTCATTGTTTTAAATTCCTCTACAAGAAGAAACACCCTTTCAAAGTCTATCTGGTCAAATCCCCTCAGGATCTTATAGGTTTCAATTAAATTACCTCTGACCCTTTTAAACTCCAGGCAATGCAGGCGTAGCCTGTCTAGTTTTTTCTATAAGGCAATCTGCTCATTCCAGGTATTAATCTTGTAAACTTTCTTTGAACTGCTTCCAAAGCATTACCATCCTTCTGTAAGTACAGTGACCAAGTACAGGACATGGTACTTCAGATGCAGTCTCACCAATGCCCTTTATAACTTAAGCTGTATCCTCCCTTCTCTTGCATTCTATCCCTCTCACAATGAAGCATAGCATGCTATGAGCTATCCTGTTGTACCTGAATAGTAACCATCTGTAGTTCATGCACTGGGACATCGAGACCTCTCTGTATCTCAGCAGAACTTGGACTGCTTTCCTTGGAGAGAAGAAGCTAAGAGGAGATTTAATTAAAGCTTTCAATGTCATGAATGTTCTCAGCAAACTAGACAGTGTTAAATACTTTTGTTTAAAATATTAGTTGGCAGCTTCCAGTCATATATTTCTCTAGTTAGTTTTATTTTAGTTCACACGTACACCAAAAACTGTGTTCTTTCCTCACTTACTTTATTTACACACACAACTCACACCCAATCAACCCTTAATTAATAGATATCTATCAGACTGATTATAAATAGTCAACATGGCTTTGTGCATTGGAAATTGTGTCTCACTAACTTGATTGAGGTTCTTGAAGAAGTGACAAATAGGATTGATGAGGGCAGAGCAGTGGACGTAATCTGTATGGACTTCAGTAAGGCTTTTGAAAAGGTTCCTCATTGTAGCAGAAAGGACTACAAATGCTGGAAGCTAGAGTTAAAAAATGTGGAGCTGGAAAGGCACAGCAGGTCAAACAGCATCTGAGGAGCAATAAAGTCAATGTTTCAGGTCGGCCAGTCCTGATGAAGGGTTCCAACCCGGAACGTTGACTTCCCTGCTCCTCAGATGCTGTCTGACCTGCTGTGTTTTTCCAGCTCCACACTTTTTTGACTTTCTCATGGTAGACTGCTTAGCAAGGTTAAATTACATGAAATGTGGGGAGAACTAGCCATTTGGATATAGAACTGGCTCAAAAATAGAGAACAGTGGGTAGTGGTGGGTTGCTTTTCAGACTGGAAGCCTGTGACCCAGCGGTGTGCCATAAGGATCGGTGCTGGGTTCACCTGCTTTTGGTCATTTATATAAATGATTTGGATGTGAACATAGGAGATATGGTTAGCAAGTTTGTAGATGGCATCACAAATGGAGGTGTAGTAGACAGCGAAGAAGGTTACCTCAGAGTACAACGGGACCTTCATCAGATAGGCCAATAGGCTGAGGAGTGGCAGATCGAGTTTAATATAGATAAATGTGAGGTGCTGCATTTTGGAAAGGCAAATCAAGGCAGGACTTGTACAGTTAATGATAGGGTCCTAGGGAGTGTCGCTGAACAAAGAGACCTTTGAGTACAAGTTCATAGTTCCTTGAAAGTGGACTCACAGGTAAACTGGTTGGTGAAGAAGGCGTTTGGTACGCTTGCCTTTATTAGTCAGTGCATTGAGTATAGCAGTTGGGAGGTCATGTTCCGGCTGTTCAGGACATTGGTTAGGCCACTTTTGGAATACTGTGTGCAATTCTGGTCTCCCTGCTATAGGAAGGATATTGTGAAACGAGAAAGGGTTCAGAAAAGATTTACAAGGATGTTGCCAGAATTGGAGAGTTTGTGCTATAAGGAAAGGCTGAATAGGCTGGGGCTATTTTCTCTGGAACGTCAGAGGCTGAGGGATGACTTTATATAGATGTTTATAAAATCATGAGGGGCATGGATAGGGTAAGCAGAGAAAGTCTTTTCCCAGGATGGGGGAATCAAAAACTAGAGGGCATAGGTTTCTATGGGGAAAGATTTAGAGGGGAAAGATATGAAAGGAACCTAAGGGGCAACTTTGTCACACAGAGGGTGGTGCGTATAGGGCATGAGTTGCCAGACAAAGTGAGGCTGGTACAATTACAACATTTAAAAGGTATCTGGATTGGTATATGAGTAGGAATGGTTTAGAGGAATATGGGCCAAATGCTGGCAAATTGATTTATCTCAGATATCTATGTCAGCATGGACGAGTTAGACCCCAAAGGGTCTGTTTCCATGCTTTACATTTCTATGACTATGAGTGTATCTATTCCTTAGTTCCATTAGGTTTCAGTCACCCCTCTCAGATTGTACTGATATTAACAGATGGAAAAACTATTGACACTCCCAAAAATAGTAAGAGCAAGAGAACACATTTAAAGCGATTTGCCAAAGAAGTAGATAAAATGAGAGAAAATAAAACTTCTTCACACAGCAATTTGTTCAGGTCTGGAATGCATTGCATGGACATACGGTGGAAACCAGTTCAATCAAGGCATTTAAAGAGCATTAGATGATTATTTGAAGATAAATAAATTTCAGAGCTGTAGAGAAAGGGTAGGAGGCTAATATAAAGGCATGCTGCACATTTGGAGATCTGGTATAGACACAATGGGCCAAATATTCTCCTTCTGTATTGTAACAATTTTATAATTCAATGAACAAAGCTGCTGGACTAGAGAAAGCAGGTCTGGTGGTAATAGGGCCAGAGGCGAATGGTAGGGATGGGAAGAGATGCTAACAAGGCTGGGGCCTGTGAGTGCTTGGCATTTCTCTGGTGCAGAGAGTTGCGTAAACGGATATACACTAACCCAGAAGTCCTGCTTCAAGCTTATTATTGTTAAAGAAACTATGCTTTTGAATCTCCTGTTGTAGAGGAAGAATGTAACAAAGGTAATCAAAATGCATACAATTTCATTCATCTCATAAATAAATACAAAACCACTTTCCTGCCATTTTCCACCAGCGCCCGGTGCTGTTTGCCCTCCTCCGCTGATGGTACATAAGATGCATCTTGCTTTTGGTGCTCTCTACTTCCATTTAAGTCAGCTGGTCCTCCTCTCCCTGTAGCAGGGTCAAGAATGCTCTCCATCAGCATTCCATATGTGAGGGAGCTGGACTGAAGACGTTCGCCCCCATTTGATCTAAGCATAAAGTTTAGCCTTGACAAGATTCCAAAGTCGGACTCCCTTATGTGCTTATGCACTTGATTAGAGCCTGACTCCAGATTGATCAATGTTTATAAATAATACACCTTTATAGAACAAAACTGATGTTTGCCATCATTACAGTTATCTTTATAAAATTGGAGAGACTACATTAGGCTCTATTTACAACAATTAGAGATATAATTTAGTGTTGGTATGATCGTGTAATTAGGATCAAACAGAGTCAATTAAGTATACCAAAATAATAACATTTGCTGCAATTTCATTTCTCCATGTAGATCACATTTTCCTCTGGATCATTTATCCGTGCTGATGTGAGTGCGTGGGGAATGAGTTTAACACTTAGAGCACCAGGTGTTGACTTCCAAAGTACCAGAGGTCTTTGTGGCACATTTGATGGTGATATGAATAATGATTTTCATAATTCAGCTGAGCTCTTAATTCAAGAAAAGGTTGATAACCTTGATGGTTTCATCGAAAGTTGGAGGTATGCATAAATTTTAAATCTTCAGTATCAGTTGGTTGTTAATCTAATGGAGTACAATGCATGGCCTTTATAAAAGCCTTGCCCCCGTACTGTTAATGGAATGAAAATTAGATAATTCTATAATTATGATTTTGCTATGTGAATTATTCTTACTGTCTGATGGTTGTTTTAAAACTGAGTTGGTTATGTATTTGACATGCACCAACCATCACTGAACTTGCAAATGCCGTTTTTGTTAGGTTTTTTTCACTATTTTATACAACTGTGTAAAGTCAAGATGAACATGTTAAGGAAAAGTGTGTGTGAGAGAGAATTGAATACCATAAATTTAAACAATAAATCTTTGAAAATGTATTTTAGTTAACTAAAATGTGAGCCAATAGAACTAGCCAGTCAGTGTGCCAGATCTGTGAACAATGTGTAATGTTCTTTTCGATTGTACTCTTACAGAATACAGCCTGGAAAGAGTCTATTTGATAAAACACCACCCTTACCTGTTAATGTCAAAAGAAGACATTACTGTAGTTGCAATACTGATTCAGTTGTGATCCAACAGTCTGCAAATAAACTTGATATTTTTCCTCAATCTGGAGTTCCTTCAGCCTGCCTAAGCAGTGAAAATGTAAGATTTTCCAATTTGATACCAGCGCTGGATGTTACAGCAGAGTACATCAGTACTGTTGAACTGATTCGAGGAATCAGTCGACGCAATGCTCGAAGCAAATCTAGAATTGCCACTTTAAAAGATGTACATTATGCAAGTCTGAGTAAATTAAATCAAACCATTCATTTTGCAAGGGTCTCCTATGTACATTCCAGAGAGCACAGAATGCTGAAAAAACAAGTGCTATCAAGGGAACACGTTAGAAGGAACAAACATAAAGACATCAGCTACAATCAAAAAAGGCATCTTAATAATAGGAGATGGAAGCGGCAACATTATTATGAATACTTACCAACAGTCCCTTTTCAAAGCCTTACTCAGACAGACTTAGAGGGATTTAGTTACTTCTTTCCTGAGGATCATGCTTCTGAATTTCATCAAGAGATCTTGCCTACTTGGCCTACACCTTCTGGAGTGACAGAAGCTATGGCTTTTGATTTATGCCAGCAGACTGTAACGAACTCCAGTATAGGCCGAGCCTGTGGAGAGTTACTGGGACAACGATTGATGGATGTAATAGATATTTGTATCTTGGATCTTCAGCTTAAAGATGACCTCAGTTGGACAAGCGGAGGTCTAAGTTTGTTAGAGAACGAATGTGAGAGGAAACTTCTGGAAGATGGAATCCATCATGAAAGTGGCAATGGTGACTTGTCCAGTGTACCTCAGGATATTTTGTCAGCACTAAGGTGCCCCAATTCTTGCAGTGCTAATGGCGAATGTACTGAGTGGGGTTGTACCTGTTTTTCAGGTTTCAGCAGCTCTGATTGCAGTGTTTTAGTCGGTAAGTATTGGGGGAAAAAAATCTGAATTTATCAAACTTTTCAATTGCATTTGCAGTCAATAGCACATCAGTTGAAGCTTTGTGTAGTTGTAATCAAGTAGAGTAAATCCTTGAGGCTGCAGGTTCTGTTCGTTGGTGAACAGAACAGAACAGTACAATATGGGGAGATACTGAGAAAAGAGGAGGTGTCTGCCCAAGAGGGAAGAACCATCCAATTACAAATTACTTATTGTCATGGCACCACTTCTTTCTCTCTGTTTCCCCACCTCTCACTTTGCTAATGATGAGAAAAAGGAATAAAGTATGTGTGTACTTGAAGAAAAAACATTCAGTACATTCGTAGTTTGGAAATGGCTTACATACAACAAAATGTATGGTCTTGGAAGTTTCAAATTTTGCAGAGAGTACAATTTGATTTGCATTTTATGATATTGACATCAAAGATCAGCTTCCTGAAATCACAGAGTTGGAGAATTCTGGATTGTGTGATGTTCGACAGTTTGACTGTACCTCTGTGAGGGTCTTTGGCCAGTGGTTCACGGAGTCTCCAAGTTTAACGTGTGAAATCATCAAGCTGCAAGTAAGTAAAGTTACGGGATGAAGTCTATACTCAATAGTTAGAAGAACATAGGGCTGCTTTGTTAAACATCTTTCAATGTAAAGTTTTACAGGCATTTATAAGTTGAATGTCAGTGGTTTTTAAGATATTTAAAAAAGTAGAATGCCTGGAATGATGTAAGCATGCTCTTTGCTTTTAAAAAAAACCAACTTGCCAAATTTGTTACAATCTTTGAATATTCTGCATAATATTGTAGCCATTGAAGCAGAACAATTCCCTTTTTTGATCCAAGTTTAGACTTTTCTATATTGATGTCTATTTTGCTATGTAGTTAACTCTATATATTGAAAATATTAGTACGCTGTCGCCACAATTTCAGTTAATAAGGTCAAAATTCTGTGGATATTGGAAATATGAAATAAACACAAATTGCTGGAGAAACTCAGTAGGTCTGACAGCATTTGTGGAAAGAGGAAAAAAGTTAACATTTCAAGTCAGGTATGACTTCAGAACTGAACAACTTGAATGTTATCTCTGTTTCTCTTTACGAATGCGGTAAGATCAACGTTTTTTTTACTAGTTCAGCTATCATAGTTGCCTTTAAGCAACCAGCAATGTTGGTGGATCAAAAAGGTAAAGTTTTCACCTTTCAGCCAAACAACACTGAATGATAGAGTTCAGGAACACAAGCAGATAGTTATTGTTGTCCTGGAATTGATCCAAAACTCAGCAGTACTCAACTAGCTTCAAAACCCATTGTCATTCTTTGTATAAACTTTGCCTTTTCTACTGGTAAAATACATAGGTCAACGCAAATCAATGGTTAGTAGTGTATATCTCTGCCTTCTTGCCCTTTGAAATCCAGTGCAGAGAATTATGGAGGTACATTTCCTTGACCTGCTGTAGTAATAGTTAACAAAGAAAGTTAACTTTGAAAGAATTGACTTTCTCAAGAATTTATCAACTCTGCTCCTTCACCAATTCATCTGCTTGCAGGCAAACAAGTTGCCAGTGGTATGCTTTTAGCCCCGTAAGTCAACGTATGGTTGAGTCTTGTCACTTCCATTAGAATAACAACACTAGAGAGATATAGTGTGGCTGTTCACAAAACTTGTTGAATTGAGACAATGAATTTTTACTTTATTTACATGTGTATTTTTGTGTCTGTTGCAAGAAGTCAATACTTTTAAAGGTCACTTTATTGTACATTGTTGGTCATATAAAATTTCATAAATCTTAAGTGCAAATGTTCTGTTGAATATAAAACTTAGTAAGATACATTAAAAAAAAACTTTATTGAAGTTGCTTGATTTTATTTAACACCAGAATCACATTGTGTAGATGTGTAAAAGATAAAATATACATAGAAGTGCCACACATTTTTTACTTTTATCCATCTATCAAATCAATGAGGATCGATTTATCATTATTAATTGATTTTCAAGTGCATAAAATTAACTCAAATAACAAACGTCTTTACTTCAGCTATCAAATTAAATCTAACATAGAAAGTAACTAAATTAAGTTTTAATTTCTACTATAGCACCAGATGCAATTACAATTTTTTGGATCAAAGCACTTAAATATACAATGGCTATGACAAGAGACAAGTCTAAGTGGGAATATCAGAGATAAAAGGTACTGCAGATGCTGGAGAATCCGAGATAACAAGTTGTGGGGCTGGATGAACACAGCAGGCCAAGCAGCATCATAGGAGCAGGAAAGCTTGACGTTTC
>JAHRHZ010000014.1:32810030-32886584 GCA_024137785.1 Ginglymostoma cirratum
GAAACGTCAAGCTTTCCTGCTCCTATGATGCTGCTTGGCCTGCTGTGTTCATCCAGCCCCACAACTTGTTATCTAAGTGGGAATATAATGCTTCGAAATTCCCAGACAAGGCCTTTTTGCTCTATTTGCATGCGATATTGCTATAATAGTTCACCTCCTTTGGAGTTGGTGTTGCTCAAAATCCCTTCATATTATTAAGTCTAAGCTTTCAGTTATTGAAATGCAGACTGCGAACAGATGAGGAATACGGAGCATGGCTACTTTGCAACCTTAATTAGCGTACCACCACTTTAAAGCACAATGAATGATCTGCAAAAGTATATCAAAGTGAAGAAAGTGAAATTGGGTGTGTATACGTAGAAATTTAAGGAGCTAGCTAGCATGAGTTCTGCTATGATTTTTAAAATTGTGTTGTCAGAATTAATGATGCATTTTTGATTTCTTTTATCTAATTGAGCATAGTATGTCAATGATGAATGGGTTCCAACTGTGTCGCAATCGACAAAGGCGACATTTTTGAGTAATCGAGCTGTGGACTGCCAGATTCCAGCTGAGATTGGTCAATCATTTGAAAGTATAGACCTCATTGATGACAAACCACTAGCAAGATGGCAAGTCAAGGTGTGAAACTTTAAATGTACAAATGCTGTCTGCTAAAGATGACGATGAAACTGAGCCCTTGCAATTTCATGACATAGGCTGTAGTAATCAAACTTCAGGAGTTTGGGGCTTACATAACTTCAGTTTTAACTGAACACATTTACATGACAGCTGCAGAAATTCATTTTTTTCTTTAACCTGCGGGAAATTTGTAAATTTTACATATTCTATCATTTTAACTTTAGTACCTTTTTTTGTTTGTTCTTTAAATGTAAGGATTTTCATCTTCTGTTGTCATATGAAGATAGAACCAAGCACAGGTGCCCAAAAAGTTACTCTCAGTTCTGCAACAATATTTATTACATTCTTTGGATCTACCGTTATTTCTGGGTTAAAGCAAAAACAGGTAGTATCAGATTTAAGCTCTCAATTTGCAACATGAATGACTAAATCTTATATTGCAGTGTGAACCATTAAGCAGTAGCTTTTAACAATGTATCGTGAACCATCACCTGGCAGGGCTGTTTCCTGAATTGACCAATTATTACCCACTTCCTATCTAATTAAGGACAGTGACTGGGTTCTTTGAAACTATAGGACCAATGGGAGATCCTCCAACTCAGGAGGAACTGTAGACTGTCTTTTCAGGTATGAGAGAGAGAGAGAGAGAGGATTCCTCCATCTCCAGTCACCTGCTGTTCTGCTTTTAAACTTTTTAAAAAAGAATTGGCCAAAGTCCTCCACGGTGGCCTGTGGCTGCAGGTATATAGCTATTTATGCTGATAAAGCTTCAAAGACATCTGGAGCTCGGGACCCTCTGTCTGCTGTCAGGACACCATCTCCAGCATTCAGACTGTTTGCAATACTGGGGAAAGGATGCAGGCCAATTTAAAAAAAAATCCCGGTTTCTCTCTGATAATTAACTTAGCTGAATTGGCTACTTTCTTCTATGGACATGTAACTTTTCTGATGTAATCTGGTCTCCAGGAAATGGCTCCTCGCCATAAGAGGATGAAAATTCTGCCCTATAATGTATTAGGTAATCTCTCTAGATAGGAACAAATTACTGCAGATGCTGGAATCTGTACTGAAAACAACAAATGCTGGAGATCACAGTGGATCAGACAGCATTCATGGAAAGAGAGCAAGTTACCATTTCTAGTCTAGATGACTCTTCATGAGAGCTGAAGTGAAGCATGGAAGGGACAGCATTTATGCTACAGTTTGTGGGTCAGGTAGTGGGTGTAAGGTGCTGATGGAGAAAAGATGTTGATAGTTCAGATTGAGTGATCGGAATGTGAGAATGGCAGAACAATGCTGTGTCTGACTGATAGAATTGAAAGGACAGACAGTCCCCACTGGGATGGATGATAACAAGCTAAAAGAAAGGTAAGAAATAGGAGCTAGTTCAGAATTTAAAGGTGTTGAACTCAATATTAAGTCCAGAAGGCTGTAAAGCACCTAGTCTGAAGACGAGATGTTGTTCCTCCAGTTTGCGCTGTGATACACTGGAACATTGAGGCATGCTGAGGACAGACATGTGGGCACGCAAGCTGTGTTAAAATGACCAGCTATGGGAAGTTCAGGGTCACGCTTGCGCCCAGAACAGAAGTATTCCACAAAGCGGTCACCTAGTCTGTGTTTGGTTTCTCCAATGTAGAGTAAGCCACGTTGGGTGCAGCGAATACAATACACAGCATTGGAGGAAGTTCAGGTGAAATGCTGCTTCACCTGGAAAGACTATTTCGGCCCTTGGATGGTAAGCAAGGGAGGAGGTGAAGGGGCAGGTGTTCTTCTGCAGTTTCACAGGAAGGTCCTGTGGGAAGAGGGAGTCATGTTGGTGGTTGTGGAGTGGACTAGGGTGAACTGGAGGGAACAATCCTGTGAAATGCATACAGGGGGAGTGAGGGGAAGATGTTTATGGTGGTGGCATTCTGCTGGAGTTGTCCAGAAGGGCAGAGAATGATCCTTTGAATGCAGAGGCTGGAGCGATGAAACGTGAGGACAAGGGGAACCCGATCACACTGTTGTGAGTGAACGGAAGGGGCAAGGGCAGAAGCACGTGTGATAGGTTGGATGCGATTGAGGGCCTTGTGAACCCACAGTCATGGAAGAAGCAAGCCATTGCAGCAGTGCTGTTTTGGAAGGTGGCATCATCCGAACAGATGCAAAGGAACTGGGGAATGGGATGGAGTCCTTGCAGGACGTGGGGTGTGATGAGCATGCTGCAGTGTTCCAGTGAATCACAGAGCGAACTGGATGAACAAAACCTCATCTTCAGACTGGCCGCTTTACAGCCTTCTGGACTTAGTATTGAGTTCAACATCACTAAATTATGACCCAGCTCCTATTTCTTCCCTTTTCTTTCAGCTTATTATCATGTCCTCTCACCCCTCCCCGCATCTTAGTGGGGACTGTCTGTCCTTTCAAGCCTGGCAGGAGACACGCCATATTTCTGCCATTCTTGCATTCTGATTACTTAATCTGAACTGTCAACATCTTTTCTCCATCAGTACCCTGCATCCACTACCCTCAGTCCCCAAACTACAGCATAAATGCTGTCCCCTTCACACTTCATTTTAGCTCTGATGAAGAGTCATCTAAACTAGAAACATTAGCTAGCTCTCTCTCCATGGATGCTCTCTGATGCGCTATGATCTCAGGTAATCTCTCTAGCTTTTCTTATACCATATCATAAGTATCTGATTGTACAGCTCCCATTTTATAGATGTGCAAGGACTCACTCTGTCCAAATGCATCCAGGTCACATGTCAGAAGTAGTAGCTCATTATGATATTTAAAAAAGGGCCCTGTGTTGTTATTTGGAACCCTTTCATGAAATTAAGCTGCCCCAGTATTCCAAAACCTCCACCTTTGCATGTAGATGTATTTCCTACCATCTCTTCTGAAAGATCTGGTCCTAATTCTCAGCCTATGTCCTCGAGTTCTAGAATCCTCAATCAGTGGAAATAGTTTATATACCCAGTCTTTTCCTATTATTATCTTGAAGACTTTGTTCAGATTAACCCTTAACCTTCTGAGCTTTGGAGAAATCAGGCCTAATTTGCATAATCTCTCCAAATAACTTAACCCCTGCAGTCCCGGTATCAGCCTTGTAAACGTAAATTGTACTCTCTCCAAGGCCAATATATCCTTTCTCAGATGTAGTGCCCATATCTGCTCATGGTACTTCAAGTGGGTAACCAGGATTTTATGTAGCTACAGTATAATTTATGGATCCTTATACTCCAGATTTTAAGGCCATCATTGCATTAGCATTCTTGATAATTTAATGCATATGTTTGTTACATATTAAAGATCTGTGCACCTGAACCCCCATGTCTCTGCATTTGACTTAAACATTCACTTCCTCCACTAATAGTGTACAGTGGCAAGAGCATGTACCATCTACAAGATGCACTGCAGCATCTTTCCAAGATCTTCAACAGAACCTTCTAAATCTCCAGCTACTACCACTTAGAAAGGCAAGGACAGCAGATGCGTGAGAGCATCAACATTTGCAAGGCCTCCTCTAAGCCACACTTTATCCTGACCTGAAACCCCCTCACATTCCTTCAGTTGCTAGGTCAAGTTCATGGAGCTCCATTCCTGACAGCGCTGTGTGCCTACTAATATGAGCTGAAGTTATTTAAGAAGATGACTCACCACCTCTTGAGGGCAATTAGGAATGGGCATTAAAGGTTAGCTTCACCAGCAATGTCTTCATCTCTTGGACAAATAAAAGATAAAATATTGTCTACCAAGTTAATTCCATAAATTCATGATCACAACATGTAGACATAGACGAAAAATAGAATAGTCTACAATGTAAAATTATAAAATTAGTTATATATAGAAATAACGTATTTTGTCTGTATTCCATAGAAATATAATTTTGTTTTTTCTTACAGATTTCAAATGATGGTTACACATACAGCAATTCTCAGGATTTAACACTGTTTGATGGAGCTTGTCAAACGTGTGAACCAAACTCTGATGGACTCTGCAGTTTAAAGGTAAGATCAGAAACTGTGCTACTCTTAAAAAATACATTATTTTACACAAGAGTAAGAGGTTGAAGATTCTATGATTGATTATAACATGAGCTGGTAGTGATCAACCTTTGTGTTAACTGTTGTCAATCTTTTGAACACAGCTGGGGATTTGTTATTTGTGAGTTCAGATCCCACCACGAAACATTGTGAAGTTGAATTTAATACATCTAGCAATTTCTGAGTTGGCATCAGGAGAGGGAAAGGTCAATTGTTGTGATTTTGCTATAAAAATCACACCATCAGTGTTATTGACTGTGAGCACATCTGAGGCTCCCTCCTTGAGTTATCATCAAAAGCCAGCTGATGCCCCAGATTTCACACTGAGAACACTATTCTGCACATTATGTTTACTCCTTTGAGGTCAGTGCAACAGTATAATATTCAGCAGAACCACCTCATTCCATCAAACAATGCCCAGAAGAAATTAGACACAGAACTCCAGAGTAAAGTGTACCTTTCTCTTCCTGCCTGTTGGATTATTCCAAGTACACTTAAGTATTTTGAAATACCTATTGCATAAAAGAATGTTATGTAGGCATATTTGTAGTGCTGCATCTAGTTTTGGTCATAGCACTTGTTATCAGAAGTTATCAAATTGTAAACCATGACAATTAAGAAAATATAAAGATGAAAGACTCTAGTTATGAAGAAAGGATCTAAGAAATTGCAATATTATGCAAGAGGCTGATAGTGTAAGATTACGACATGGAACCAGATTTTTGTGAAGAAAATGAGAATCATAAAATTATACAGTACAAATGAGGCCCTATGGCCCATGGAGTCTGTACCAAAGCTATCCTGAATCTACACTAATCCTGCTTTCCAGCATGAGCCCCATAGCCTCGAATGTTATGACATTTCAAGCACTCATCCAAGTATTTTTTAAATTAAGGTTTTCTGTCTCAACTACCTTCCCAGGTAGTGCATTCCAGACCCCAATCATCTTCTGGGTGGAAATCGTTTTTTTTAAACCCCTCTAAACGTCCTGTCTTTCAGCTTAAAATTAGGCCCACTTGTCATTTCCCTTTCAACTAAGGGGAATAACTATGTTCTATCCACCCTGTCCATGCCCATCATAATTTTATACACCTCAATCAACTCCCTTCTCAATCTTCTCTGCTTCAAATAAGACAGTTTCAACTTATCCAACCTGTCCTCATAGCTAAAGTGCTCCAACCTAGGCATATCCAGGTGAACCTCCTCTGCACCACCTCCAGTGCAATCATATCCTTTCTGACCAGGACTGCACAAAGCTATGGCCTGTACAGATCCAAATAACCTCTCTGCTCTTATAATGTATGCCTCAACTGATTAAAGGAAGTGTCCCATCTGCCTTCTTAAGTACCTTATTAACCTGTCTTGCCACCTTCAAGAATTTGTGGACAAGAACCCAAAGATGGAGAGTCTGAAAAGTTCCCACTCTGAAAATCTCTCCTGTTAGGAATGCCCCTGTCCATCATACTTTAGTTTCAGATAGACAAGAATGTGTGAAGATGGGGCTGCCTCAAGGCAGAAATGGAGATGGGCAGATTGCAAGAATGACAGTCTAGAAGATCCACCTGTTTACTGCATGTTGACACATTTACAACCTCAATTGTCAGAGTCTCAGTCACTCAACTCTGATTTCTCCCTCCGCCTTTATTTCTCCTAAGGCTCCCATGCACCATAGAATTTGTAATCCCCCTCCCCTCCTCCACCTATGCAACCGTGTCTATCTTGGGGCTCAGCCAGGCATTTGTAATGAGGCTGAAAGGATATCTGGCCATCTATCCTGTAGATACACTTGCTTAATGTCTTATGCTTTGTGAACAACAAATGGCTAATGCATTTTGCTCCCTTCAGACAATCTCTACGCAGCTGCATAGGGAAGTATAAGCTTTGTGATTGACATAAATATTATCCTGTAATAACCTGAAGTGGACCTAGAATAGGGGATGATTTAGTAGTTACCTTTCAAGATTTAGACTCTGGATGATTCCTACAGACGGGAGGTTAGGGTTAGGATTTGCTAATGTAACTCCTGTTTTTAAGAAGGGAGGCAGAAAGAAAATCGGGAATTAGGGAAAATGCTAGAGTCAATTAGAAATGAATTAATGGCTGAATTGTTTAGCAAACAGTGGCAATTGTTTAGCAAACGAGAATCGTATAGAGTCAGCATAGAATTACAAAAGGGAAATCATGCTTGATGTTCTGCTGAAATTCTTCGAGACTGTAACAAGTAGACTTGATGAGATGGTGTTAGTGAATGCGGTTTACTTGGACCTTCAGAAGGCTTTTGATAGAGTCACACATAAGAAGGTAGTGTGTAAAATTAAAGTGTGAGGGATTGGGAGATAGTGTGTTGACATGGATACAAAACTGTTAGCAGGCAGGAGGCACAGAGGGAAGGAGAAAGCCTAGTGGTATTATCACAGGACTGGTAATACCAGAAACCCAGGTTCAGATCCCACCATGGCAGATGGTAGATATTGAATTCAATAAAAATGTGGAGTTAAGAGTCTGATGACCATGAATCTGTTGTTGATTGTCAGATAAAACCCGTCTGGTTCACTAATGTCCTTGAGGGAAGGAAAATGCTATCCTTACCTAGCCTGTTCTACAGCAATGTGATTGACACTTAACTGTCCTCTGGGCAATTAGGCATGGGCATAAATGCTGGCCTAGCCAGTGATGCCCTCATCCTGCGAATGAATTAAGAAGAAACAGGTCATTTTCCAAAGGGCAGGCACTGACTAGTGGGTACTGCAAGGAGCTGTGCTAGATCCTAAGCTGTTCACTATAAATATTAAGCCTTGCAGGTGACCCAAAGCTGGGAGGGAGGTTGAGTTGTGAGGATGATGCAGAGATTCTTCAATGTGATTTGTACAAGCTGACTGAGTGCACACATGCATGGTAGATATAGCATAACGTGAGATTATTTGTTAGCAACAACAGGAAGGCAGATTGTTATCTGAATGGCTATAAATTGAGAGAGGAGAATGTGTAATGAGACCTGAGTGCCCTTGAACACTATTTGCTAAAGGTAAGCACGCAGGTCTAGCAGGCAGTCAATAAGGCAAAGGGATACGTTAGCCTTCATTGCGAGAAGATTCAAATGCAGGAGTAGGGATGTCATCCTGCAACTTGACCTGGTGCAAGGGCCTTAGTGAGACTACACCCAAAGTATTGTGTGCAGTTTTGGTCGTCTTATCTGAGGAAAGATGTTTGGAAACCAGGGGTTACAGTGTAATGAATTCGAATAAACCATTCAGCACTCGGATGAGGAGAAGTGTCTTTGCCCAGAAAGCGGTGGGTCTTTGGAATTTCCTACTAGTGAAAGCTGTGGAGTCTAAAACATTGTATGATTTCAAGAATGATTTGTACATAGCACTTGGGGCTAAAGGAAAAGCAGGAGTAGGATATTGAGTTGGTTGATCAGTGTTAATAATATTGACAGAGCAGGCTTAAAGGGGTCCTTAACAAGTTAACTGGTTGCTGAGTGAAGGGGCATTATAAGCTATAGGCGTAAGATGTTTAAGTGGCATTGTGAGGAAGCTCTTGTAGTTTCTTGGCACTTTGCTTACATTTGCAGAGCTTTTCTTAGATTGTTATCACTTTGTTTAAAATGCCTCCCCAGGATATTGATTAAGGCAAGTTCTGATGTTTTCTTTTCTAATCTGTTCACCATTTAATCATGAATATAAATTGGAATGTAATAATTCAAAAGTCAGATTAATATATCTTAAATTTCAATCTTAAATTTATCTTTGGCAATGCTTCTGAATAATTCAAATTACCAACTTAGATCACCACCCAAAGGGGAACCGTGGCAATTACAGATGTAAGATATTATACTCTCCCATTAATAAAACATGCAAATAAAATTTAATTGTTGTTAGAGCAGAATTAACACCAGCACTTCAGAATTTTTGACTTGCTTTTAAGTATTCTAAATAGTGTTTCTCGAGTGAAAAAATTGGTCATTTCTGAACATACTTAATGACCCATCATACCTTCAGTATAAATATAGAGGCAAGGCAAACTTTACAGTCTTCAGTGTTAGTTGCATTCTAATTGGCTGTCAGATTGTTCATGGAAGGCATTAACTGCGATCCACTGTAACTATATGTAGGAAAGGTCTGAAACTAGCTGTTGAAATTGGAGGAATGGTAGAACTGGCTCAAGAGGCTGAAGGACATCCTCCTGTACCTAATTATGTGTTTATTTGTCATGGATGATAGATAATATATCTCTGCAAGTTTTAAAAAAAATATATAAAATCAAGGCTCCAGTTATTTGCTTAATCACCCGGCTCCTGGAATTGTATCAGGGCATAGGGCAGAAATTTGAGAGAGTAACGTGGGTTATGGTGATACGTGTGACAAAATCGGACAAGGCGTTCTGCGAGACCCACCTCAACATTGAGATCATCTTGTAGATACTTTCTAATTAATCTGTTTGGAGATATTTATTGCACACTTCTGGAGCAGGTGGGATTGAGCCCATGCCTCCAAAGCTAAATGTAGTGGCAGTATCCCTACATCATTTATGCTTTTCATAAGTAACATGACAAGATTCTTACTGGGGAGCCGTGATCCCCAGTTGATCCTCATTATTGCTCAAGTGCCTTGTTAACAGCTCACCTCCGCACAGGTTGCAATTTTATCAAACCCATTAAACGAACTAAATGTTAAGAAAACTCAACATGGAAACCGAAGGGGGTTCTGGGCAGATTCAGCTGGCTACTTGCTCTAAAAGACCTCCATGTTGGACACCAGGCACGAACATCTTGAGGATGGTTCATGGGCACCAACCACATGTGACACACATCCAAAGATGTTGGCATCTGACATATTTCAGCCTCTGTGAACCCACATGACACATCTCTAACCCACCTTACACTGCTGCATTGGAAATTATCTTTGTAATGCTGCATTAAGGACACTGTATGCACAGGGGCAGATTCCCAGCTCGTGGATGGGTCCAGACTGCATCTCTGGGCTCTTCACTGACTGTTTTAGAGCTCGCTTGGTCTGAAACTAACTGAACGCTCACAACTTCCCTGCCTTGCCTTTGCTTTATTTATTTGCACATTTCCCCCACCAGGGAGAGATACCAGGCTCATATCACTATTCAGGAACAAAAACAGAAGTTGCTGGAAAAGCTCAGCAGGTCCAGCAGCATCTGTGAAGGAAAAATTGGATAACGTTTCGTGCCTTGTGACCCTTCCTCAGAACTGTTCTGAGGAAGGGTCATCAGACCCAAAACGTTAATTCTGATTTTTTTCTTCACAGATGCTGCCAGACCTGCTGAGCGTTTCCAGAAATTTCTGTCTTTGTTCCTGATTTACCGCAGCCGCAGTTTTTATCTCACATCACTGTTGTCTTGCTGAGCCATTTAGGGCTGACACAAAGCCAAGAAGCTGTTGTGGTCGTCAGCAGTCCTCAGTCCAGATAAGTGGGACAGCCTTTGTTTCGGGGTGCCCAGAGCAGTAAATGCAAGCTCTGACACCAGTCCAGGGCCTTCTCAAAGCAATCAGAGTCAGGACCCTCTGCTCATAAGGGATGAGGAGCCAAATGACAGGCAGCACACCACCTGTCTTTACTGTTTCTGTCCTATTGTGGATTGGTTTCCTCATGCAATAAGGGAGGCAGGTATTATGGAAGATGAGTAGATGGCACAGCTATTGCTAAGCGTGCAGGTGGGAGGTGTCCCAAGCAAGTGAGTATCTGTTGCAGTCGGTAATATATGTACCCAACTTCGTGGGTTTTTTTAAATGTATCGGTTATTCAGATTGGCTTATCGCAGACTCATTTTTTCACATATGTCTTTGAAATTCAATTATAATTTTTTTTTTCCCCAGAAGAAAACATGCAATATTGATGGGCTTTGTTATGGTGCAGGGGATCCAAATCCAACTAGTCCTTGCCTTTTATGCAGACCAGAAAAATCAAATTTTGAGTGGTCTGTTAACGAAAGTAAGTTCATTCATATTGCATAATTTACAGCCACCTGTTAAAATATATGAGAACCTTAATTTGCCCACTTTCACAATAGTTACATGATACCAGAGATCACCAAGTCTCAGTGGCTACTCCTGGTTCATATGTTTGTATATATTTATTATAACAATTACACTGTACATGAATTTTACTCTTTGTGTGGAGCCCAGCAGCAGGAAAACCTGGTAACAGATCCTGTGAATTTTAGTAAAATATATAAACATAGGCCAGGAATGTTTAGTGCTGTGTGCTGTAGCAGAAAGTCGCACCTTGATTATTTACATGTGAGGTAAAATGAAAGCTTTTGGGCCAAATTTTGTTATAAAAATGAACAGCACTTACTCTGCTCTGAGGAAAAAGTGCATACCAATAAATATGATTCAAATCACGTCGACTAAGATTATCTTACTCCATTCTTCCCTATGTTATCTCTTTCTGCTGGGTCTCACACCAAACCTTGACCAATGTTGTGTCAACTGAGAGTCAACTAGCTGCTGTAGATAACTGTTCAAAACACATAGTTTGGGAAGAGGGAATGTGACCAGGTCCTGCAAATAGATCAGCCATATAATGCCATGATCCGGGAACTGTTCTGTCCACTCTATCATTTGAAAGTTCAAATCTATTCTGTACCAATTATTGACTGTTCTGTTATTTGTTTTTATATGAAGTAACATGATAACTATTTTTCAGATAACCAACCTCCAATATTTCAACATTCGCAAGAAAAACTTCACACCTTTACTGGGGAAAATTTTGTGTACCAGTTCTTGGCTTCTGACCCAGAAGGATCCACTGTTGTTTTTAACATTAATGCTGGACCCAAGGGTGCTAACCTTTCTCCTGCAGGACTTCTTATATGGAAAGTTTCTTTACAGGAGCCTCAGACGTTCTCTTTTTCTGTGACAGATGACTGTAACGCTGAGACCAAAGTGTCAGTCGAGGTAATGGACATTAGATAGAACAAGTGTAACTGTTTCTGCAGTGTTGTTTACATGAGGCAGAAATGAACACTTCCAATTGTGAACTTTTCTGAAGAGGAGTGAACTTCTGTCAAAATAAGGAATATCAGTGACGAGGAATGGGATAGTTTGCAAATTCTGGCACTCTGCCAGCTCCAAGGTCAAATATAACATGAGAAAACATCACTCAAGTCTACTTTTGGAGGCAAAAGTAAACATTGCCATTGTGTAATACAATACCGTATGTTGACTTTGAAGTATTGAAGTCATTTGCTGAAGAAAAATCTCTCACAGTCTCACTGTGAAACTTTTCAGCATCAATCAGTATTTTAATCAATATTTTGACAGAAGTCCACAAACTGTTTTTGTTCCTTGAGTAAAATAATTGCAACACTATATGTATTTTAAATGTGGGACTTGAATTTGGTCAATACTTACACTAATATATGTCTACCTAATGTATATTTTAGATGTAAGTAATCTAGTCTTAACATTTGATGGACAAGTTAAACTGAAAAAGGTGCCCAAGCTGTTAAAGCAGGAGGAGTAGTATCGGGATTAATGGTAGTAAAAGTAGTAATTTATATCTGAGTTCTATCGCTACCAATTCCCACACTTCGGAATTATTTATTTTAACCACATGAATATTGTGTGGTGCTGAGCTTAGCAAAAAACAGTGGAATCCTGAACATCATCTGAGAATGGAAAAATTTGGCAGAGTTAGTTGCTTGTCTTTCTGACTACAATTGTCAGGTGGTTAAAGGATATCAAAGAATGGCAACAAGATTAAAAAGAAATATTTTTCATTTGCACTTGGAAAAAAAAGAAAAATAAAGGTTTCACAAAATCTGCTTACTCTAATTTACAAGAGATATTTTTCTGACATTAAATAACATATGCTGTTTCCACTGGGTGCATTATTGCCTGACAGCCTTATTGCCCTACCAGTTTATTGCCAGATGAAACTCATTTTTGTTACGGATCACTTGCAGCATCTTCAGACGTTCGTATGAAATGTCTTTGTTTTCTTAACAAAGGTACTAACTCATTTGTTCTTCTACAGAATAGCTTCTCTTTTTAATATGGAATATCATGCCACCTAAATGCTCATGTATTTCTCAGGCAGCCCAATTTCAACCCACAAGCAGCTTATTTCTACCATATTGTGTATCACATTTGAAGCTAGTATCCCTTAGCATTTTAAAAGCTTGATTTTAAGAATATTAGATTGCTGGCAATAAAATATTCGTGAAACACAAAAGATTTAAAATTAGCTTGCTAGGTATTACTAATGTAATCATAATTAATGATGGCACTCTCATTTTACAGAAATTATCAGATTCTAGTCAATAACAATTGCCTTACAAACATTTTGTCAATCTTTAATATTCAGTCTGTTCTGAAAATGTTATAACCCTGCAGGTTGATGATTTATGATGATGATTTATCTATTGTCCCACATATCTTGAAGATGCATTGAAAAACGTATTGCTGACACAATCCGGCTCCATTTAAAAAGAAACTACTTAAATAAGAGTTATTTATTAAGGCTGTAAGGTTGTTGCAGAGATCATGAAGGAAATGACAGGATGGTCTTAATTTTCACAGAAACACAAGCCACAATGACCTACCAAGAAGTTGCTATTGAAACAAAGGAAGGAAGTGGTCTTAATGTTTCTGGAATATGTTCCAAGTGCAAACCTGATCCTAATTTGAGATGAAATCCAAACTCTCTTTTTGCCAGATTTATTTCCACATCAATGTGATTTGAATTCTTAACTATTTTAGGAAAAGTACTTTCCACCCACTCTCAGTATCTGAATGTTCAGAAGTTGAAAATCTGTACTGATGACAGGTGACATCTTCAGTATTCCAGTCTCCAGCTAGTTCTCTTTTAATAACAGTTATTTGGTAATGAAAACAAAGAAATTTTGATCTTGCATAACAAATGAATTTTCTCTCTACATTTGCTGGCAGTTTGTCTAGTAAAATAATCTTAGAATTTAAATGTTCTTCAAATAAGCAGAAGGTTAAGGTTAAAACAAGCGTAAAAAGCTCCGCTTTTGTTAACAACTACTAGTCAGTATGTTTAATCACCTCAAAACTATCACAAGCAAGACCAATTTCAAGAAAAATATCAAAATACTTTCTTCTGTCTTACTAGTCTTTCATTTAATCACTGCTTTTGAAAAGCAATAGGAAATTGATGAAAATATATTAAAATATTTACATTTGTGCGCTCTTGCAGTCAACTTTCTAAACAATAAATTCCTATTTAGTTTAAATTTTAACAAACTATAAAAATGTTCAAGTGCCATGACGTAGAGGAGAGAATAATTACAAATTTAATGTGGACGGTTTCCATTAAAATGTGACCAAAGGCATTTTATAATGTTATCTATATACCCTAGTTCAACTATATCCTACCCTCTAACCCAGTTAACTTGAGAACTATGTGGCCTTACCCCCCACACGCACTGCCACATGAATGCTTCTATCTTTTATCAGCATGTGAAATATAATACTATGTCCGTTTTTTGAATAGGTCACTGTGAAGCCATGCAACTGCTTGAATGGAGGTTCCTGTGTTACAAACATAAATTTTCCTCCAGGAAGTGGAAAGTATCTCTGTATGTGCTCTCTTGGATTTGAAGGAAGTTACTGCGAAGTGAATATTGATGACTGCAAATCCAATCCATGTGGCTTTGGTAGCTGTGTGGATGAAATAAATAGTTATTCATGTAAATGTCAAGAAGGCTTTCAAGGTAAGTAATTTATGTAAACTGTTGCAATGTTGGCTATTTATTCTACAATTATCTTTCCTATTTTCAATTTATATAGTGCATTTGATTTAACAAATTTCAATTAACTGTGAAACAATAGAAATTCCCATGTTCAATAAAATTTTGGGTAAGTAGCTATTTAGTGTTGAGGGAGCAGTAAGATTGATTCACCTTCTCGGTGCACCAGTTATTAATGTTAGATATCTTTAGTTGTTCCTTAGTCAATCAATCCATTTGACAAACATTTGCAAACTAATAATAAGTTTGTGTGATCATTTACTTCATCCATTGATAACCTTTAAAAGCCCTATGAGCATCAAATGAAGAAAATCTGATAGTCTTATCTACATTTTTCCAGCAACCAACCTTAAAAGTGACCAGGTCAGTGACATACTGTCAGGTAACTGAAGAATATTAAAAGAGCAATTATATGGTTACTTAATGAATGGACAGTTTTCTATGTCAAAAACGTGCAGTTATACAGGGCCTTCAATTTAACAAAGCATCCCAAGATGCTTCATTATCAAACAAAATTCATTAATTGTAATTATAATATGATATTTCCTTTCCTGCAACTTGATGTCTTTGTGGCATCTTTGATTGAAACTAATTTCTTGATTCTGGACAGCTGATTTATTTTCTGCACTTGTTGCAAAAATTAGTTGCAACATCTAAGAGAGGAAACTTTTGGGCAGAAAGGTGAAGATTGTCTCTGTAACTATGTCTGATTATTATGCAGTACTCCCAGTTCAAAGCATGCTTGAACTTTGAGTATAGGATCCAGTTCAACAGCCATGCCACGCCTGGTATAATACACAATGAAGTATCTGTATTAAACTCATACTGGAGCGAAAACCTGAAAGGTTCCCAGCATCCATGAACTGAATCAGGATACCTTCTGCAGAGAAAAGATGTTGAGAAACAAGTGCAGTATCTTGTGGTATATCGTCATTGCTGATATTTAAATATTCCATAAGCTGTATTTCAGGAGTTAGAATACCATAGCAATGTGAAAGTTAGTTTCTTCTTCCCTCAGGTGCTGATTGTCGAGTGGATATTAATGAATGTCAAGCTAATCCATGCATTCCAACAGTATCTTGCTTTAATACATTTGGCTCCTATAGATGTGGCTTGTGTCCACCTGAAATGGAAGGAAATGGGAAAGAGTGTGAAGTGAAATGTATGTATCTTCTTTTGCTTGTCGTGTTGTCCATTGTTTATAATTCAACCTGATTATGGATAAATCCAACCTTTGAGTATTTTTCAGCTGTGTTTCAGCTATAATTTTGAGGGTGTTTTTTTTCTGCTTTGTGAGTGACAAACAATATAAAAGTAAAAATGACTCATAATTTACAAGCCAGGGAAACTTTGCAATGCTTCATTCTCAAAAGCTATTCTATCCCACCACAGTTGTCATCATTTAGTCTTCATGCATAGATGCAAAATGATTTGTTTAATATTTGACTTATCTTTGGATCTAGATGAAAGTAGAACTGCTGATGGGCCTCCAACAACTAATGTAGCAACTGAGATATTTGATGGAACTTATACATCTGATGCTGATGAAGATGATGAAAAGATACAAGAAGAAGATGGTGAATATTACATAACTGATGTAAATAAGATCACAGACCCAGTAAAGCAAAGAAATGAGGATCAACGGAGCTTTTTCATCACTAGCTCTGGCCCTGGCAAGTAATAATCCAGATGTTATTACTGCATGATACCCAAAGTGAGCATGAAAATTATTTGCCATTGCTATGACCAGACTGGAAACTTTATGTTATAATCTTGGATGAGATCACCAAATTATTTTTATAGTCTGTTAGGAATCAGTAACATTTGGTTTGTAAAATTGACGAAGTCAGAGATTCAGAGAACTTACTGAGAGAATGAATCCAACAGATTCCACAGTGTAGAACAAACAATAAGACTGCACTCTACAAGTTAGAACAGTAATACAATCTACAATACATTTAAAACTTATTTATAACACCAATATTTATGAATGTTAAACATGGATAAGGTAATGTGATTCAATACTTCACAGCGCACATCAAACAGCAAATGTGGTCAAGTCAGATCCCACACCACACCGTGATTTTTCAGCAATTCCCTCCAAATGTTAATGGCACAGTGTGTTATCCAATCTCATTTAACTTCACAAAGGATTACAATTCTTCACTTTTGCCAATACAGCCTTAAAATCCCTCCGGACTACCTGAACAATTGGTTCTGTTGTCATTGTTCTTCATCCTCTCTCGAATCCACATTTCCCTGGACTCCAAAAGCCACACTCCATTGCTTATTCACAGGCACAACCCCAGCTTTTCGTAGACTTCATCTGTCCCTGAGTTTTCCCTGAGGAAATTTGAGTTGATGATTATCAGATCAGCCATGATTTCATTGGCGGACCAAACTCGTTGGGCAGAATGGCATAATTCTGCTCCTATGTCTGCGGTCTTTAGTGTTGGTTAGTTATATGAAGCAAATATTGTTTTTATTTTAATACCCACTGTCAATTGTACTGATGTATTAGTGGCATTTGGCATCTTGTGAGCCATCATAACTTACAGGATTTTTCAAAAGCCCTGACTGCCACGCTGAGCTGCTTAATAACTCCTAAAACCTGGCCTGAAATCTAACAACACAGAGCTATCTAACTGCTCTTGGCATTAAATACAGTTCCTTACACAGAATCCATGTTGCTCATGTGGATTCCGCCATTACTCCTTCATGTACTTACTGATTATTAATCCCCGTTTATAATTATTTCAACTATTCTTCAGTGAAGCCAGAACTCTTCTGACAGACTTATTGCAAAGTTTGCAATAGGCCCCACCCTTATCACTGAGTGGATTTGAATATGGCCACCTAACAACAGTAGAAATAGAATGTACTCTGAATGTTACATTGTCAGAGAATGTTGGGTTCTCTGGTGTAATTGGATATAGACTGAAAATAGATTTTGTAACAACTATATGACTGAGATTCAGCAAAGTCTTTATGAATTAACCAAAAAGGAATGAATATTTGAAGTTTTAGTCCTTTCCAAATGGATAATATTATGGCCTAGATTTTTCATTAAAAATAAGCAAAGCCAACTGTGCTCAGTTATCAGTAAGGCAGCATCTTCTAGTGACTGCACATGCTCAGATATAAGAAAGTTGCTGTCAGCAATGCCCTGTTCCTCCACAAATTCATACAGTGTAGAAAAGGCCTTCAGCACATCGAGTCCAGAAGCTATGTCATGATAATCTCACCCACAAAGTCAACATTGAAACGCATGTGATGGTATGACATTTCAATACTTCATGCTGGATACTCACTCACTATCCTGACTTGGAAATATCTCTCCATTCCTTCATTGTTGCTGGGTCAAACTTATCCCTAACAACAGTGTGAGTTTACCCAAATGCAGCTGTTCAAAAAGGCAACTCATCACCATCCTCTCCAGAGCAAGTAGGATGGTCAATAAACGCTAGCACAGCCATAGATGCCACAATACATAAAATAATAAAACTCACTGAACTTGCCAGAAATGGTTGAGGCATATCTGTTGCAGTCTAGGGTAATATTTGATGTGATAATAGGTCTTAGAGAGAAATGGTGACTTTGTGGTAATGCCAGTGAACTTGTAATCCATTAACATAGGTTAATGCTTTTGGGAGCATAGGTTCAAATCCCACAATGGCAGCTGCTGGAGTCAGAGTCAAGAGATGTACACCATGGAACCAGACCCTTTGGTCCAACTTGGCCATGCCGACCAGATATCCTAAATAAATCTAGCCCCATTTGCCAGCATTTGGCCCATATTCCTCTCAACCCTTCCTGTTCATATACCCAAGATAATAGGAACCCATTCAGATGCCTTTTAAATGTTGTAATTGTACCAGCCTCCACCACTTTCTCTGGCAGGTCATTCCATACTTGCACCACCCTCTGAGTGAAAAAGTTGCCCCTTAGGTCCCTTTTAAATGTTTCCCCTGTCAACTTAAGCCTATGCCCTCTAGTTTTAGACTCTCCCCACCCCAGGGAAAAGACCTTGTCTATTTACCCTATCCATTGCCCCGATGACCTTATACAGTTCTATAAGGTCACCCCTCAGCCGCCAATTCTCCAGGGAAAATAGCCCTAATTTATTCAGCCTTTCCCTGTAGCTCAAACCCTCCAGCCATGCCAATATCCTGGAATTTAAAAAGATGCAGTAATTAGTTTTTTTTTAAAAGGTCCATCATTGAAAACTAATATCAGTATGGTGAGCCTGAAGCTACCATAGATTGTTGCAAAAACCACCCAATTCACTCATGTCCTTTAGGAAAATAAATCTGCCATCCTTAATTGGTCTTGCCTGCAGGTAACTCCAGACCATTTACAAACGTGAAGTTTCATTCCTTCTGATTTTAATTACTATTGGACTTTAAAAAGAAACAATAGGTGAAATTTTCTGATTTTCATTTAAAGTGTTTTGATGAGTGGGGTTCATGGTGTCTGATCAACTGTGACTCAGAGCAACATTTCCCCTTCAAACTTCTGCAATTCACCTCATCAATTATGCCATCAGGCTCTTGGCCACCTTTCCTAGGGAATTGCTCAGCTGGAGAATGGAAGTGCTTACCATTGCTGTGACTTTCCAAAGTACACACCTCTTGTAGCATATCTAAAGGTCACCTGCTCGCCACTTCAGACACTGCAAGCCAAGAAGGACCTCTCTCACTGTTGAACAAGTCTCTATATTTAGGAAATGCCTCAGAGGGAAGGAAAGCTCTTTTCCTGTTTTGTGAACAGGAACTTAGAAAGTCTTGGTGGAGACTAGGGTAATCCTTTGTCCAGCTCCCCATCACAAGAAACTTAGCTATTCTGGACATAATTTACAGTCCAAGTCAGTGCTGTATCCCAGGTGAAGTAGAACATACAGCTGTGCAGAAAGGAAATCATTCATCTTCTGTACAGTACAAGTGTAAACACCATCCTCCTTTCTTTACTGCATACTCACAGGGCCACCACTGACTCTAACTCAACATTATACACACATCTTGCCATGGCTCATGGCTTTAATTCTCACTATTGCAGGCAACCTACCTACTCAACAGCTCTCACCCACTTCAATCCTTCTTAAAAAAAGTCCTTCCTGCCGCCTACACTTTCTATTCACTCGTTGGGGATGCTTCCAATAAAACTATAACAGGAATAGACAGAGTAAACACAAATAGATGTTTTTGATGTTTCAGGGACTGCCAAAGATCTGCTGAACACTAGGGAGAAGATAATTCTATATTCTCGGCCATTAACAACTTTGCCAGAATGTACAAACAGGCACAAGAGCACCAGCAGGTTTGTCAGAGGCAGTTAATACACTGGACGTAAGGCTGGAGGATTCCACCAAGATTAAAGTAGCACGCTGACTATGACACATATGTTTCAGGCTTTCTCAATGGGCAGGTTGGTGACAGAACATGGAAAACCTGGTCTAGAGCATTCTATCTGTCAGATATGAGCAAGAATCTGCACTTTATTGCAGTAACCGTGGGTGTTCAACATCAATAGCAAGCCGAGTGGGAGACGCAGGACTTTGACCTTACACCAGATGCCCTTTCCTCTTGGAGAGATGTCACGGTGCCAGCAGGTACCCACAGAAGACCTCCAGAATCATCATCATCAGGACATTCCAAAGGTGCTTGGCCCCCCCTTTTTCTTCCTGATTATCATCTCAAAGCATTCAGCAGTTCGAGTTGAGGAGATTAAGCTTGCATTTGAGCAGGAAACTCTCAACAGGCCCGGACCCACTGAATCCAAAGGCACTAGGGATGACTGCCCAGATCTTTCAAATAAACAAAGCCAACTGGAGGGCAAGCATCCATTGTAATCCACTTCCGGGTAGAAAAATCCAGACAATGCTCCAATCTAGTGGGAGGCAGAGATAAAAGAAACTTACTGAGGTCACATGAATGAAACATTATCATTGTAATAGCCTTTCACTTTTGTAGACATACACTCATTTGCAGTGATAAAATGTCTACTGTAGTATAAAATGGAGAGCACCCATCTTCTTGGAGACTACCAGATGCGCACATGCCAGAGCCAACATGGTTAAATTGGCATTGCTGGAATCCTCCCACCTTTGATCTAGTTTATCGAGGCCTCTGACAAACCTGCCTACTGCCTGTGTTGTTTTGTGCATTTTGACAATGATCTACACCATGGGATGCTCTGCTACCTGGGTCTGAGGTGTTGCCTGGTCAGCAGCAGTCCTATGAGTGCTGGCTACCTGGGGTGTTTCTTCCTTGGCCTGCTGCAGAGACATGCCTGTGATGTTCTCAATAGAATGTGTTTGTACCTCTAATCTGCCTCCAGTATCAAACAAGATGTTAGTATCTGAGATGGTGGAAGGTGCAGGAGACAGCCCTGCCAGTGCTTCCGCTGAGGGATCTGCTGCTTCTTCCACAGAGGTGGAGGAAGAGATCATGTCCACATGGGCTGGTTTCTTTAGGACAGTGATTGTGTTCATGCTACTCATATTCTTAGAGCACGAGAGAGAATGGATTGTGCATAGGGGTGGAAGCTTAAGCATGTTAAGAATGAATCTTAATTGGTTGATGACCGTGGAGGTCTTTGTAACACCACATGACCCATCGTGGTCCTCTCCAGCGAACAGAAGGAATCCCTTCTTATAAGGGATGAGCAGACTGATGTTGAGTGCCTCACCACCTGTCTTGGCTCTCTTTTCCCTCTTATGAGCAGTTTTGTCCTGGAATTAGACAAGGGCAAGGATTGCGTTAGATGCTGATGTGTCACAAGTGAGTGAGTAGTAAGTACAGACAGCAGATGAGTTAGTAGTCTGTGGAGATAAGGTGGATCAGAGCAATTAAGGAAAGATGCTGCATGCAACAGGAGGAGTGGCGGTCCCGAAGCACCTGGTGAATGGTGAGTACGTTGGCAGATTGTGAGTGTAAAGTAGCAGTGAGAAGATGTTGACATTTGACTTGCAGAGTACAGAAGGACATTATCATCCTTCTGCATTGCAGATTGGTATTCCAGATTGGTCATTGTACTAACCCAGACTGCGACTTCAGACCAGGCTGGCAGCTGGTGCTGTAATCTCCTCCTGTAGTCCAGAGAAACAAGGATAGTCCTCTTTTTCCTACATCCTGTCCACGGGATCTCCAAATCCCTGTCAGCAAACCAGCAAGCTAATCTTCCTTTCTTAGCCATCTCTGGAGTAATTATTTACACACTGGACCTGTGATATCCAATTCCTAGCTTGCAGGATATCGCCTGATGTACCGTTAGTTCTTAGGTATGGTGCTAGCAGTGGGAAATTGAGAACATCCTAGCAGTGACGAGCACTTCTCAAGATAATGCAAGAGTGAAGATTGGAAGCATGGTACAGGTGAGATGAGCACCCAAAAATTGCATGAGGAAACTCACTAGAGATCACCAAGAAAAACACTCCATGACACTCTCTGAAATTGACACAGCCAATCAAAAAATTGGCTTTGACCATGCCATGCCAGCCTGGTCCAAGGTTGTCCCCCAGGTCAGTGCAATCTCAGATTTCTGGAGAAAGGCGCAGCAATGTTGGAAGAAGGTTAATGATCTTCTCCACTCCGTCAACGTTAATGCTACCATCTTCACTCCGATACTCCAGACTCACTTAATCTCTGCTACCTTACCCACCTCCCATCAAGGCTCATGCTCAGTTGCTATCTCAGTTGCCTGCAAAATCTTCCCTCACTTGCAGTCACCCACCCCAATCCTTAACATTACTAACATGGCTTCTGCCTAATTGCTCACTTGGAACACCAAGCGAACACTGACTTAAGGTCATTTGAAGCTGTTGGGCCTAGGATACCTCCCTGAGAAACTCCTGTAGAGATGCCCTGAAGCTGAGATGACTGACCTCCAACAACCACAATCATCTTCCTTTGTGCCAGGCACAACTCCAACCAGTGAAGAGTTTTCCCTGATTCCTGTTGACCCCATTGTTGCTTGTGTTCTTTGGTGCCAGACTCAGTTAAATGTGGCCTTTTTTTGTTCAAGGGCAGTCACTCTCACCTCACCTCTGGAAGTCAGCTGGTTTGTCCATGTTTGCACCAAGGCTTTAATGAGATCAGAAGCTGTATGGCCCTGATAGAACCCAAACTGAGTTCCAGTGAGTGGGTTATTGCTAAATAAGTGCTGTTTAGTAATGCTGTTGATGATACCTTCTAAGATTTTACTGATAATTGAAAATAGCCTGATGAGGCAGTAATTGGCCAAGTTGGATCTGTCTTGCTTTTTGTGTATAGGACATACGAGGACAATTTTCCACATTGTTGGGTAAACATCAGTGTTGTAGTTACACTGGAACAGCTTAGTTAGGGGCGTGGCAAATTCTGGAGCACAAGTGTTTTAGTACCACTGCTGGAATATTGTCAGGTGCATAGCCTTTGCAATATCCAGTGCCTTCTAGATATGACAGGGAGTGAATAAAATTACTTGAAGACTGACATCTGAGATGCTGGTGATCGCTGGATCATTCACTTGGCATTTCAGGCTGAAGATTGTTGCAAATGATTCTGCCTTTGGTAATGATATACTGAGCTTCCCCATCATTTGAGGCTGGGGATAGTTGTGGAGCCACCTCCTCCAGTCAGTTTTTTTTAAATTATCCACTACAATTCATGACTGGATTTGGCACGACTGCAGAGCTTAGATCTGATCTATTGGTTGTGGGATCACTTATCTTTGTCTGTCACTTGCTGCACATGCTGTTTAACAAGCAAGTTGTACTATTTTGTAGCTTCATCAGATTGGTATCTCGTTTTTAGGTATGCCTGGTTTGAACCAGGGTTGATTCCCTGGCTTGGTGGTAATGGTAGAGTCTAGGATATGGACCATGAGGTTCAGATTGTATTGCAGTATGATTTTCCGGTTCCTAATAGCCCACAGTGCCTCCATAGATGTCTGGTTTTGAGTTGCCAGATCTGTTCATTCTTTATCAGAATAATACAGTGATAATGTCAAGTGACACAGTTGAGGGTATTCAGTGTGAAGGCAGGATTTTGTCTCACAAGGACTGTGTAGTGGTCATGCTTACTAATACTGCCATGGAAAGATGTGTTTTCCCCAGGCAGTTTGCCAAGGATGACGTCAAATAAGTTTTTCTCTCTTGATTCCCTCATTACCTGCCACAGTCCAAGTCTAGGAGCGATGTTCTTTCAGACACAACCAGGTCAGTCAGGAGTGGTGCCAAGCCACAATAAAGACAACCCAATGTACATAATGTGCCCAACTATATACAGCACTTCTTCCAAGTGGTGCTTAACATGAATGAGTACTGATTTATCAGCTGAACTGGGATTTTGGCACTTGGTGACCACCAGGAGGTTTCCTTATCCATGTCTGAACTGATGTCATGAGACCTCATGGGCTCTGGAGTCAGTGTTGAGGATTACCAGGGAGACATACTTGAGACTGTATACCACTGTGCTGCCATTTCTGCTGGGTTTGACATGCAGGTGGGACAGGGCACATCCTGGGTAGGTGATTGTGGTGTCTGGAACAGTGTCTGTAATGTATAATTCTGGTAGTATGACTGTGTCAGACTGTTGCTTGACTCGTCTGTGAGACAGCTCTCCCAATTTTAGCACCAGTCCCATCACTGGTCCTAAGGAGAACTTTGCAATGCTGACAATGCCTTAGTCAATGTCAGGAGTCCATTCGATCTAATTTCATTTTTTTGAGACTTAAGGTTTCTTTTTTGGAACGTTCTAGTAGTTGATACAACTGAGTTGCGTACTGAGTCAGTTCAGAATGAACCACATTACTGTGGGTCTGGAGTCTATATGTAGGCCAGACCAGGTAAAGACATCAGTTTTCCATCTGTAAGGGACATTGTGAATGATCTTTACAACAGTTGACTATAGTTTCATGGTCTTCATCAAACTTTTAATTCCAGATCTTTATTGAATTCAAATTGCACCACCTACAGTGGCACATTTCAAATAAAACATTAGCTGGGCATTTGGATTGCAGGATTAGTAACTATCCACTGTGCTATCATCTCGCCAAATTACAGAAAGCTAACGTTCCGGTTTAGCAGGCAATTTGAAAATCAAGTGGTGTGCAGGTTTTATCACAATGGTGTTAGATTATAAGAGTAAGAGTCTTACTGTGTTTGTATAGGCCCTTGATGAGAACAAACCTGAAGTATTATGTATAGATTGGTCCCTTATGAAAGGAAGGATGTACTTACCTCCAAGGGAATGCAGTCACATTTACCAGACTGATTCCTGGGATGAGGGAATTACCTCATTTTGAACGGACAAACCTATATTCTGTAACTCTTAGAAGAATGTGAGGTGATCTTATTGAAATGCATAACATTTTTGAGGAACTTGACAAGATAGATGCTGCCCCTGCCTGGAGAATCTCCAAAATAACACCACAGGCTCAGAAGAAAGGCTGAATTATTTAGAACTGAGATGGTAAACACACAAAGCAGTATGAACCTTTAGACTCTTCTACCCCACAGAGCTGTAAATGTTCAATAACACTTGATGACTGAAGTATATTTAAGTCCAAGATTGGTAGTTTTATGAATATGAAGGGACATTGCAGTGAGTTGCTGTTGTAGAAGATCACATAAAATCCCATTGAATAGCAGTGCAGACTTGATGGGCTGCATGGGTTATGTTATTTCTTATATTCCTAAATGATAGAGGTTCGATTCTCTAGAAGTTTCATGTTCATCACCTTTGGTGTGAATTTCCTTAATCCCCAGAAAAAGAACAGGACCATGTTTCCGAAATGTTTCATTATATTCCATACAGTTCCTATTTCTGTCTATTTTGACAATCTATATATGCTTTGCATCAGCTTTTCATAAGGTTCTTTGCCATTTTCCAAGCCCTGAATTTGGCACATTAGATTTTATATGGCCTGCCAAGGAGCAAGTGTGTATGATCAAGCTAATATTTTTCATTTTTTTTTCCAAATGATTTTATAACTGATGGAATAGCCACCATCAAGCCTATGTGTGATAGCACTTCAGGCACCAGTTACAAATCTATCTTCATATGGAGCTAAACATGAGACAGTGACTGCAATGAGTACCTGAGTCCCAAAGTACCAGCCACTTTGTATTACCAGCCAGGATTAATTTCAACCCACAAAAACAAAGTTGCTGGAAAAGCTCAGCAGGTCTGGCAGCATCTGTGAAGGAAAAAACAGGGTTAACATTTCGGGTCCCGTGATCCTTCCTCCGAATGGGTTAATTTCAACCCACTTGGTAATTTGAGGTCGTTATTCACTGCTGTTTCTGATTTTAAAAGTAATGCCATCAGAACCGAAGCATTGTTTGATGTATCTTTAAACAATATCAATAACTAAAGAAGCACAGCATGCCAGATTTATATTCTTTCAGGAGTTGATATTTTGTCACACTGACTTCAACTAATATGTAACAACTAAACTCAACCAGTATTCTGAATTTGTCAGATAATTACCACAGTGTGTGACAAGGAAATGTGTTAATGAAAGGATATAATCATAGAGACTCAGAACCACAGGTGGGTAAAGTGCATATTTTTAAACCATAAAAAAAACTTACTTCACTTTGCCTTCAGGTGGTAGGTTACTTAATTGCTCACAGACTCTAGTCTCATCAGTGTATTGTATTCATTCCAGCTACATGCACACATCATTTAGTAAACTTTGTCCCCAAGGTGTCTTTTTTTTTTTGCTAATTGCAAAGTTCTGGGTTCTCTCTTTAGTTCATATTCCTAGCGTCAGTCGTGGTTGTGCTAGCAAGCCTTGTTTTGCCAGAATGCAGTGCTTTGACCACAGGCCACCAGAAGTTGGCCACAGATGTGGCCTAGCAGGGTTCACTGGCAATGGCCACACATGCACAAAAACTGAATTGTCTGGTGAGATGATTTACTAATGATTGTAGTTGCTGTGATTGAAGCTATATGAAGTTATCTGTTTCCCATTTACTAGTAATGGTTTCCTGTAACGTGTAATGTTAACAGAGCAAAGCAACATCTTATTTACCGGATTCTCAAAGTGATTAAAACTGCTAATCTGTTTTTTAAACACTGTGCAGTTCTCCACTTTCATTCAATTTTTTTACAACATACTAAACATTAATATACATGCACAGTATCTTGTACCCTAGTTACCCAAAACTTACCCAACACCCATCAGTCACCCAATTTATATAACACAGAAATTCAAGATCCTTAGTATAATTACAGTGTTGAGCTAATTGGTACAGTCTATATGGGTGAATAGTGTAGACACAGCTTCATCATAAACGGCACCTTCCTCTTCATAGGTGCAGCTCACACTCAGCACTTTTCCTTCAAAATCATGAGGGAAAAATCAGCCTTTGAACTTGTCAAAAGACTGATGTTACAAGTAATATTTTGGTGTCTTGAGACATCTCACCATATACCACGTCACCCAGACCCATGTAAGATCCAACCCATAGATATATTGACAACAACAGGAGATCCTTCAGTCTCTTGTGTTCATGCCAGCTGCAAAAGAGCCTAGTCCCACTTTCTCATTCATTTCTGCAGTCCTAGAGGTTACAACATCTCAAGTGCACATATCTAATTTTTTAAATGCAATGAGTGAGTAGCTTTATCACCTTCTCAGTCTGAGTGTTTCAGACCCCCACTATTCTTTAAAAGACACATTTCACAGCTTCCTTATAATCCTTCTACCAATTCTGTTAATTAATGTTACATGGTTAATGACTGCTCTGTTCGGGGAAGTAGGTTCCTCTTGTCTACTGTCCCTTGGCTCCCCCCTAATTTTTATCCCCCTAATTTTTACCCCAATAAAACAAACCAATTTATTTCAACTTACCTCATGCTTAAAATTATCCATTCTTGGAAATGTCATTATAAATCTCCTTTGTACCCTTTCCAATGCAATCACAGTGTCCCTGTAATATCGTGACCAGTGTATACGTAGTACTTTAGCTGACGTTTGACTACTGTTTCTACAATTCAAGGATAATCTCCCTACCCTTATACTCTATGCCTTGATCAATTACAAAATGTATCCTGTATGCTTTCTTGGCCATAGTTTCACATCTCTTGAGAGATCTGCAGACAGAAACTCGAAGGCTCGCTGTTCTTCTATGCTTACAAATACATGAATTAGAACCTGGAGTAAATTATTTGGTGCTTTCTCTTTTGCAAGCTTTCTCCATCATTTGACAAGATCATGACTTATATGATTGCTGCTTTCCACTACTTTTGTAGTAAAGATTAACTTGACTAACCACCTTAGAATGTTGCACTTTCTTTCTGTTATCACCTTGCTTTGACCACCCAACCCATATCTATTGGCTGACACCTCCGTAGACTGAATTTCCTTTGCCACTTTTCTGCCCAACTGAAAATCTTCCTCCTTTTTATGGCTTCTTTCCTCACTATCAACAACATGGCAAATTTTTAAACCATTTACAAATGCCTTAATCAAACCCCTACAATTAAGATGAAATAGATGTACCACAAACAGCAAGGGGACTTGTACTGAGCTGTATTGATTCCAGTTACAAAATAAAACTTTGACAGTTACCCTTTGCTAGCACAACTGACTCAGTTTTGAATATAACTTGCCACTTACACTTGGATCCCATGAGTTTTAATTTTTTGATCAGGGTCTCATATGGATTTTTTGTTTTGAAAAACTTTGCTAAATCTATGTAGATTATGTCCAACATGCTATCATCATCATCCCTGCTTGTTACCTTTAGGAATGCTAAAATCAAGTTAGCCCTACTCCTCGAAATATTGTATCAGACATTCCACTGCAGTCCTACTTCATTTCCATCAGCTGGAGCTGAGGATTTTCTTTGTGTGGTGGGAACCTGACTGGAGCCCACCCCTATGGAAGGAGCTGCAGTTCAACAAATGGCTCAGGATTGTGGTGGGATTAGTGTGTCATAACACGTTAAAACACATAAAAATATGTTCCGTAAGTATGGCAATTCTTGAGCTCCACAAGCAACTCCACCCTGCAGGCCATCCTTAGGCGTACCAGTTTTTGATGCCTGTTGAGAGATGGGTTCCAGACAAAGATATGGCCTCAAAGAACTCAGTTGATCACACAAAATTGAATATGTCTATGATTACAGGCCTATACAAATATTCCCCCTTGTTCAGGAATTTTTTAAAATTATATTTTCCTGTTTGAGTCGAAAGGATTGGTGAGGCTCTTTCTGCAAAACTGTGTCCAGTTCTGATCGCCCAGTTATAAGAAGGATATTATTTAGCTGCAGAGGGTTCAGAAGAGATTTACCAGAATGTTGCCAGGTATGGAAAGTTTGAGGTATAAAAATACTATAGGCTGGGACTTCTTTCACTGGAGCTCAGTTGGTTGAGAGGCAACCTTATAGAAGTTTATAAATTAATTATTGAGGGGTATAGATAGGATCAATAGTAGTTGTCTTTTCCCTGGAGATTAGGGGGCATATTTTTAAAGTGAGAGGAGAGAGATTTAAAAGACCTGAGGGGCAAATTTTTTACATAGTGGGTGGAATAAACTTCTTGAGGAAGTGGTGAATGTGGGTACAATAATGACATTTAAAAGACATTTGGATAAGTACACAAACAGGGAAGATTTGGAGGGATTTGGGCTAGGAGCAGGCAGGTGGGACTTGTTTAGTTCGGGATTATATTTGGCATGGACGGGTTGGACCAAAGGGTTTGTTTCCGTGCTGTATGACACTATGACTGTGTCTCCCAACACTTAGAGGAAGAAGGTACTACCCCAATATTCTTCCCAGCACTCCTGTTGCACTTCTGCAGGAAGGGATCACTTGAATTGATTATTAAAATACTCTGACTCAGTTCCGAATCTTGGGAATGATGTTCTTCCCAATTGAATGGTTGTGTTTTTGCCACAATCCTTCTTAAATAAACCATTGTTTGCTGCATTTAAACATTAAACAGATTTTCCGATGGCCAGACAGTGTTATTCCAATGTAAATAGGAGGTGGACGTGGGGACCCTGAAAAATCCCCAATGTAACAGCTTCTAGAGAAATTTCCCAGGAAATTGAAAATTCCACTGGACTATTCCTCTACTCCTCCTTTTGGGACCTTCAAAAAGCTTCCATTTAAATAAGAGAATTCAGCGTGTTCCAATGAAATTAACTAAATAGTGACTCTGGAAAAGTTGACTTTCAAATACATAGTCTAACTGCTGAACAACTATCCAACTTCTGAATGGCTATTCAATTGACCCCACACTTATCTCAAACATATCCGTCTACACCTCCCAGACCAATTACATCCCCTGACCCAGCCCTAATATCATTTTCCACTTGCTCTGGACCTGAACCCTTCCCTTCTCCCTCTCCAGACTTGATTCTCCTTTACCCAGTCCAAAACTGACTCCTTTTTCCTTGCCTTCCATTTCCCTGCTCCGGATCCTCCCTCTGGTCAACCCAAAACCCAACCTCCCTGGCCCCTGCCAGACCGGATTTCTCCTCCTTGACCTACCCTAAATACCTCTTCACTTAATTGACAGGCTGCCCAGCTGGTATCCAGCCCCCTACCTTCCTGGAACCCCATCCTCAATGGCTTTGTACTTGCAGGTTGACAGCCTCCGTCAAAGTGGCTGAGGTTCTGTACTTTTAAATTCAGAACTCCTCAGAAAATCCAATGCTATGAATATAGCAGCAGGATTCAGACATTAGACCCATAAGTTCTACATTATCATTTTGTTAGCCATGATAACTGTATTTTTGTAACCCATCAGGATTGTAGTTTTGGAATATTGTTACAAGATTAGTTAGAAATATACATTAATTAGGGAGCGAGTGCAAGTCCTAGCATGGCAGTCTGAAAACTTGATTTCAGGTCAAAAAAGATGTAGCAATTAAAAAAAATCAGTATTAGTAAAATTGCTGATGAAGCCATCCAATTGTCATGCAAAATCCAACTTGTTCACTAATGTCTTCCAGCAAAAGAAATCTTCTATCTATACCCCGTCCGACCTATATACAATGAAAGTTCCAAGCTCGGCTTTTTCAGAACTAACTGCTCTAGCTTGCAACTCGCTTATGTCAAGCCTCAGCAGCTAGAAATTTGGATTGAATACAGTCTTTCCTACAAAGCTTACATCATAAAAATTTTAAAAATAACTATCTTTCCATATCCCATAGTAGTTTAACATCTCAAGTCAATATCTTATGTTATTCCTAATGCCCATCTTGATTTTGTAGTACAACGCAGTTCTACAATGTTCATTGTAGTTCGCAGAAACACCCCATATTTTCTCAAACATTTGTGTACAGAATTTCACCCTGAAATGTTTTAATTGTTTTAAATTGTTTTAAAATCTTCTATATGTTGTACACCTGAAATTATAATGTCAAAATTTAGATCATTCATGCAAAGTGAAGAAAGATGAAAATCTCATCTCGGGTGCAGTCGTAATTAAAATACATTTTTAAGTTGATAATTTGTGGCTAGTAACAGATATCATAAGCACTGAAAGGACTACAAACTGGAATTTATCCTTGTGACCAGGACCATATGCTTTTTAAGTGTAGAAGTTGCTCAGGAGAGTTCAAAAATAATTGTGCTGATTCGCATTATGTTTAAATCAGAACTTGGATTGTACTTTGTTTGCAAAACAGTTTCATATTGTAATGGGAATAGATTTGCACGGCTTGGCTCAGGAATTGAATGTGGTTGGATTCAATATGGAAGGATTTACTTTTTAAATGAAAAGGTGTAAATTTGGGGATCAGGATAAACAAGCACTTTCATTAATGTAGCAAAGCTTATATAAACCATTAAATACTTGGGGTGAAATTGGTTTTCAGCAGTAACGTTATAATAATTTTAAGACTTAATTTTAAGCCTGTCCAATATTCTTTCAAATGTAGTTAAGCATATTTTTCAAAATGTTGACAAATTAAATATTTATTTTACTCTGAGAATTGGAAAAACAATGGAGTTGAACATTGTGGTTTTCACGAGTTACATCAGTACAATCCATGTGGAATTGTCTGAATTATTTCAACCAATGAGTTTTGAAAGACAGCTCTGCCCCAAACCATTTATGTTCATGTTTTTATGGGGTCTTTTAGGATTTATTTCAGCCAAATCAGTTCCATCATATAACTAATCATTCCTCAATTAGAATTTGCAAGATGTTGCAAATTGTGCCCCCTAAGAAGGGGTCTTTAAGTTATATTCCTTTTCTTCGGAAATTTTTCACATCAAGATATTTTGCTAAGCAATTAGACAGCGTCCATATATTAACTTAAGTGAATCAATACTTTTTTAAAATGAATTTTGGGCCAGATTTCACAGATCTTTAAAAAAAAAAGTGAGTGCAACTTGGATACAGATATCCTGCTCCTTGTTTTCAAATGGCTTTTTTATGGCATGAGGAAGGGGGCGAGTGATGACTCACACAGGCAGGAGTCCCAGTTTCACCAAGGCAGTTTGAGTGATGTTCAAACAGGCCACAATTAGAAGTTATTCTTTCCTCTCTCTACATGGCTCCCGTGGTCTTCCTATGCTGGACACTAGTTGACTGGCGATGGAAGTGGCATGGGGAGGTGTAGTGTGAAGAGTCATGGAGGCTGAGGGCATACGTTGACATGAAGAGAGCATAGGGTTATGGGGGTGAGTGGGGTGGAACGGGGAGCATGGAGGAGGGAAGGTGACAACATTGACAGATGAGGACCTATCCTAGTTATACATATAGCTAGAGGAGAAATCACCACAGTCAAGATCTGAAATCAAAATAAAATCCAAGGGACATTGCTAAAAAGGGAAGAATCTGAAGGCACATCCAGACCTCAGAAGGTTTTAAAGGTCTATGTGGAAAAAGCAGTGAGAACACTTTGAAGAGAAGTCAAGACCAAAGAAGACGCAGGAAAAAGAGAAAACTCCTAAAACAGGAAAAACTTAGTTTACCTAGTGGAAATACTCTGAAGGGCAGGAAACTACTTTGGAAGACTTTGAAGTCTATCTATGAGCAAGCATTACTCTGGAGAGTAAAAACAGAGAATCAGAACACTACAACAGTAAAAAGAAAAAGCCTAAACATTCATTCAGGTTAATCAGCCGCAGTAGTCCTTATGAAGGCAGCTCCAATAGAGGCCTTCCCATTACCTTTTCCATTTGATAATATATGGCCACTATTAGGCTGTAAGAGGGATTACTAGAAATGACAGCTTCAGTGAAATAGAACAACTTCAGGTTCACAGGCCAAGGAGCTGACAATTAAGTCAGCACATTTTTGTATGTGTAGGTCCAATATCCCAAAATCTTCTGCTAAGAGAATCAAGGCTGAGAGGCTCAGGATAGAATGAGTCTCAAGTGATGAATCTGCCAGATGAAACACATTACAACTCGTCTTGCAATTATCCCCAATCCCAGCAGGACAAATAAGAGATAGCCCACATGACTGATAAAGCAGAGTGGGTCATTGCTCAGTTTGCACATTCTTCACTGATTTACATTAGTTTCTGCATGATCATAGGACTGGACATACAGCACAGAGTGAACACTGAAAGCCCCCTGTCCCTTCTCACCATGACCCTGATTCCAGAAGGCACATCCCACCTCACCCCCATAAAGCATTTATCTGTCACTTGGATCCTTGTGATTTTAGATGTTCTTCAGGGAGCAGCCACAGCTTTTTTGCCACTGCTGAGTTTGACAGCTATCAATCTCTGGCCAGTAGCTCTTGCTACGCAGGACTCCAGAAATCTGTTTTCAGTGCACTCCTGCCCTTTAAGCTTCCTGATTGGAATAACACATGCAGACCTTCCTCTCAAGAGCCTGATCTGGTGTCTCACTTTCTTTTGAGCAAGTGAGGGAGACATCTGATGAAAATGGAAGTCTCAGAGAACCAAATTCGATCTTCTAAACAATCTTAGTACTTGCCCATCCCTTGGTCACCTAGAATCAGTTTCTGGGGTCAGCAGGCTGGACTCAACCCTGCCACAACTTTCCCAGAGTAAAAATTGGATTTAACGGGGCACTTAACTGAGGTAGATCTGTTAAGCAATTTCCTGACAAAGCTACACAGCTCCACAGCAAAATTCTAGCCCTTTGACTCAAGCTACTCTCTGGAGGGGGACTGGGCACCAGTATTGATGTTTATTTTGCATTAGGTTTCTCCCTTGGGCACACAGTAGAATCATTTAGGCGTTGTCTTGTGCATGATACCACATTCCGTTTTGATTGCCATTTGTTAAACTCGGATCAGGCTTTATGGTCTGATATAATTACAGCAATTTAAAATATTGAAACAAAATATTTGGTAATAAAGCAGAAATTTTTATATCGAAGGAAGTTTGCATAGGATCAAATATTTCAGTAAGGATTTCCTCAACAGAAGTATTTGAAAAAGTATTTTGTTTTTAAAGATTGTTGCAAATCCTGAGTTGCAAGTTCCTAACGCCAGAAATTGATACAAGCACAATTCCTGTGGTGAGGAGAAAGTTTTTCATTTGCCTTTGATTGACATAGGCCTGCATCATGTGCAATTCCAGAAAGTCTGGCTGTGATGGTGGATCAGGGAGGAACAAGGTAAGAGGAGAGGTGATTGATCCGTGCCAGAAAAATTCCTTTCCTACTCCCAGTGGTATGTACCCCCATGTGGTTTCCACATCCATCCCCACTGCATTGATCAGTTTATCCAGGCTGTTAAAGCTCAAAGTCCCTTGCATTTAGGTCAGTTTTGACAAACTCTGGGTTTCCACTTCCAAGAACCCAATCTGGAAACTTTGGCATGAGGCTGGAGCCCGTATGGTCCTAGCCTATAATCCAGCCATTGCTACATATCTCTGTCAAAGTTGTGACAGAGATATGTTGGACAGCCTTACATTAGCTTTGTACAAATTCTTGTTCAGATTTGATACGTCATGTTTTCCTCCATTTCAGTAGTAACCACGCATCAAACAGCATTCAATATCTACAAAGTGCGGACACATCTGAAGGATGTAATGGCTGTTATGTAAAGTTCTTTCTTTATGTAAAGACAATACACTAATAGATTGTGGAGCTAGGCAAGATTCACATTATTCAATAACACATATTGCCTGAAAATTTTACTCAGTTGGTAAAAGTCCTAACAAATGTGTTTGGCAGCTATGGGGTTTCTGACATTGGAACTAAGGCAAAATACATTTCATTTAGATTACAGGAAATGCAGTTTAAATCCTTGCAGCTATTTGTTGTTCAAATCCGTCTTATTAGGATCAAAATTACTGTTTAACCACCGTACAAAAACCCACATGAGAATGAAAGCATCCAAATTACCCTTCCCCCTTCTCTCACCCTCGGCAAATCAGATGTAATAAATAGGCTATATAACTTGTTTTTCATATTTTGCTGAAAGTAAAAATTATAGTTTGAGAAATAGAGATGGGATTGTAATAGAAGATGGAGCATCATCAACAAACTCATAATAAAAATTATTAAAATTTATGGAATTCTTGTATAGTTGAAACATTTACCATCACACAAATCGGTTTACAGGACCAGAAATAGTTTTCAGCAGCAATTAGGGCTTAGTACAGTGTTAAAAACCCAATTATGCCGAGCTCGACAAGGTGTAACCTTTACAGTGAGACTGATGGCTTAAAAAAAGAAATTCATGTAAATTCTGTGATTTTTCAATTCATTTCCATCTGCAAGAATTTGAACAGTGCGCCCAGTGGAGCAGGGGGGAAATCGCTGACAACAACTTCTAGATTTCCAAATTGAATCGTGTGTGTGCTGATTGTGGAAGTTATTGTGAATGATTTCCCACTCCTCCACAGGTCAGACAATTAAAATGTTTGCAAAACGAAATCAGATAGAAATTACTGGATTGATGTTTACATTTATGCTCGCTAAAGATAGCGTAATGACAAAAAATGCTGACAGTTGTACCATAATTACAATTGCAAAATCTAGTAAAACCTGTGACAGGGATTTTATGAGTTCAGCCTAGGAATTGCACAGTTTGTGATAAAAGCGCTAAACATGTTACTTATATTACCTGACCATTGTAGCATATAAGTCCTAATATTAAATTTTGTTCAATTTCTAGCTTGGTAGCTCTGGTGGCACTTCCAGAGAAACAATCTAGCTCCTCTTATGCCTCTATGATTTTCTCATTCAAGTGGCCAGTTGAATCACAGGTATCCTTGTGTAGCTGTGCTGCTTCTTAGGCAGCAAATGAGTTGAGAAGGTTGCTTTTTCTCAGCCATATGAAAAATGAAGTCTAGCATATTCGGTTACAGAAAGCTGTGGGGATGTAATACTGTCACTGTCAAAGTTGTACTGGAGAGTGCAATGCAACACGTCTTTTATGTAGGCATCCCCTCGGAAGCACTGAAATTTGAGATATGGAAAGATGTAACTGAGGCAGTCAACATTGTTGCATGTGGGAAGAGCTAGGAAGAATATATCAGTCTTTAAAATATGGTAATTCATAATTTTTGATATTGTATGATTTATTATGGTGCACATATGGACATTAAAAGCAAGTATGGAAAGAACAAAAGGATGTGATATTTCAGCGCTGGTCTTAAACTTTTGTGACCTGAGCTTAAATTCAGTACAGACTTGTTGGGACTCCAGTTCCTGGTGAAAATGATCTAGCATATTAATTTTCAAAGTCAAAAATTGAGCGTCAGTAGTAATTTGCACAGCATAAATTAACATTGTTTAATCTGCAATCAGTTGGGCTCTTGGATTGATGTGTTTATCATGATTGACATGGCCCTTGCTCTGGAAACTGTTAAGTGCTTGTTTTTTTAGCTGTTGACCAGAAGAGGGCGGCTTCATACAATGAACAAATTCATTATCAAATAAGATAACAAGGTGTAGAGCTGGATGAACACAGGACGCTAAGCAGCATCAGAGGAGCAGGAAGGCTGGCATTTCGGGCCTAGACCTCTGATGCTGCTTGGTCTGCTGTGTTCATCCAGCTCGTTATCAAATTACTTCAGTTTATAAGTAAACATATGTGTGGAATCTTTCCACTCCCTGGTTTGACTATTAAAGATAAAACAGCAGTTAGTGGGAGAGTGTACAAAGAATATATGGTACGAGAATTATGCAGCTCTTCAGGCTTCCATGAAGTTATCCAAGTATTGTCATGAGGTCCCTAGAAACTCTGCAAGTTGAGAAGACCCTAAGGAATCTCCTTCTTACCCTTACATCATCAGAAACCTTCAGTTTTTCAGAAAAGTGTGCAGAGATGGCTGAGTTGCCCAGCGTGACATCATTAAACCTGCAAGATTCAGCAGTTGATGCAACTTTGCCTGGCAAGCCAGTGCATTATGTGGCAGCGTGGACTTGTGAGTCAGCCTTGAATGGCAGCACGGTCTCATGAAAAGCTCACAGATAGAAATGAACCTGTCTTTTAAGTGATATGTAGAATAGTCATTGGTAACTCTTCTATTCTGTCACTTGCAAGGTGGGTTTAACTATGCAATTACATGTGCAGACCAGGCGCTCGCACAATCTCTGCACTTTATATTTAACCTCGATAGCATCCACATTAAGGAACAACATCTTGGCTCAGTCCATCAATTTCAATGATCCCTGCTGCCTGATGCTATCTGGGGTTTTTGAAAAGGTTGCTCATCTCTCAGGTGTGACATAACCAGGTCTGACTGTCAAAATTACACAATAGCAAACATTTTAATTGTGCAAGTAAACAAATTTACAAACGTGAAAGATGCTTTGTCTCTACCACCTGTGTGTTCTTAATTTCTTTTTTCTTCCTCCACTCCCACTGCATCTAAAGTGCAATCCTTTCTGTAGTCACTAGTGAGGAAGAAACCTGCTTTCTGGTTGATCCTGTCAGTTTGGAGAACTTGGGTGGTAGTCATTTGGTGCCTTCTAAGCCTAGAGGACCCTGGTGCATTGCGTGTCTCATCCTCAGATGAAAGATCTCACCCTCTTTTGCTGGAACTGTTGGAGAGTTTGGGATCACAGCATGGAGAGTACAGGGCACTAGAGTGTTCTAAGAAGAAGTGTCAAGTATCTTGTTTGTCGCTCGTCTTCTCCCTCAGAGATTGGGTCATCTGGAATGAGGTGCAGTTCCTCTTTCCCTTGGTCTTTGTTACCGATACTGAGCACCAATTGCAAGAATGACGGAGTTTAGGTTGATGCGCATACCTCCGAGATATTAAGTGTGCCAGACCTGGGTCTCATGACAGTTACCAATCTGTCCATGAAGACAGCCAGATGCATGCATACCTGAGCCAGCATGGTTCTGGTAACATTCGTGGATTTGTTCGTCCTTCGATCCAGTATATGGAGTGCCTTTGACAAACCTCCCCGACATCCCTCTGCCTGTCTGTGCATTTTGCTGAAGCTACTAAAGGATTTATCTCCTATCTTGGACTGAGCAGTTGCCTGGTTTTTCTTTGAGCTGGTGGAGGATGCTGATGAAAACCTCACTGTTGCATTGCTGAGGGTTCAGTGGCTTCTTCCTCAGAGATGGAGTGGAGCTGAGTATTTCCATCAATGGCCTCTTTGCATGCACAGAAGAGAGGGATAAAAGCCTGCAGAGATTGAAAATGATTCAGCTCCGGAGATAATGGGAGTGCTGTCCGGCGCAACACATTGAAGCTTACTATGTTGGTTGGCTGTTGAGGTCTCCCCTCCCACATGAGCAGTCATTTCCTTCTCTTGTCAAACCAAATATTTCCTCATAAGGAACCTGATGTCTGACACGACTGTCGCCATCCTTTTGCCAGTCTTGGAGCCCTCAGCCAAACTGAGGCCAATTTTTCATGTAGTGAGATAAAGGGGTAGTTGAGCATTCTGGAACTTTGTGAAAGAATAGTTAACGGTGATGTATGAGCATGCAGTTAGTGTTAATTCAAGAGGTGTTCAAGTATCTCCAGGGAGGGAGGAGGAAGTGCAGAGGGCTGGAAAGGTAAGTTCGAAAGGATGAGGTAGGTGAGAACTGTTAAGTGGATATGATGCAGACAGTAGGAATAATTGTAATGCACGAGCTTTGCTGGGTTCCATGTGCAGTGGCATTGTTAGTTTGAATGGTTTAATGTGAGGAGATGGTGATACCTACACTTGTGGAGTGCGGAAGATCATTGACCCTCTTTCTGCACTGCGGGCTGCCCTGCTTTATTTAGGGCACAACACTGACCCAGGCTGCAATTTATGTCTGCTCTGGCTTTATATGGTGACATGGCCTCCTGTGACAGACTGCTGGGCAAAGGAGTGCCCCCCTCCTCACCACCTCATCCACCAACACTTCCAGGCCCCTGTCCATGAAGAGGTGAAAGAGCTTCTCTCTCCTCTGGACCATGTCCTAAATGGTGTGACTTGAGCACCACAGTGTGTGTGATCATTGCAGACTTGCAGCTTCTGAAATAATGTGCAGCAGGGCTTTAACTATGATGGCAATGGTATGTCTAGGTCAGTGGTGAGCACATCCATGACTCTGGCTATGAAATTCCCTGAGAAATGTATCATAGACCCAGCTGCATAGCTAATGTAGTGAAGATCAGAAGATTCCATGAAAAAATTCACTTTGAGCCAATAAGGTTTTAGAGTAGATTTGTAGCTTGGGTTGTGGATATTGTGGTTGGTTGGCTCGCCGAGCTGGTTCGTTGTTTCGCAGACGTTTCGTTACCCTGCTGGGTGACATCATCAGTGCAGCCTCCAATGAAGCGCCGTTGTGTTTTCCCACCTGTTATTTGAACTCTGGAGTCCGTTGAGCTGGATTACCCCATTTCCGGTTTTCCTTCACAGTGGAGAGTATACGGGGTTGAGCTCTGTGTTTATTGACGGCTTCGTGGAGTATCAGACTTCTAGGAATTCCCGTGCTTGTCTCTGCTTTGCTTGTCCTGGGATCTTGGTGTTGTCCCAGTTGAATTGATGGTTCTCCTTATCCACGTGGATAAAGATCAGTGAGTATTGGTCGTGAATTTTGTAGCCAATTGATGTTCATGTACCCTTGTTAATTTCCTTCCTGTTTGTTTGATGTAGATAGCAGGGCAGGCGACGAGATATGTCTTTAATACATGGATGCTAGTGAACATCAGTATGAGCCACAACGACCACGTCTGTGATAAGTGTCTGCAGCTCAAGAAACTGCAATGCATGAGTTGATGAGATGGAGTTCATGCTTCAAACACTGCAATGGATCAGTGAGAAAGAAATTTACTTAAACACTTGTTCCAGGAGGCAGACAGCTGCTTAAGCAGCATACATTGGCAACTTGAAAGGCTTTTGACTACCTGTTCCACTCTTGGTATTGAATTACAGAATGTACATAGCTCTGTGAGATAGAAATATTGTCTTATTATATCATATTGTGGAGATATCTGCTTCGGACAGTAATAAAGGAAACGTGGTTAAAGCTGTGAGTAATGTGGCACAGAGGATAAAAATGGAGCAACCTCAGCTTCTGTAAACATCGAACAGGTTTGAAGTTTTCACAGTTTTTGTGGGCAAGAGCAGAGACTATAACATGGATGATCAAATATACCGCAACACCATGGTGCAGGAAGTCCTTCGCATGAGGAAGGAGCTGTAGTTTAGGATAAAATAATTGGGGGGGCTAGGTACAGTCCTGTGTAGCCAAGAGCTTGAGGCTTGAAGGCTGTGTTTCCTGCAGAGAGTTAAGGACATCTCCTCTAGGCTGAAGACGGAGGGAACGATCAGTTGTCATAATGCACATGAGTTTCACTGACATACATAGGACTAAAAAAGAGGTTCTGCTGAGAGAGTATGAACAGTTACATACTACATTACGTAGAAGAATTTAAGAATTAATGATCTCTGGATTACTACCTGCGCCGTGAGTAAACTGACAGAAAGTAAATAAGATCAACGACCTGAATGCAAACCTCATGGATTGGTTTGGGAGAAATGAATTTTGATTCATCAGGCACTGGCCGCAGTATTTGGTCGATTACACTAGGAGCAGTCTTCACCTGAACCATGCTGGGACCAAGGTGTTATTGAGTTGTATAACTGGGGCTTAGAACTAACTAGTGGGGGAACGATTTACTTGAGGGGAGATTTGGAAAATTAAAGGCAAAGGACTAGTCAGCAATGGAGGATAGTGTTACCAGGAGCAACAACGATAATAGGAAAGGAAAGAACATAGAACTATAAGAATGTATCAGCAAATATGGTAAGTGTAGGTAAAAAATAATTTTATATTTAACAGAGGAAGGGAAGGTTCAGATCAAGGAAGATTAATAAATTCAAAGACATAAGTTGAAGCAACAGAAAATATATCAATGTGGATAAAGACAAGCTAAGTAGGACAGGAGGAGGAGAAAGTTTTTCTCTAATTGTACAGCAGAGATTTATGTCCATGTAGGCATTTGTAGTAAAAAAAAATGAAACTTATCTCTAAGTGTGCTGCTTCCGCAGAGAAGATAAGTTAACTATTTGTCTAAGGGACTATGTATTTTTCCAGTTTTGAGCCGTATAGCTGGGATACCAAGAGATATTTGCAAATTGGATAAAGTCAAGAGCACATATTTAGCTGTGCAAGATGATGTTGCTTTTTGAAGCATTGAGGGAGATACTTTGAGCTGGGTGGCATCGAGCAGCATTGAGTTAAGGAAAGACTGATGACCAGCGTTTCCTCTAATTTCTTTTTCCCCTCTGCGTAGACCTTCTACGTCTGTGCATACCAATAACTTTCGAAGCTGGAAGTCATTGCTGTGATTTGAGTCAGCACACCGATCGCCATGCACACGACATTGGAGCGGCTGCACACATACACAGCTGCTCAGCTTAGAGGCTGACAACAGCCCTCAGGCTGACAGAACTGGAGTTTACTATGAATCTTTCAGTGCGGGGCAGAGACGTCCAGAGCCTGTGAGCTGAACATCACTCCCTCTTCCTCTCACTGTTTCTCTCCATGTGGGTAAAGGGTTTATAGAAAACAAGAAATCTTCAAAGAAAGAGTTCTAACGAGAAAAAGTCTAGGCCCACCCAATTAATAATTGAAGTGAGGAAGAATCATCACTTTACAGACATCAGTATATCATCAGTGTTAGAATCAATTAGGAAGTCTTAGAAATGCACTGCAAAAATCATAGAACAAGTCACTACGGCTTTATGAAAGATAATTCTGTTTGACAAATTTGTTTGAGTTTTTGAAGATGTAACCAATAGTGTACACAAAAAGGGGAGCCAGTAGATATAGTACACTTGGATTTACAAAGACATTTGAAGTGAGATTGAAAAAGTGAGATTCAACAGCATAAGAACTCTTTTTTTTTTAATTCACTCACCGGATGTGGGCTTGCTAGTATTTATTGCCCATTCCTAGTTGACCTTGAGAAGGTAGGCTGATATGTTAGTATGGATAAAAGATGCATTAAGGAACTGGAAGCAAAGAGTAGAGATAGGTGGATTATTTTTAAGTTGGCAGATTGTACTAGTGGAATGGTACAATGATCAGTGCTGGGACCTGTATTATTTACAATCTTTGTTAATGAGTTAGATGAGGGAATAGAGTAATATATCTCAATTTGCGATGAAACAAAGCTGTGAGGAGAACATGAAGCAGCTGCAAAGAGTATAGTCAGGCTAAGTCCCAGACCCAACCATCTTCAGCTGCTTCTTCATCAACTTTCCCTCCATCATAAGTCAGAGGTGGGGATGTTTGCTGAAGACTGCACAATGTTCAGTACCATGCACGACTCCTCAGATATCGAAAAAAGCCTGTATTCATTTGCAGCAAGACATCAGGACTAGAGCTGATATATGGCAAGTAACATGCACCATGCACGTGCCAGACAAATGCTATTCCAACAAGAGCGAATATGAACAATTGCCTCTTGATGATCAGTAGCGTTACCATCACTGAATTCCCCGCTGTCAACTTACTGAAAGCTACCATTGACTAGAAGCTGACATCGACTGGCCATTTACATTCTGTGCCTAAAGGAAGATTTAGAGACTAGGAATTCTGTAGCAAGTAACTCACTCCTTGTCTCCCTAACGTGTCCACCATCTACAAGACACAAGTCGGGAGTGTGATGAAATATTCTCCACTTGCCATAATGAGTATTTGTAAAATCATGAGAGGCACAGATAAAGTGAATAGCAAAGGTCTTTTCCGTAAGGTGGAGAAGTTTAAAACTATGGAGCATATTTTTAAGGTGAGACAAGAAAGATTTGAAAAGGACCTGAGGGGCAACTTTTTCACACAGAGGGTGGTTTGTATGTGGAATGAACTGCCAGAGGAAGTGGTAAATACAGGCACAGTTATGAAACAGGAATAGGATAGAGAGGTATGAACTGCTTGCAAGGGGGACTATTTTAGTTTGGGAAACTTGGTCAGCATAGACGAGTTGGACCAAAAGGTCTGTTTCCATGCTGTATGACTCTGAGTGCAGCCCTAACAGCACTCAAGAAGCTTGACACCATACAGAACAAAGGACCCCCATGTTTGGCACCACATTGAATACTCAGTCCCTTCACTGCTGACACAAAATGGCAGCAACACATGCTGTCTACAAGACACAGTGCAGTAGCTCACTGAGTCTTCTTTGGTAATACCCTTCAAACCCACAGTTTCTAGCCACCTAGAAGGATGACTGCATCAGATGCATAGGAACATCAACTGTAAGTTCTACCAAGTCACAGTTCACCTGGGGTTAGGGGGGGCCTAAAACCCTCGGAGCAGCCCTGCATCCATCAGCAGTCTGCAACTCCCTGCCCCACATTCAATGACGAGCAGCAAACAGGTTTTCCTGCTTTATTGGATGTGTCCCTGGTGCTGCAGGTGGTCTCTGTCCTATACTTTCTTGCTGCCTCTCAAGCTTCAACAAGGTACTTATGGGCATAAACTTGATGTAATGACAAAGATTGTAATCTGTGGACTTTTGGGCTGCAACATGTTTTCAAACGATAGGCAACAGCAGCTTTTGCTGAAAAAAATTGACATAATAGCTAACAAAATTGTGATATTCTACAGATCGTCATCGAAAACCCGGGGTTATCAGGTTAATGTCAAGAGTCACTGCTCCAACTACTGCCCCTGTTGTGATGACGACAGCCAACAGGAAGCTACATGCCCATCACTGGACTACTGTATATCAGACAACTGACAGTAAATCTACAGGCTGGCTTCCCTCTATCATATCTAGACAACCTTTACCGAGAGAAACTTCACCTGTACAGAATAGAGATGCAGCATTCTTGGAAATCAGTACAGGGACTAGAGGAGACAGTAAAGAAGGAGATAATATAAGCAGACACCACACAAAAGGAGAGAGACATGTTCCAAAAATCCTTGGTCCATCATCAACTCAGCAAAGGACTGTAATAAAATCGCAGCCTTCTGGTGAGACTGTAACTACGGAAGACCTTTACATAGAGAATAAATTAACACCTGAGCCAAAGATAGTCACGTGTACAGACTCACCATGTTTCTCTGGGGTTCCTTGTGAATCAACTCCTTCTGGAAGCTTTAAGTGTGGACGATGCCCTTTTGGCTATTTTGGTGATGGAGTCGCATGCAAAGGTATTGTGTTATTATTGGTGCTGTTGTAATTATGGCCAAGTAAATATTCAATTGTTACATATTTGGAAGCAAAATGAAAGAAGAAAAGACCTAAAGGGAACCTTTCATAACATGTGCCGAACTATCTATGTATATGTGTGTGTGTGTGTGTGTATATATATAATATATATATAAAAATATACACACATACATATATAAAAATACACACACACATATATAGAATATGTATATATGATGTCAGAAAACTCAGCTTTCGTGACTAAAATACTTATTATTTGTCTATAATTATAAAATTTGAGGTCTTGTGGTGCAGTGGGTAGCTTTCTTGCCCACTGAAAATTGAGTCCCATCCCATGTGTTGATGGCCGTTGATGGTGCATTTATAACCTGATAAAATAGTTTGAGAATTCAACCTGCAAATCCATCCAACACAGACCAACAGCAGATGGTATGAGGAGAGGACCCTGGTCAGCATATGAAAGAAAGAAAACTGGAGACTCAAACATTACTGCCCATAGCTCCAGATGACAATATACATCTAAAACTACATGATCCCCAGTAACTCAGATTTACTACTGAACAGTGAAACACCACAACATATTGTTTCTAAAGACTAGTACTCTGGGTGGCACAGTGGCTCAATGGTTAGCACCACTGCCTCGCAGCACAGGGACCCTCGTTTGATTCGAGCCTTGGGTAACTGTGTGGAGTTTGCCCATTCACCCATGTCTGTGTGCGTTTCCTCTGGGTGCTCCAGTTTCATCCCACAGTCCAAAGCCATGCAGGTTAGGTAGATTGGCCATGGTAAACGAGAGTTTACGGGGAGTCCCCCGTTACGAGTGGTGGTCCGCGTGGTGTGCTCTTCAGAGGATCAGTGCAGATTCGATGAGCTAAATGGCCTCTTTCTGCACTGTAGGGATTCTATGATTCTAGTATGAGTGAAAATAGGTTCTCACTGAAAAGAAAACTTGCATTGATGTAGCACCTTTCACAACATTAAGACTGCCGAATATGAATTGCATTAATTAATTAAGTATTTTTTTAAATGTAGCCACTGTCGGGATATAAAAAAATCAGCAGCCTATTTGCATACAACAATCATTCTACAGTCCATCTTGAAAATGACCAGATAATCTGTTTTGCAATTTTATTTGATGGATAAATAATAGCTAGGGAATAAGGTATAATTTCCCTTCTATTCAAAATAATGCCTTCTTTTTAACCAACATCTTGGAAAACAGGTGGATGCTTTGGTTTGATATCTTATCCATAACGTTGCACCTGTAACACGGTAGCACTATTTTTCGTGCTGTCTAGAATGGGATTGAAACTTAATAACTATAAATATTAAGTTGTTGTTGCGATACTACAATCAATTGTGTCACTGCCAGCAGAAAAGGAGATGGGAGTTGGATTCTGGAGGGAAAAATGTGATTTTCCCCTGCTGAAAAATAGAGAGCTGGGTACAGAAAGGGACTATGCACAGTAGGTCCTTGTTAGGGAAAATAAAGAGGGACAGGCAAGAGGATAATTGAAGCAGGCTTTCTGTGGGAATGATTTCGGGGTAAGTCTTCCATGCAAATGTAACTGCTATTTTTTCTTTGCATTATAAACTTGCGTTCTTGTGCAAAAAGAACTTGAGCAAATCTGTTCAGAGACTGACCACTGAATAACAAAACTGCAAAATTAAAAGTTTTAATCTATCAAGCCACGTTTGACTCTGGGATCGGACTTGTCCAGCATGATCATAAGCTGAGATCCATAACATTTTCAATAATGGTTTCTTCAGCCAATCTTTACAAGTAGCATCATATATGACAGATAACTGATGGAGCCTGCAAAAAACAAATTTTTAATCTACCAGCCCATTTGTAAACTCATCTTTAGAGTTTAATCTCTTTTGATTCAGCCTATGCCTCAATCCCATCCTCGTAAACTTCTATGTTTTACACTGCAGCATATTTATGTTTTCCGTAAGAGCTTGCTGAATTAATGCCATTTTTAAAACAATTTGGTAAACGCTCCCTTATTGGATCTACAACTTCATTCCATCTCAAACCTATAAAGTTGAATAAGGAAGCTCAATGTCAAAACCAATCTAAGGGCTCTGAGTTCAACTGTGTCATTCCAATTTGAAAATGTTAACTCAGTTTTAAAACAACTGGTGTCAATAAAAAATTTTGGATTGCTTTATGAACCCAGGTGGTTCTCGGAGTGCTACATCGAACGTAGATCAATTGTTCTTATCTAATCTGACCTTGCCAATAATCCTTGTATCTTAAGACAAATTTCTGACTTTTCAAAAAAATATAACCCTGCTTTATTTTCTAAGAGTTCTTTTTGGTGAAAAGATGATGTGGTGTCTTAATGTGCCACTGAGTCTCACAATTTCTTCTTCTCTAACTAAGTAGTCACGTTATTCAATAATGAATATTATAAAATCCGTTTCTGCTTTGACAGCAATGTGCAGATATCCTTGTGGCAAGAATATGGAATGTTCTGCACCAAATACTTGTCGCTGTAAGTCTGGTTACACTGGATACAGCTGCCAAACTGGTAAGTGTAGAGTTAATATATGAATATTGAAAAGAGTACACTTAAATTCTTTTACCATCGGACTATGTATATTAAATCCCTTGTTGTCAAAAAGAATGTCATGAATAACGGGAAAATGTTACATTGCATATTAGTGCTGAACTGTTCATGAAAATAATTGATAGGAGGGATTTCACTGCATAGATCAGATTAAAATGTATGTGCGACAATTTGCTCTTACTATAGTGTGTTGTAGGCAGGTTAAGAATGGAAACTTCATAAACAAAGTGGATTATGGAAATCAGAGATAGTAGGAACTGCCGATGCTGGAGAATCTGAGATAACAAGGTGTAGAGCTGGATGAGAACAGCAGGCCAAGCAGCATCAGAGGAGCAGGAAGGCTGACGTTTCGGGTCTGGACCCTTCTTCACGAAACGTCAGTTTTCCTGCTCCTCCGATGCTGCTTTTGCTGCTGTGTTCATCCAGCTGTGTACACCTTGTTATCTCGGATAATGGAAATAATTGGATTACACTTGAACTGCACAACTTGGGATAGATCTCCCTTTGCAAGTCCATTTGAAAAGGGTGTAAAATAGCACAAGAGAATAGGGACCTTTCACTGTGTCCTTAACCTGGAAAATAGGGGGATGGGCAATCCGCAGTTTTGATTATTTTGCTAGATCTCAGCCGTTGTGGCACTGATAATATTTTATACAACTGTAAGAATGTAACACCCTACGACATAGGGGCAGAAGTAGGTGATTTACCTCATCAAGTCTACTCTGCCATTCAATTCCACTGTCCTGTCTTATCCATAACCCATAACTATTATGCAGGTTGTAGTATCAAAGTGTTCAGAAACACATAACATATTCCAGCAGAGTCAGCATGGCTTCATGACATGTTTCTGTCTACCTTCCCTACTACCACCACCCCCCAACCAACTGCCATAGCCCCTGAGTACTTACTTGTTATTTTACTTTTGCTACATAACTTTGATGTTTTGACAAATATAACACTCTCGAGTTTTTATTTAACCAAAGCTATATGTCGCCCTGACTGTAAAAATCGTGGGAAATGCCTGAAACCCGGTGTTTGTGATTGCCCACCTGGATATGGAGGACCAACCTGTGATGAAGGTAATTTGAACACCACACTGCTGAAGTAAGAGGAATGCAGTCATGTTTCACTCTTGCAAGTCTTGTGTAGGTAGAAATTGATTTCCAGTTTTACTTTGCATGCCATTGGTATAGTTTGAAGCAAAAGCTAAAATCAAAGTTAATGAGCCCTGAATTTCTGCTGATTTTTCTCAGTCCTGCTCCATTGCTTCACTAGAGCTTTAAGGAAATAGCACTAACACCTTGTGATATATCAGTTATTACTTATAATGGTCAAGTCCCATTCACAGCTTAGACTAGTAGCTGGAGAAGGAGATGGAATTGATGACAAGACTCATAGTTTACAGCAGAGTTGAAGATAATTACTTCGTGTTTCTCATATTTAGCTAGAGGAAGTTGCAGCTCAGCTAAGACTGGTCATCAGACAAATGATCTGACAACAGCGATGCAGTGGAACATTCAAGAGGGATGGTGAAGATTTGTTGTCATCAGCAGACATGTGGTTGCTGACTGCATGGCTGAGGATGATATTGCCAAGGGACAGTATGTCCATTAATTATGGTGAAAGAATCAACAATTTTACAAACTGTGAAGTTTATTAAAATTACTGGAGCATCAAGATCTCTTCTGTTTTGAAATACTTTCACAGAATTGGTTTAAAAAACTATTAAGAATCATTTCATTACACTGAAAACTACATAACTTTTCTTCCTTCTGTTTAACATTGTCTTAATGAATCCCAATTAATACCTTTTATCCTATGGATGAGGTGTTATTTTCTGACTGTTTTGAAGACTGGAGGAGTTACAGTAAAACTCATAATTTGCAATGTGCTTACAGGTGGAAGAAGTGTTTTCTGTTTGCCCTAAACTAAGTTTAAAGAAAAAGTAAGGCTTTTGTTCACAGTGCATAGAGTCACCAATGGAAGTTGCTTTCTGCTTTAAACGTGCACAAAACATGTCAAGTGAGACAGGTTGAATTGTAATGATGGATGGAATTTGATGTCTGTCTGGCCCAGAAGTGAGTGCCAAGTTCTGTGAGGCCCCTTTGACCTGGTCGAGAGGGTATGGAGTTGAGTGCACACTACTGCCATTCCTCCATCCCACCCAATTAAGTTCAAGGTGGGAAGGCATACGTGTGGCTTGTCCACCCAGATACTAATTGAGGCAATTAATGCCCGATTAAGAACATCATCCCTCCTCCACTAGTATTAAAGTAGCTCAGGCAGAGGATTTGCTAAACAAAGAGACCAAGAAGCAAATCTTGTCCGGTTTCCTTGTGGTGGAATAGGAGGCTTCCCTTTTCAAAGGCACTTAGTGCCCCTTCAGAGGATTCCGCATCGGGTAGGGGGTGCCACTTAAGCTTGACCCCAATTCATTCATCTAAACCTCACCTTCTCTCGCAATACCCCTCTTCCTGTGATCTCTGCAGTTACTTATCACTCTCCAGGGATCCCATGGTGAACTCTGAAGGTCCAATTCTAAAACTGGTAGCAGACACCTCCCCCAGTGGCGATGTCAGTAACCAAGTGTGGCCAGCCTCTGGTACCTCTTGTATCCAGGATTTACATCCTCGGTAAAAGTTTGCCTTAAATGTGCCTTGGGGAGCCAGGAGTCCCAGCAGAGTAGAGTTCCTGCTGCCAATTAGTGACTTATTTCTCTGGGGTTCTGAGTCATTTCAGTTTTGGTGGTAGATCGCACATCTACCCACCCTGCTCTGATCAAATTCCTCCACATGTGTTTTATGAGACAATGAGAGCATTTTTAATTAAGGTAGTGAACAGTTCAGTGTAATAAATCATCTGTAGGCCATAGATGATCAATAGTGTCGATTAAAATATACACAAGCAAAATACTTCAATAATCAAAATGAACCAACATGGGCTCCTTGATGACCTTATGGGTAAAAGCAGTATGTGTGCCGCAGTAAGTGTCATTGCATTACAAGATGAAGGATGGAAATATCAGTCCAAGTTCACGTTTGTTATCTATCACCTCTGACTAGAAAATACGTGTTAAACATCTGGTAAGTTTCCAAGTCTTCAACTGACGGTCTTTGATGGAGATACTGAACAACTGTTTGCTATTCATGGAACAGTGTAGCAGTCAGTGATGAGAAGGAGAGTTTTCCCTTTTAATCTCATATCTATCACACTGTTTTTGTTTTGCTCGATCTGTTATGGCTGGAGTAAGCACTTCTATTTCATGCCATGGGAAGTAGGACATAAAAGTACAATTGTTTTGGATACATCTCCTGCCCTGGGAATTTGCCGTCATTGAGGAAAGAGACAAAAGACTAAGTGTTCTTTCTGCTGGTTAAAGCACATCCCAAATGAAGCTCCCATATTGAGTGATGATGTTTTATTGCAGCTTACTGTGAGCCAGCATGTCAACATGGAGGAACCTGTTTGGCTCGAAATCTCTGCACGTGTCCCTATGGTTTTGTTGGACCACGTTGTGAAACAAGTAAGAGAATTTCACTATCATTCCAATAAATTCTGATTTTTAGTTTTTTGCCACTCTAATTTGTAGATTTTTATTACATTTCTTGCAATTAAAGACAATTCAAGGATAATTTTATTGTCATTTTCGTAAATTAATGCGCACGAACCAAATGATTTCCTCTTGTGCTGGAACCATTTTATAATTCTTTATTTCCATTGAGTCCAACATAGGAAAGAAAAACCAAAAGAACTCTGGATGCTGTAAATCCGAAAAAAAGGAACAGAAATAGCTGGAAAAGCTCAGCAGGTCTGGCAGTATCTGTGGAGAGAAATCAGAATTACGCTTTGGGTCGAGTGACCCTTCCTCAGAACTGTTCTAAGGAAGGGTCACTCAACCCAAAATGTTAACTCTGATTTCTCTCCACAGACTGCCAGACCTGCTGAGCTTTTCCAGCAATTTCTGTTTTTGAGTCCAACATAGGAGTTGGCTCAGAATGTAGAAAGGAATAAAATAAGTTGACACTTATTGAAATTAATCAGTAACTGGCTGCATGAAAGGACTTGCATAGAGTGATGGAAGTGTCTAGTTAAAGGCTCTGATGAACCATACTGGGAACCTTGCTATTCACATTGTACAGTAATGCTTTGTTAATGTAATACTTAGTTGATGATACAAATGAGGTTTATCATTGTAAACAATAACAGTCTGATCGAGTGAAGAGAGGTCAGATAGATTGGGAGGCTGAGCTAAGAAAGGGCAAATGAAATGCAATGCAAAAATGCAGTGTGATGATTACAGAAAATGAGAATAGATGTTATGAACTAAATGTTATTAGGCCACATGGCATAGCATGTAAAAAGCGTCTGAATGTATTGGCAAGGGGATCATTGAAACAACCCACACCATGTGTAGTACTAGTGAAGAAAGTAAATGAAATCTTGCATAGTGCAAGGAATAGATCATAAATCACTAGACGTGATACTGAGTGTATAGTATGCGTGGACCATTCTTATTTGGAGTATTTTTATTAATTTCTAACTGACATCATAGTGTTGGCACAAGTGCCACAAAGGGCTGTGGGCATCCAATGACTGGGTTCAGATACCTTTGTCATGACAAGAAAGTACAAAGCTGAAGTTGTTTTATACCAGGCTAGGAGGCTTACAATGAATTTTTTTTTCTGACAACTTATAAAAGCTTTTAAATATTTAAAGACATTCAGTTTACCAAGAAACTGACCAGTGTATATCAATAAAGCTAACAAGTACTTCTGATTAGTATTTTAAAACATAATTTTCAGTTACTTAAAATCAGATTACTTACTTTTCTTATTAAAAATGTTTTTATGTGATTCACCCCATTTTCAGCTTTATAAGTAAAATATAACCAGGTTATTTCTCTTAAATATACCAAAGAATGGTTTTGAATATAAGACTTTGAAAAGGTCAAAAAGCTACAAAATTGTGCTTGTTAATGGCAAACTTTATATATGCAATTACATTTTCATGAGTGGAAACCTAAATTATAACTTCGAGAAACATCACAATTTGGTGCTTAACTTATCAATCACATCTTAAGTGGGAGCTTTTCTCTATTAGAGGCAAGGCACAGTGATACAGTATTAGGGATGGGAAATACATGTGTAATCAATGTAGGTCATACTGTAATATTAAAACTGATGTGACTAACCCAAGCCATCGCATGGCAAATCGGTGGTACTTGTGGGGGTCGAAAATGGTGTAGATTTGAAGTTTCAGTTCAGGTTCTAGCAAATAATCAAAAGCTGTAAAGCAGTAAGAATTTAATAATTATATAATCTGAAACTTCATCTGATGTGTAATATAAATGATTATAAAAATTGTTCACATCCTCTTTAAAGACTCATTTTAAATTATGCCTTTTAAATAAACTATTACCCATTTCTCCATTATGTCTATACCTATAGTGGTTTGTAATAGACACTGTGAAAATGGAGGTGAATGTGTCTCTCCAGATGTTTGCCTCTGCAGATCTGGCTGGAATGGTCCCACATGTAACACAGGTAGGGAAAATAATCGTGTGTATCATTAATTTTTCTTAGTTTCCTTGTCCCTTATGTTGTATGGTACACAGTCTTGATGTTGTCTTTCACTGATTTCATCTTTCAAACTTGTGACAGACAGCAATCAATTAAAATATCTTAGTTGCAGATATATCCTGACTTTATTTATGGAATACTGTATTTTCAATAAATACGGTACATTGCAGGGCGACGTCATTACTCATTAATTGATTCAGATTGAAGGCTCCATGACAACGAAAACAGTTTACAACTTCTTCATAAACCATATGAATCCCTAATGAGTGTTGTTTGTGCAGCATAATCACCTACAGCATAGAGTGACATGGATATTTACTTTGCTGCAGGGTCATTTTTAAAAAATCTTTCAAGTGTTCAAATTTTACCTTCTGTTTCTTTTAAAGTGGAGTGAAATCCACAGCAGTACTTCTCATTCAAATACTTCCTGGAATTTAAAGCAAAATAACAAATTTATTTCATAAAGTGATCCAAAGCCACACAAACCCAGAGAGATGATCTTAAATAAACTTATGGAGCAAAGAGTTGACTATCTGTGAGCTTCAGGGGATGGGCTTTATTTGGGGAGTTTCAATTTCTGAGAAAAAGCCAACCTAAAATGAAATCTTGAGGGGAATTCTCTTCCCTGCTACTACATTCTTCAAATTACTTCTCATGACACTTTATTTTTCTTAACATTTTAACTTTTCTCTCAGCTGTTTGCAGTCCTGTATGTCTAAACGGTGGGAGGTGTATCAGACCCAACATCTGCATGTGTCCGAATGGATTTTTTGGATCACAGTGCCAAAACGGTAATATATTAGAAACTGTAATCACTCTAGCAATTTTTCGCACGTAAAACCTAAGTAGATCAAGTCAAGTGAAAGCACAATAAAGAACTTGAATTTGTTTTGAGTAAAGTAGAAAGTTTCACCAGCCATAAAACAAGAAACAGAATAGAAGTAATTTACTGGGGTGGCATGGTGGCTCGGTGGTTAGCACTGCTGCCTCACAGCGCCAGGATCCCGGGTTTGATTCCATCCTCAGGCAACTGTCTGTGTGGAGTTTGCATGATCTCCCCGTGTCTGCGTGAGTTTCCTCTGAGTGCTGCGGTTTCCTCCCACAATCCAGAGATGTGCAGGCTAGATGGATTGGCCATGCTAAATTACCGATAGTGCCCAGGGATGTGTGGATTAGGTGGGTTATGGGGGGATGGGTCTGGATGGGATGCTCTGAGGGTCAGCATGGACTTGTTGGGCTGAAGGTCCTGTTTCCAAACTGCAGGGATTCTATGATCTATCCTGATCTATGATCTACTGGATTAGATACAACCCATTTTAGGTGGTAAAATGAGACCTAGAGCAGATAATTAAATGGAAACATTAATAGATTAAACAGAAGACTAAAATATATTTAATGCAAACGAAAATAATTTTGACTGAGACTGCAGAACCATGGCATCACAGTTTAGGTTTCCAAAACTAAATAAAATGAGGTCAAAGTAATATTTTGCCAATATTCCAGTTCTCAAGCAAGTGTTTGACAAGTATATTTTAAATTTTCTCTTGTGCATGGGAACAATGGAAATAAACTATTTCCTGAAGCCTGAGGGGAAAATACTTTAAAAAAAAGGATTATTAATGAAATAATGGGATTCAAAGTGAAAGCAGTGCTAATTATTCATGTTTGAAGGAAGTTGAAAGAAGAAATGGAGAAGTACAGCACAATGCGGAAGGAAAACTAACACATAAAGTATATCGATGATAAAGGGATTATTATGAATTTTTAAAAAACATAGGAATAAAAGCAAAATACTGCAGATGCTGAAAATCAGAAATAAAAATAGTATTGAAGAAATTGAGCCGATCTGGCAGCACCTGGGGGGAATGAAACAGAGTTAACTTGTTCAGAGGAGGAGTCAAAAGGGACTCGAAACATTAACTCTGTTCCATTCATCACAAATGTTGACAAGACCTGCTCAATTTCTCTGGCACTTTGTTCTTTTTGTATTTGAAAGAAAAACATTGTCTTGTAAGAAAATTTCAGGAATTGTATAAAGGAACTGAAAGTTTCCGAATGTTGTACTTCGGGAATAAAAAAAAACCAGCACACTTCCAATCTCTTCCATAATTTCATATGTGATTATGTGAGGATTATAGTGTTAAACACAAATATGCTAAGCATTACGATGAAAAACTAAGACCAGTCACTTGGACAAGAAGAACATTGTAGCCCTGATAAAAACTTGGCTCTACTCACCAAGGCAACAGGACGTTGACAAAGACGCAGCAGTTTTAGAAGAGCTGGTCTTATTAATAGTGGATATGATTTACATGATAGAAAATAACACTTTTACTGATGGGTATGGCCAGACCAAACCTTTCTGGATATAGTTAAAAATTATAGTGTAATATTGCGAGTATGTTGAAAATTTGAAAATGAAGCAAAATGAGATTTATAAGCAGTTTAGAAAAGTTTGCAGTAGTTCTAATTAGGGAAATGTTAACTGTCCTAAAGTATATTGGGAAAAAGTACAAAAAGGAGAAACCTTCTCAGTATTTATTCAGAATTTTTGTTTTAGAACATAAGAACTAAGAGCAGGAGTAGGCCGTCCGGCCCTTCGAGCCTGCTCCGCCATTCAGTAAGATCATGGCTGATCTTTTTGTGGACTCAGATCCACTTACCCGCGCTCTCACCGTATCCCTTAATTCCTTTATTGTTCAAAAAAAATCTACCTTAGCTTTAAAAACGTTTACTGAAGTAGCGTCAACTACTTCACTGGGCAAGGAATTCCATAGATTAACAACCTTCTGGGTGAAGAAGGTCCTTCTCAATTCAGTCCTAAATCTGCTCCCTCTAATCTTGAGGCTATGCCCTCTTGTCCTAGCTTCACCTGCCAGTGGAAACACCCTCTCTACTTTGATCTTATCTATTCCCTTCATAATTTTATATGTTTCTATAAGATTCCCCCCTCAATCTTCTGAATTCCAATGAATATAATCCCAATCTACTCAGACTCTCCTCTTAAGCCAACCCCCTCAACTCCGGAATCAATCTAGTGAACCTCCTCTGCACCCCCTCCAGTGCCAGTACATCCTTTTTCAAGTAAGGAGACCAAAACTGCACACAGTACTCCAGGTTGGCCTCACCAGCACCTTGTACAGCTGCAACATAACCTCTCTGCTTTTAAACTCAATCCCTTTAGCAATGAAGGACAAAATTCCATTTGCCTTCCTAATTACTTGTTGTACCTGCAGACCAACCTTCTGTGATTCATGCACATTTGAATTTACATGTAAGAATCTGGCTCAAAATCTGATTCGACAGGAAGAAACAGGATGACTAGGTTATGAGTAAGTGCTAGAAAATGGGGGAAAGTAATGGCTGTTAAACTAATTAGGTTCATGTTAAAAATAAAAGAGCAGTAGAAGATAAAGGTGTTGGACTTGAAAAGGACCAAATCCAGATTAATTTCTTCAAGGAAATGGTTGGTAAAGCAATTGAAGAATAGTAGAAAATAGTTTAAAACAGATGCTACAGCTCAAATAATTTCAGATTAAAAATAAAAGAATAATATTGAAGGCTAAGCCTGGATAGGAAATAGAAAATTTAGAGCAAAGTTTCTTTTTAAGAAGAGTATAAAATTTTTTTTAAAAATTACGCCAAGAAAAAGAGCAACAAAAATATTTAGCATAATTATGAAACAATCAATTAAGACAAAGAAGGAAAATTTTAATGAACATCAAGTGAATTGACTTGCATGAAGAAAAGGATAGTTAAACAAGGGTTAGAACACAACGATAAAAGGGATTATCTTATGCCTGAAGGTTTATAAATGGTAATGATGCTTAATGTTTGGAGGACCAGTTTTTACTGGTGACGGCAGTGCTGCAGGGACAGTAAAGCTGTTCAAGGCTCACCTGGAAAGTGCATGAGTGGAGTAATAATTTCCAAAAACAAAACTATCCTAAAATACTAATAGAATAAAAAGTGAATGTTACCAGGCCTGATCATATCCATGGCAGAATAGTAAAAGAGTAAATAAAGTGCTCACTGAGTTACTAATCATACTTTTCTAATGATTGTTGCAAACAAGGAACTTTGACAAAGGATTCCCAATTGGTAGATATTACACACCTAATTAAAAAGAAGAAATGAGCAAGCTAGGAAAGTATAACCAGTTAGCCTTGTCTGCATTGAAGTTAAATCTCTTGGGTTTGTTTCATGAGTCTGTTTACCATTGAGGAACTCCACCCCTTGGAAAGGACGAAGCAATTAAATTGTAATGAATAATTCAATGTAAAAGACCAGCACAAAGACCAAAATGAATACATTTTCTGTGCTGTAATTTCAAAACAAACTTAGAGGTAATAGTTATGATGAGAGAGTTAGCATTATTTTTAGAGCATTATGCAAAATTTCATCCTTTCGTGCTAATATTTCCACAGTTCTATAAATTTACGTTGGACTACATCATCACATGTTATAGAAATGAAACAAAAAGTCAGTACGATCCAAAGCCAATCAATTTTTGCCAGCCATGAAATTCTTCAAAACGCAGATGGGATAACTCATTAAAGGACATTCCAGCGTATTAGTATCATAGCCACTCTGAACAAGTGAAAATAGGCTGATTATGTCTGCAACAGGGAAAAGCCAGAAATCTGTTTGCACATTGTTTGTTCATGCTTTACTCTTTCTTGAGGCCACTAAATATTTCAGATGATTTCATGGTTTTGTTGCATTACTAAATAAAATTGTTTCAATTATTTTACTTTCTTTAGCAATTTGCAATCCTCCTTGCAAGAATGGTGGACATTGTATGAGAAACAACGTCTGCTCTTGTCCAGATGGCTACACAGGAAAAAGATGTCAGAAAAGTAAGAGCCATCTTTAAATTATAAATCCATTCAAGTTATTCAATATAATATCTGATTCCATTTATTTAAACAACAGCATAACAGCTCCAGGGGACATTACAAACACTTCCATATGTTTAAAACAGATTTTTTAAAACCTCAAACCTAAGTATCTGGAATGGTGAAATAGTTAAGGTTCCTCAAATAAAAAGTACTTTGAAATTGGAATCATTTCAGATTTATAAGAACTGAATTTAAGTTTTTATAGCTGCACTACTTTTCACATAATTTCCAAACAATTTTCTTCCACCTTGGTTTTACTTAAAGAATGTATTTTATCCATGTATTTTTATATCTTCATCTTTCATCACATTTATTACTTTGCTGGACTGACTTGACAACACTTGTTGTCAATCACTTACTCATATGAACAGTACCTGGAGGTGACACACCATCATACCTAATAGTTGTGAAGCTCTAATAAAGTTGCTGCCTTGCAGACAAGGAGGGAGAAAGTGAACTTGATATCCAATAATTATACATTTGAGTGTAAATTCATGTCGTTTTGACGTCGGAAGTATTTATTTTATCCAATCATAAGATGTAGGCATTACCAGAAAGGCCAGTGTCTGGTGCTCGTCCCTAATTGCCCTTGAAATGCGTGGCAGAAGGGAGTTAAAAGTCAACCACATTGTTGTCAGCCTGGAATCTCGTGTAACTTACCGTGCCTCCTTGACACTGCCGCACACAGACATGTTCACTGAGACACCCTCAGGTTAAACAAACTATCAGATGTCTATCTGATAAAAGAACTGGGATTATGGTGACTTTCACTTTATACACAGGCCAGATTGGGTAATGATCGCAGATTTCCTTCCCTAAATGAACTAAATGGGCTTTTACAACAATCAATGATTAGTTTTATGATCACCATTACTGAGACAAGTTTTCATTCCTAGATTGTTCAACCAAGTCTAAATTTCTCCAGCTGCTGCAGTACAATTTGAAACTATGTCCCCGTAGTTACGATGCGGGATTAATAATGATATTACCACCACACCACCGTCTCCCCTACCCTTACGTTCTTTTGGCAGTATTCCATCTTCTAGTCTACAGAAACTGGGATTTGACTCCATTTTTTAAAGCAGCACTCTAGACGTCTGACATACTCGTCCAGTGACATTACCATTCCACCACCATCTCTCCCAACTACAGCCAGAGACTAACTTGACACTATTTGCTCAGCTACACACATAGCACAGATTTCGGTTGTGTTGGGCTGAGCTCTGCAGTGAAATGTTTTTGATTAAGCACAGTGATTAGTGTAATTGCAGGCATTAGTGTAATATGCGTGTGAAGTTTTCGTACAACTTCCTTGGGTGGAAACTTATGATACTTGGGCCTATAGGCTTATTAAGTTAATCATTTATTAAGAGCCAAGTATATATCATAGACAGAAATAAAAAGGAAGAAAAATGAGGTTGACTATAAATCTAGAATTGTTAATTTGTTCGTAAAACTTTTTATCAAGAGGCCTTTGGTGAGTCATTTCTATAGTATTTCTTACCCTGAATGAAGCATCTGGCTGAAAAGGTTATATGTATGTTAAAGAGAATAAATTACTGCATGTCTGCATTTGTCATACAACAGATGTGTTTTAAGCTCCAATTGTACTAATGGTGATTGCGACGCCCAAGTTAGTAAGCATTATGCTGTTATGAGGGAGGGAGGTCATTGGGGATTTGTTAACCATTCAAATCAGGGCAGCTAGCAAAATAAGATCATAAGAAATAAGAGCAGGAGTATAAGCCATGTTGTTCAGATGTAACAACAGATACATTGGTGGGCATAAAGGCAATCACACACTGGTTCTGGAAGGGCCTCATTGCAATGTTACTGCTAGGCTTGGGGAACCTGACCACCCACAATTAAAGTTGGGCAACACGGTGGCACAGTGGTTAGCACTACTGCCTCACAGCACTGGAGACCTGGGTTCAACTTCAGCCTTTGGTGACTATGTGGAGTTTGCATGTTCTCCCTGTGTCTGCATGGGTTTCTGTCGAGTGTTCCAGTTTTTTTTCCACAGTCCAAAGATGTGCAGGTTATGTGGATTGACCATGGTTAGTTGCCCATAGTGCCCAGGGATATGCAGGCTAGGTGAATTAACCACAGTTAATGTGGAATTACTGGCATAGAGTGGGTGGGATGCTCTTTGGAGGGTTGGTGCAGACCCTATCCGCACTGTAGGGGTTCTGTAATTCTATGGATTGACAAGTTGAGCACAATAAGGCTTGCAGCTCATATCATACTTAAACTGCCTAATTGTCTGTTACAGCACATTGCTGGTCCACTAATCTGTATTGGCCTCAATTGAAGTTCACACTTGGTGCATTAGAAGGAGAATTTGGTTCAGAATTTGAAATTTTAAGACCTCCCCCACATCCCTCATTAACGTAAACTCTTTCTCAGTTTAAAAATTTTGCCAAAATACCAGTCACCTGGTAACATACATCTCCTGTCTCCGCCTGTAAGGAATCCAAGTTTACTCCTACTAATGTTATGTTGTGCACACAGGAACTGTGGCAATCTGTTTTCATGTCTCTAATTACATTGCTGTCATGTTCTTTCCTTTTCTCTATTGATTGATTCACTATCCTTTGCTGAATTTTAAAACCTTTCTAATCCTCAGAGTTATTATCTTTATTGGCAACATTATGAACCTGTTCCTTTCTTTAATCTAATATGCATATAAACTTCTCTTAGCCATGGTTGTACTAAATTTCCCATGGAATTTTCCTTAAAGAACTGATATTCATTACAAATTATGAAACCATTAATTTGATTTTGCCATTGCTTATCTGTCATCATTTCTTTGTATTTAATATCCCAATTTGCCCTGTACCTTAGTTTCATTCTGAACTAAATCCCTTTAAATTTATTATCAAATATTATGATCACTCTTTCACAGAGGCTCCTTTACAGCAAGGATATTACTTAATCCCATTTAATGTAAAAAATACTGGATCTAAAATAACATATTCCCTCATTAGTTTCCTTGATCAGAATCTCAAAGAACAATCTTGAAAACACTACCCTTAATAGACTGTTTAGCAGCGTCAATTGACTGTGGTTTTTGTCTGCACATTCACATTTCCCCCTTACCTAATCCTACCCAATTTGTATAATCTTCTACATGAGTCCACATTCTCTGTACCTCGGACTCTGGATTACTGCTTCTGTTTCTCACCCTCCTCTCCATCAGGTATTAATCTTTTAGCTCTATATGTTGAATATTATGAGTGATTTGGTAGCCCAACATCACTGTATATATTGGATCCCAAGACCAAATTTGCTGGCAGAGAAACCTGCTCAGCAAATGTATCACAAGCAGCATCCCAATTGATAATTGGTGGGCCAGTTGTCAATTAAGGATGACCAGCCTGCTGTGGAAACTGCTAGCGCAATCAAGGCTAGCATCACTGAAGCCTTTGCATTGTCACCAAGAGAGGTGGTTATTGCTCAGGTACACAGAAGATCTCAGCACATCTGATTTTAAAAAAAAGTTTTAAAATTTCACAATGGCAAGAGGCCGCAGGTACTGCCCCCTACCCCGTCCAACTTGAGACCTTTCTGAGACCCTTCCCCCAGCTCTTACTGGAAGGTGTCCCCATTTAGCTGACAGCCTCCCTATTCAGCATGGGAATTGCTCCACCATTGATAATATGCCAATGACAATTAGAAATAGCCCCCCATTGGCATTTACTTATATAAATAGAAAAGCATCATCTGTAAATCTGATCTCATCATCGGTAAAATGTTACAATATTCCGGGAAGGCTGGTAAAATCTTGACATCTGCTTCTGCCTATTAAGAGTCACTTCTAAACTTGCTTCACCTTGCTACTTCTGTTGAACTCTCATATTGTCATCCCTATCTTTAAGTTCGTGTATGTTTTCACAGCGCCCTCACTCATCCTTTATGAATTACATTGGCCATAAGCATATGTTGTAATATATGACATAGTTCTTTCCTTTAAAGGTGTCTGTGAGCCGATGTGCATGAATGGAGGGAAGTGTGTGGGTCCTAATATCTGCTCTTGTGTGTCAGGATGGATGGGAAAAAGATGTAACACACGTAAGTCAAATATTTATTGCAGTTTCTAATGTGCATTTATGCCAGTGCTATTGATAAAGGCAATATCAAGTCCTTTACTGCTCAAAACATTGCAAAACACTGTGTTCTAACAAAGGTTTTGAATTATGAGTACTATATCCATCAACATTCTTATCTCTGCTTCAATTTATTTAAATTTTAATAGATTCAAGCATACAGTAATCAAAATCTTCTCATTGTGCCTACTTTAGCTGTCTGTATACAAAAGTGCAAGAATGGAGGAGAGTGTATAGGTCCCAGTACATGCCATTGTGCGCCTGGATGGGAAGGACTGCAATGTCAAACACGTAAGCAGTTTACAAGATGCTTCTTTCTTTGTAATTTTATTTTAAATTCTGAGGCTACTTAGAAGCTCCGAACATGTGTCAAATACATTTGATAGCAGCTGGAAATTTAATGATAAACAAATCTAGTTAGCTTAGATTTTCCTTCCTCGTTCTGTCCTTGAGCCATTAACTGATGTTAAATCATTGGAGCAGAAATCCCATTGTCAACATACCACATTGGGTAAGAATTGCACTATAAGTCTGGAGTTGTGCTCCCATACCCAACAGATCTGAATCAGATACAATTACATCAGTCAGCTTTTTTTTTTATGTACAGTTTGGAAATCCCAATACAAATCACTAAACTGTTTTGAGGAAGCTTGGAAGATCTATGACTGCATGTTCCTTAAAATGCCTACTTTAGATGGATGTTGCATCAATGGCGTGGGGATCAGGTGGGAAGTAGGAAGATATTTGGCTCAGTGTTAGATAGCCACATCATTTTCAATACTGTCTTCCAATGGAGAATACACCACAGATGATTGAAGAAGGAATAAAGGCGTTGCAAAGAGAAACAGAAAAGTAGTTCAGAATTTTGATGAAGATGACCTCAAAACCAGACGGAGAATCTGTAGCAAATTTCCAGAGGAGGAATCTACAAAGAAGAAATATCATGTCATTGGGAGAGCATCAGTTAATTCTATGTCACAACACACAACAATGAAGTTCAATGATTTGAGTAGTAACATATGATCTTTCTCACTTTACTTTCTTGGCTAACCAGAACATGATGGCACTCTTAGTCTCCTATTTGAAGAGACATTCCACATTACTATCTGATTGAAGAGTGCACAAATATAATTGTGTGCTAACATCTCCTCTAGGAGTATTTATTTTAATACGAGAGGTTATAAACGTCACTGAATTCACTCAGGTTATCTTCCAGAAAAATAATGTATACAGTATCCAAGAGAGGTAGGCAACCTGAGGTGGCGTTCCTCCCTTTAAAAAGAGTTAAACTCCCATGAGAAGAAAATTATGGAGCTCTTAGAAGATAGCAGAGTCAGTGACACCTTGCCAGCATCAGGGTAATGGATTCATGTCTATACTGCTGCCATGACATCACAGTGAAACTGTGCAATACAGGCAACCACATATTTTCCTCCCTCCTTTATCTGGAGGTGTTACCCTCGACCTTCTTTTCTGTTTACCCATCAAAGCAATGAGCAGTGGAAAAGTGGGGAAAAAGAACAAAAGTGGAAATTGTTCACTAGATTTGTCATCTTCACAGTGGACAATAGGATGCTGATGAAAATGACAACTAATGTGAAAGTCAAGCTTATCCATTATATCCCTGGGCCAAAATCCTACCATATGTTTGTCTGCCGGAATCCTCTTGATCTCGCTTCCTGTAACACTTGTTTTATCTCCCTCATATACCAGTTCCAGTACCCATGAAGGGTAATACCAAACTGCACAGGCTAAAACACCACAGATGCCACCAATAGAGGCTTCACCACAGGAATAAACTGGTGTATGCATCATACACTATTTGATCAACCAGTCAGCATGATGCTGAAGTTCATATTATATATAGGATAACCACGAGATAAAGTGAAAGAGATGCATGTTCAGTAACTCAGGTCTGTATAGTGTGAAGACAGGGTAGTTAAGCAACTCTCTACTTCAGAGCTTACTGTGTTAAAAGAGAAGGTGTCATAGTTGTTGCCTTGTTATTCACAATGATTAGCATCATAGAGTCACACAGCACGGAAACATACCCTTCGGTCCAACCACTCCGTGCCGACCATAATCCCAAACTAAACTAGTCCCACCTGTTTGCGCTTGGCCAATAACTCTCCAAACATTTCTTATCCATGTATCTATCAAAATGTCTTTTTAAACATTGTGACTACCTGCATCCACCACTTCCTCTGGAAGTTCATTATTGAAGAAAAGATACAATTATTTCAAACTGACTTATTTATCATTGAAACAGTCTTACAGGAAAAAGATGTCTAATATGTTGTGCTATTTTAATTATCAATTCTGGCCTGATGCCAATCCTACCAAATGTTTAAGGTGATAACAAGGTGTGCAGCTGGAGGAACACAGCAGGCCAGACAGCATCAGCGGAGCAGGAAAGCTGACGTTTCGGGTCGGGAACCTTCTTCAGAAATGGGGGAGGGGAAAAGGCTTCTGAAATAAATGGGGGGTGGGGGCGGTGATAGCAGGTGGATAGTGGAACGGATAGGTGGGAGAGGAGACGGACAGGTCAAGGAGGCGGGGATGAAGCTAGTAAAGCTGAGTGTAGGTAGGAAGGTGGGGTGGGGATTGGTCAGTGATATGGGAGGAGTGGATAGGTGGGAGAGAAGACAGACAAGTCAGGGAGGCGGGGCTGAGAGGGGGAGCTGGTCTTGGGATGAAGTTGGGGGTAGGGAAATTTTGAAGCTAGTGAATTCCACATTGAGACCATTGGGTTGCAGACTTCCAAGGCGGAACATGAGGTACTGTTCCTCCAGTTTCCAGGTGGTAATGTTGTGACACTGGAAGAGGCACAGGATGGACATGTCGTCCAGGGAGTGGGATGGGGGGTTGAAATGGTTTGCGACTGGGAGGTGTTGTCGTTTGTCGCAAACTGAGAGTAGGTGTTCCACAAAACGGTCTCCAAGCCTCCGCTTGGTCTCCCCAATGTAGAGGAGGCCACATTGGGAACAGTGGATACTATAGACCACATTAGCAGATGTGCAGGTGAGCACCATGGATCATGTCACATCAGCTGATGCTGATCACGTCACTTCCAGTATTGCAAGCCATGCTACCGCTACCGCCATCCACACCGTGGATACCGCCACTTCCGTCACCGGGAGCGCTGCCTACATCTGTTCACCTGCACATCCTGCTCATCCCAAGACCAGCCACCCCTCTCATCCCCACCTCCTTGACTTTTCCGTCTTCTCTCCTACCTATCTGCCCCTCCCTCCCCACTGACCAACTCCCACTTCCGACTTACACTCAGCTTTACTAGCTTCATCCCCACCTCCTTGACCTGTCCGTCTTCTCTCCCATCTATCCACTCCACTATCCAACTGCTATTGCCGCCCCCCTTCCCCTCCCCCATTTCTGAAGAAGGGTCCCGACCCGAAACATCAGCTTTCCTGCTCCTCTGATGCTGCCTGGCCTGCTGTGTTTCTCCAGCTGCACACCTTGTTATCTCAGACTCCAGCATCGACAGTTCCTACTATCTCTAAATGGTTATATATGTTGTGTTTTCAGGCTCCTTTACACAAACTCAACAATCAGAAGCATTCAGAATTAGGTTTGATTTACAGAACTCCCACCCTCTCTTTTCTGAGTTCTAAAATGCCTCTACATTGGTTTCACTTGATTGGCATTTCTCTAGAGGTCCATATCTGCATTTAAATGCTGTTCTGCTCATAGAAACCCTGATGGGCTCATTATTCATGGGAGCAAGAATTGTTCACAGGTCTTTCATTGAGATAAATTCCTTCCTTAAAGAATATCCACAATGTCAAAGGACAAACCCATCATAACAATTTATATTCTCTTTGAAATGCAAGATTCCTTGCAAGTTATTGCATAATCTGTGTATTTGTGGAGTAGAAATGTTTTATGCTGAGGCAGGTGATTTGGAATAAAGCTCACTGAGGAACATGTGTGACAAGTCTTGGACCTTTGTACTTTGAAAAACTTATAAATCCAATATAAATCCAATAAAACTGATTGACTAGCGCACTACTGCCTTGAAATAAGGTCAGATTTGATTAATTAAACAGGCTGAAAATTGTGTGAGTAAACTGACAAATATGTGTTCATTTCTATATGACTGCCTGAAATAACCGAGCACCATAAATGTGGGCTATGGTTCTGATCTTCATAACCACGGGCCATATTCCTATGGCTGCAAGTCATCACCATTTCCCTAGCCTCCACAAAGTACATTCTGTGCATCACCATTATATAGAAACTCCATGAGACCAGCTACGTAAATGTCTTGTGGTAGAACAGATTAAAGACTTCTGCTGAAGGGTTCAACACTGACTTTCCAAAGCCTCACCACCATCCAAAAGGCATGCATCATCAAACATAATGGATTAGCCTCCAGTCTTCTGGCTGGGTGCAGCTGCAATATCGTACATGAAACTTAACAGCATCCTCGTCAACAGAGCGCACTAGAATGGCAATTCACTTGCAAGTTCAAAATGTATACCACCTTTATCAATAGTATGGGGTGGATTCTTCTGCTGTCTCTGATGAGCTTGGATGGTTTATATGGAACAAGAGCCCAGCATAAAGCAGCTCTTTTAGGACAAGAGGAGACATTGGTGACTTATTAATTAAAATCTAGCCATTTCTATAAAACAAACACAGTTTATATGTTTTTTGCTGTATAAATAAGAACATTCTGTTATGTTCCAAAGCTTTATGCCGGCAAAAATGCCTTTATGGAGGCAAATGTATTCTTCCAAATGTGTGCTCCTGTCGCCCAGGATACTCTGGATTCATTTGTGGCAAGAAGGTGAGAGCAATGTTTTGGAACACAACTGTTACAAAATGAAAAGATATGTAGTCTCCTTTCCATATGTGTCCAAATTTGGCCTCTTCCCTAAATCTCTGTGTTTGTAGTTGAATACAATGCCGTATTTCTCTGATGCAACCATACTGGTTACAACGATAGTATACCATTAGACTGCAAACTGAGATTCTGAATTCATCTTCTCCATTGCAAAGGCTATCTACTTGCAGCATTTTAACACCATCTATCAGCACCTCAGCCTCACTCCATCCGCTACTGAAATCCTCACCCAACCATTTTTCACTTCCAGACTCAGCAATTACAATACATATTTGGCTGACCTGCCATTTCCACCATTCAAAGCTCAGCAAATGCTAAACGCCACTGCCCATAGCCTATCATATCATGTTCATCCATTACTTACGTGCTATCAGACTTAGGTTGGTTTTCAGCCGCCAAACTCTTCGAATTTAGTACTTTCATCCTTAGTTCCTCCAACGTCTTTCTGCATTTCCCATATAATGTTCTCCATCATGAGCAGCCATGCCTTGAGCTATTTAAATACTAAATACTAGAATTGTGTATTCATTCCTCCTCTGCTTCTCCATATCGTGTTTAAGAACATCCTTGAAACCTCCAGACCTTGCAGGGAGCCAAAATCTGTAATGGCTTGACGGAAAGATTGTTTCGGGGCACATAGGTAACAGCTATAGCCCATCTATTTATCCTAATAAGTGCAAATAAAACAAAAATTCAGTTTGGTTCTCAAGCATGTATGCAAATTTGTCATGAGAATTACGATTAATTTAGGAAGTCAAAAAAAGACTTGTCTTTTGACTCAGCACTATTTTTCTGGCTGATAAAGGTTCTATTGAGGATCTCAAAATGTTAGTCTACATTAAAACTAATATAAATGCAATTCTACATGATTATTATTCTTTGTTTCCTATCTGCCCCAAATTGTAAGGGAGATGTAGAGGAAACCAGAATTGGAGCAATGCAGACTCTGTGGGTTGTAGTGCTAGTTAGTGAAATACAGAGGAACAAGACCATGAAGAGAATTAAATACAAAGATGAACATGTTGAATTCAAAACGTTGGAGAGTTGGAAGCCAAAATAGTTCTGGTAACAGGTGATCAAGAAGTAGTGTGACAAAAGATGTGGGTAGCAGAGTTCAAAATTCATTGAATCCTAAAGAGGGTGAAAAATGGGAGGTCCACCAAAAACTTATTGGAATCATCAAGTTTCGGAGGGATAAAGGCACAGGTTAAGGAAAGATCAGCAGATAAAGTGAGGCCAAGGTGGTGTCAGGTGATGCTACAATTATAGAAGTAGTGTAGAAATCAAAACTTGTAGTCTCTGGTTTCCGCAGCCCATAATTTAAAGCAAAATTCACTGACAGCTGTTAATTTGTTCCCCTAAATAAAAATTGTAAATGTGGTATATATAACACACCAGTTGAAACAAGAGTTTCCATTTAGTGCCAGTGGAAATAAATCTTTGTCATGATTATGACTGACCAAAATCTGATTATTCCTAGTAGCATGCATTTGTAATGAATTTTTTTTTATTCCAGATACCAATGAGACTGGGTTAGCTTGGCACCAGTGTCTAATATCCCTCTCAGCAATAATAGATGTAATGCTGGAGTCAGTTGTAAGAACCGGAAGTGGTTTTGCTCAATTATAAGGACTGTAGACATCAAAGACTTGATTGTGTTAAATCAAAAGACTAAACCAAAGGTTTGATCCAAACCATGCACAGACACTTATAACTCGGTGTTAAAAAAAATAGTGCTCTTCAAGTGGTCTTGAGTAAAGTGGTGTGTTTACAGTTTGAACAGAGTAATGTGAGGTACTGTAAGCAAAAGATAATTACTGCTTATACCATTTCTTCCTGTATTTTCACTACCTCATAATATAATGCCAGGGGCTTATCGTATAGTCACTAATGATTGCAAGACATGATGGAATTTGCCTGAATTTTTGTGAAACAGTTACATAATGTCCTCTGACCATGGAAGTTTTGACTTGAATTCTGATTTGTCAACTGCATTGTAACATTACTTTAATTGCATTGCTTCTAATGGAAGATCCTGACCCTTCTTGAAACTGCACAATCTGCAACCTTATCAATCTTAAATTTGACATAATAAATCTGCTCACTCAAATATGTTTCCCTTTTCTCGACATGAGAAGACAAATGCATCCGGTTGTTTGGGTTCTCTTTCATAGTTAAGTGAGTAAATGTGCCATGCTGAGTTAATCTGTACAGGTGAGGTTTTGTTCCTGTCCCTTGGTGCGTTAAGTGACAAGATCTCAGCTACATTACACAGTTTTCATCAGCATCCTCAAGAAATGGAAAGAAATCAGATTGTGTGGGTTTGCAGTTATGTTGAAACAGAACATAATCACTCAATGAAATGCAACTTGGTATAATGGACCAGATATCTTAAAATTAATTTAAGACTTAGAATTCCTTTAATATTTTTGGATGAACATCTGATATGTCACACAACATTTTTGTGTCCAGTATTTAACACATTCATGAGCCCATTGATCTGAAATCAGTTAATGTCACCATTAATATTGTGAACAGAGCAATGTCGCACAGATATATTAAAGGTTCATCTTCCAATATCCCCAAATGTAATTTCTGATAATTCAATGTAATGTCTTGAAGAATGCGTGATTTTAAGCATATATAATAATTTACTGTGTAAAGTGAAGGGTAATAGATACTAACGTACTCACAAAGTTAGGAAACCTGTCAGAAACACAGCAACCATGAATAATTATATGGGTATTTATTGAATCAGACACAGCGAATGTCTGTCTGTACTGTAAATCAGTATTATCTCCCAATCATTCCCTTTCATGGACCTGCCATTTCCATATCATGACCACTTTTGATTATTGTAGAAATTCACAGACCTGATCGCCACGTCATAAAAGGGTTGCACAGACGATGCATAAATATTTTTTATGTGTATACATGATTCCAATAAATCCAAAGTACAGGAAGAATAGACCATTCTCTCAGAAATAAACATTTTTATATGGCATCTCCATACAAATTGCAGAAAAAGGTGGATAGAAGTTTTTTTTTGTTTTCTGTGGTAGGATATATCATACTACATGATTTAACTAAAGGTGATATGGGAAATAACCTATATCCAAATGTTTTTACATTAAATTTTAGGACTAGCCTCAGTGTGAATAATTACAGTATTAACATAAAGCCACAAGACTCATGCACATCAAGTTAAACTGGTTGCTACGCTTCAGTCAGTTGCATGTTACTGCTATTTTTCCATATGATATTGGCATTTTTTCATGTATATGAAGCTGAAATCGTTGTTTGTAAACTTTGTTCAAGATTTTGTTTTAAGATGAAAATTTTATATAAGGTTAATAACCCAAATTAGTTAATTTAGTAAAGTTAGTGTTTTAAAATACTTCAATAGGTAAAACAATTATAGCATCAACTTACAATGTGCCACATCTTCTACATTCTTGACATTTCTGATTTTTGTGCCAATTAAATTATTGAAATCAACATAAAATATTGATAATCAAAGCTGTTGCATATATTTGTGTATATAAAACACATCAAAACTGTATTGCCTTATTAATGCCTCAATATCTACTTTTCATTTTTTCTTTGAAATATTAAACATTGTACATATAAATATGACAAGTGAAAACCTTGATTAATGTTCACACAATAAAGGTATTTGAAATGTGTTTTAAGTACTGAGTTGTAAATCCTGTACATTAGCAATAAACATATGAACTCTAAGGCATTGAATATTGTGTGTTACTAAAATATCAATCTGATGCTACAAATATTTCTACTTTAATAATGAAAGTACATTCTGACATTTTTGAACAAAAATATTCATTTAGTATTTACAGTATTTAGCACTGTTATTTTCCCATGAGGACAATACTAGGAAGTGTGACTAGGTGAGCGAGTGTAATGATGTTATTAGGAATAGAGCGCCAGAATTTAATCTATAAGTTGGTTGATGAAAGTTGGGAATATTCCCAGGGCCACATGCTGACCTTGGCAAGTGCCATCTCCAGTGGTGAGATCTTCATTGCTGGGAGGTGGTGCTGGATGAAGTCAGCCCAGTCAACCCCCCAGAAGAAATTTGGAGGGAGCCACAAAGTTTGTCAGCTGCAACAGCATTCTGGTTAAAAGGCCCAATTTGGTGGTGTAGCAATTTTGTCTCATCTGTCAAACAAAGGGCCTGCCACCCTTACTTGTTGCCCACCCCACACATTTCACAATCCAGCACACTCCTTGCCTGCAAGCACCCATCATGATGCATAATATTTCTCATGCCAAGGTATTCCTTCCCTCACCCTCATGTAAAATCTGGCCTCCCATTTTAATCTCTCCTTCCAGCATCAGATCTACAGTTTTGCAAGTTACAGCACTTCGTGTGCAGATCCAGATTCTTTTTAAATAAGCTGTGTTTCTGTCCCACCCACCAAACTAGACAGTGAATACCAGGTATCTACAGACTTTGTTTAAAAAACACAGAAATTGCTGGAAAACCTCAGCAGCTGGCAGCATCTGTGGAGAGAAATCGGTTAGCATTTTGGGTCCAGTGATCCTTCAGAACTAATGCTAGCTAGAAAAAAGCTAGTATTTATGCAAAAGATAGGGTGGGGAGAAGGAGTAAGGAGTAAACGATAAGTTGAGGTAGAGCCCAAAGAGAGAGAGAAAAACAGTTGGACAGACAAAGTGATGGATAATGGTCAGCCCAGGCTTTGATACAGTGGGCAGGAAAGGTCTGTCTCTCCTGATAGAGAGTCAATTACCAGGGGATAGATTAAGGTGATCAGTAGAATTCAAGAGAACACAAAGTGATGAATGTCAAGTTTCATTGTTGAGGCAGAACCCTCCACTTACTTAAAATGAAACTTCATCTGCATCTGAAACTTTGTGACCTGTAGGGCTACAGACCAGTTGCTGGAAAGTGGGATTATAATAGGCAGGCAGCTCATGGTCTCTTTCTGTGCTATAACCTTTCTCTGGTTAAACTGAGAATGCTACAGAGTTCTGAGGTGAAGAGGAATCTGCTCTAGTGCGCTAGTGAATGAGTCACAAGAAGTCAGTATGCAGATAAAATAAAATATCCTTTATTGTCACAAAATGTCAGTATGCAGATGCAGCATGTAATCAAGAAGGCTAGCAGGAGCTACCCTTTATTACAAGAGGAATTTAACATAAAAGTCGTAATGTAGTGTTTCATTTATATTGGGCTTTGGTGAGAACACAACTCAAATACTATGTTAAGCTTTGGTCTCCTTTTACAAGGAAGAATGAAAATGAGAGGCAGTTCAGTGGAAGTTTACTGGATTGATACCTGCAATGAGTGAGTTATATTATGAGGGCAGGTTGGAGAGTCTGGGCTTGTTTCCAATGGAATTTAGAACACTGAGGGGTGATTTGACTCAAGTGTGTAAAATCCTGATTTTTTTTTTGACAAGTCAGATGTGACAAAGATATTTCCATTTAAGTGTGAGTCCATAACTGGAGAGTATTATTTTTAAAATAGGTTGCACATTTAGTACTGACATTAGGAGATTTATTTTTTCCTCTACAAGGGTTATGCAACTTTAGAACTCTCTGCCTCGGAAGACTGGAAGAAAAGTCATTGAATATTTTTTAAAGTGCAAGTAGGTAGATTCTGTTGGACAAGAGGAGAAAGGACTATCAGTAGTAGATGGGAATGTGGAATTCAAAACAAACAGAGCAATGTGATCTCATTAAATGGCACAAGGGACTAAATGGTTTACTTCTGATCCTAGTTTGTATGTTTTATAAGTGGTGGGGGAATACAGGAAGACTGCAAATGATTGTGGAATCTCTAGCTTAAGGCTGCTATGTTCAGCAGCTACTAACAGGAAAATTCAGTGGCTGCCTTTATAATGAATATTGTTTGCGATGCAGTGAAAGGGTTAATAACTGCTTGGTTAAAATCTGTCATTTTTGATCATTGAGGATGTTGCTGAATTACTCAAATTTGGCTTCTGCGTAAGTCCACTAATACCATATCAGCATGCAAATAAGGAAGGTAAAGTTATGAGCAGGCATTTGACCATTCAAGTCTGCTCAGCTATTCAATATTATCATAGCTGATCTTCTCTATTTTAATGCCATATTCCGTGTTTTCCCATACCCCTTGATGCCTTTAAAATCTTTTTTAAAAATCTACCTTTTTCTTGAATATATTCAGTGACTTGGCTTTCTTAGCCTTTGTGGTAGAGAATTCCACAGGTTCACTACCCTTTGAGTGAAGAATTCACTCTTAAATTGTCTGCCATGTACCCCGGTTCTGTACAACCCAACAGAAAACATCCTGTCTGTGTCTTGTGTGTGCTGCATTGTTTGAATTTTATGTTTCGATCAGATCCCTTCTCAAACTTCTGCGTTCGACTGAATACAGATCCTATTAAACAAATCTCTCCTCATAGGACAGTCCTGTCATCCCTGGCATCAGCCTAGTGAACCACCACTGCACTCCCTCAATGGCAAATATATCCTTTTTTAAACAAAAATGGAAATTGGTGGAAAAATTCAGGAGGTCTGGCAACATCTATGGAGAGAAATCAAAGTTAACTTTTCCGAAACAGTGATTGTTCTTGTTTTATGTTTCTGTTTTCCAGCGTACACAGTTTTATTTCAATATGCTTTCTTAGGTAGGGATACCAAAACTGAATGCAATATTCCAGGTGCGGTCTCTAACTGCAGTAAGACATCCATCCTTCTGAACTCAAATGAGTTAGTGAGAATGAAAAGGCACATCCCCTCCCAAAATTGACCATTTTGCTTCTCCTCTCCTGCATCTGCAGTATTCTGCTTTCCTACTTGCTCCATGCTGAGCATTCATAACTGTGATTTGTTCATGAGAAAATATTTATCACTCAGTTGCAAGTTTATTTATTTCTGTTATCATAGCTCATTTGTTTAGATAGAAATAGCACATTATTGCTGGTGAATGGGTCAGTGCTAAGTTGGTGGGAGGCTTTTGGCATTTTTAAAAATGCACAATTTAAACCAGGAATCTCACAATAACATAATACACCACTGTTAGTTCATTTATATAAAGGATTTTTATTTATGATGCTTCTTGTTAGTTTCAAGCCTGTTAGGATATTGCATATGGGCACGTTCAAAGAATTGGAGCTGTTTGCATAATGCCAGTGGTCGAGTTGTGGGTAATTATCTGACCAAACCATGGCTATAAAGGTTACCATACTGAAATCTGAATTTTTGGGGAGGTTTTATCAATGATTGTGTAGAGTATGCAAGATAGGAAGTTTTGGAAAACTTTATGAAATATTTCAACCCCATTGTTACATTGGTTCCCAAATCTGAACACCTGAAAAATAGGAAAAAGGGGGTTAAATTGTGTGTGTGTGTGTGTGTGTGTGTGTGTGTGTGTGTGTGGAGGGATAGGGGCTCAAGGGCCTGGAAACGAGACAAAGACTAGGACACATGATTTCTCTTCCTGTCCCTGGATGAAACCCAAACTTACTATTAGTGAGCATGTTATTCTTTAGTAAATGCCATATTCTTGACAATACTTTCCATCACTTTGTTGATGATCGAGAGTAGATTAGTTGGTGGGAATTGGCCAGATTGGATCTGTCCTGCTTGTGATCAGCATGACATACTGAGACAATTTGCCACATTATCAGGCAAATGCCTGTGTTGCAGCTGTAATGGAACAGCTTGGCTCAAAGTGCAGCTTGTCCTGGAGCACAAGTCTTCAGTATCATTGCCAAGATATTGTCAGGACCATTAGTCCTTAACAGTATCCAGTGGCCACATTTGTTTCTTGATATGGAGTGGAATGAATCCAATTAGCTGAAGATTGGCATCAGTTGTGCTGGGGACCTCAGGAGGAGATAGAGGTGGATAATCCATGTGGCACTTCTGGCTGAAAGCAGGGACAAATGCTTTAGGCATTTCGCACTGATGTGCTGGGTGCCTCACTGTTAAGGATGAGGATAAGGATATTTGTGGAGGCTCCTCATCCAGTTTGTTGTTTAATCGTCCATTTACATTCTTGACTGGATTTGGCAGGACTGCAGAGCTTAGATTTGATCTGAGTGTAGCATTACTTAGCTCTGTCTATTGTATGCTGCACCAAATGTTGACACCTCATTTTTAAGTATGCCTAGTGCAGCACCTGGGATGCTTCTCTGCACTCCTTATTGATCTAGAGGTGATCACAGCTTGATGGTAATGGTAGATTTGGGGGTACACCAGACCATGAGGTTACAGATCGTGATTGAATACAATCTTGCTGCTGATGGTGGTTGACAGAGTCTTATGGATGCCATTATTGGAGTTCTTGTCTTTATTTGAAATCTATTCCATTTAGCACAGTGAAAATACCACACAACACAATAGAGGGTATTCTCGACGTGAAGGTGGGTCTTCATCTCCAGAAGGACTATGCAGTTATGATCCTAACAATAATGTCATGGAGAGTTGCACCTTTTAAAATTATTTTAAAATTTGTTCATGTGATGTGGATGTCGTTGATTCGGCCAGAATTTATTGCCTCTCCTAATTGCCCAGAAGGTAGTTAAACTGTCAACCACATTGCTGTGGATCCGGAGTCACACATGGGCCAGAACAGGTAAGGGCAGCAGATGTTCTTTCCTGAAGGATATTAGTGAACAAGATATGTTTTTACAACAATCATGGTTGGATGTGACAGATAATTTGGTGAGAATGAGGTCAAGTAGGTTTCTCCCTCTTGTTTGGCAGCATCTGTGAAAAAAAAATCAGAGTTAACATTTTGGGTCAATTGACCCTCAGAACCCTGGATCCGAGAAGGGTCACTGGACCCGAAATGTTAACTCTGATTTTTTTTTCACAGATGCTGTTAGACCTGCTGAGCTTTTCCAGCTACATCTGTTTTCGTTCCTGGTTTACAACATCCATAGTTCTTTCGGTTTTTATTTCTCTCTCTTGTTGGTTCCCTTACCACCTGCTCCAACCCCAGTCTAAAAGCAATGTCCTTTAGAGCTTAGATAGCAGGAACTGCAGATGCTGGAGAATCTGAGATAACAAGGTGTAGAGCTGAACGAACACAGCAGGTCAAGCAGCATCAGAGGAGCAGGAAGGCTGATATTTCAGGCCTAGACCTGCAATAGGGTTAGGGTTAGGGTTATTTCTGAGGAAGGGTCTCGGCCCAAAACGTCAGCCTTCCTGCTCATCTGATGCTGCTTGGCCTGCTGTGTTCATCCAGCTCTGCACCTTGTTATCTCCTTTAGAGCTTAGCCAGCTTTGTCATTAGTGACAGTACTTCACTTTTGGTGATGGAAGTTGAAATGCCCTGCCTGGAATACGTGTTCAACATGCAGCAGTACTGGTGCATCCATTAGTGGACAATTGCTGAACAATTTTATGTGTGTTAAAGATTACACACAACCAAGTTAAAATTATCAGTCAGACTTGAAATATGGTCAACTTATGTTTACCAGAAGCTACATGCAATTATATGGATGGATCTGTCCTCTGTAAGCAAAAGGATGATGTCTAGTCATTGAGACTTTTCCTGAATTAACAAAAGCATGTGGAACAGTAGTTCCCTTGTGCATTCTTAATGACAATGGTTCAAGCATTCAGAGTTGTCTTCCCCAACCATTGAGAACACATCTCTCATACAGTATTAATGTTGCTCCCTTAAAAAAAATTACACACTTATGTCTGTCCCAACGATGCAAGATGCAAAACTTCAACAGCCATGTCTCTGCTCTCAGCAATACTCAGATTGAATACTATAAGTTGATTATTTAGAATTTTAAAAAATACTTAAAGCCTCAAAATAACACTTTATTGTACTTGCACTTGGAAGGTCAGTCGTACAATCATACAGAGCTTTTAGAATAATGTTGTGTTCTCCAATGATTATGATTGATCTGTGATAATGTTCAAACAGCCAATGCTCCATTATGTTTACAGAAATTGCACAATACCAACCATAACCACGGTGTTAAAAACCAAATAGAAGCAACACATACAGATAAAAAGATGCAAAGTGCAGCTTCTTTAGCCACTAGTAAAGAATGTTAAAGTTAATGAGTCATGTCATTTTTCCACTTATTTCTCAATTATTAACACGAGTTATTACTAAAAAGTAACCTAACGGATGGCTTGACCAAAGAAAATTGTAATTGCGAGGACTCGACTTCATGAACATACTGTTTATTCACTTTATTTTCTGTGTGCATTGAGGACCTGTGTAGGATCCACGACACTGACACAAATTAGGCGCAATGCATTTCCCTCCACGTACGCAAGGGATGTCACAAACCGCTGCAAACAAACAGAAAGATCAGTGTTTTTAATCCAAAATCTTTTTTTTATTTGCATATGTCCAACATTGGAACAGAGAAAATTGGACATCCCTTTTATGGTGACACCGTATTATACTACTTAAACACTAACAGATGCATTGCACTTATTTCTGGCTTTGCTATGCCCTGCCAAAACCCACACATTAAGACGTTAGCACTCCCTAATAGCTTCCATATAATTATGACCTTTCAGGCTGAGATAGGAAACATATCTTCACTGACTTTAGGGATAACAAGGCGTGGGGCTGGATGAACACAGCAGGTCAAGCAGCATCATAGGAGCAGGAAAA
>JAHRHZ010000014.1:32896584-32966401 GCA_024137785.1 Ginglymostoma cirratum
TTCTGATGAAGGGTTTAGGCCCGAAACGTCAAGTTTTCCTGCTCCTATGATGCTGCTTGACCTGCTGTGTTCATCCAGCCCCATGCTTGTTATCTCTAAAATGCCAAAATAGCTTTTAATCATCTGAGGAAACGAGCATTTAGTGATGAAGACGCCGAAACCCAACACCAAGCTTATGGCCTTCTAAGCTTCAGGGCAATAACAGTGTTACCTGTTCTCTTGTATGCATTGGACATACCTCAAACACCACAAGAAATATCACCACCAATGTCCTGCAAAATCCAACAAATTCATTGACAACACAGGTACTCCAAAATCAGTGTCCTCTCTTAGGTCAACTTTCCTAGCATCATGGCACTGGCTACAGTCAATCAGCCACATTGGTGGATCACGTTATCCACATGCTTAACTCAAGACTCCCAAAACAAACGCTCTTGGAAAAGTATTAAGTGGTATATCTTCAGCAGAACAGGGCACTCTCATTTTGCAAATATTTAATTAGAATGCCTGTGCTTTAGGGAATTATTTACCTCATAAAATGGATTAATGTAGATATTTTTATTCGGGCATCAATCTGACTTTTACACGTTTAACAAAATTTATCCTGTGTTCTCACTGATTCAGTGTGACTTACTTGTTTAACTCAGTTCCTTAGCGAATATTATATTCTGACTACATTCTGAGATTACTCTTGTCTTTTTGCCAACTTGGCATCACATTTGATAAGCTTTCAACCATATCCTTCCTGACACCCACTCTGACCTCTCCTGTGCTTTGCCTCTTACACTGCTGCAGTGGAGTTCATCAGAATTTCAGTCATCGGTTTCTCATCTTTCTAGTGGTTACTTAACAGTCACCTGGACTCAACATTGACTTCAAAATTCAGACCAGAACCAATTCATATTCTCAACTCCAATTTCACTGGATAGCAGCTGTTTATGATGATTTTATTATTCCTATTTACACCATCTCGAGTGATTTCTTGTTTCTCTGCTTGTCCCATGGCCTTCCATCACCATACTTTTTTGTCTTTTAGTTACATTATTTCCCACTGCATCACAGATTTTCCTCCTTCCCCATATTTCTGCCTTTGTACTTGTATAAAACTGTTGCCAGTTCTAGTGAAAGAACTGAAACCATAGCCTGGATTTTATTTTCTGCAGCAAAGGTGCTTATTGTGGTATTTGAGTCAAACTACAAACCAGCCTATACTGAAAACCTAGGGTTGAAGGAGGGACATTTGTCACTGATGTCCTGTTGTGTTGTGTAGTGTGAGTGAAAATCACAGCTAGTTGAGGGTATGGCTTCCTACTGCAGCAACAAAGAATCAAAACAACAGTCTTTGTTTTGGCAAGTCAGATTTCTTTGCCAGGGACCATCTTATATAACTAAAAAATAAACATTTTTAAAACATATGGTTTTGATCAGAATCTTTTTACAAATTTTGAACAAGTTACGTAAATTGCTACTGCTGAACTAAGGAGATCATGTTAAATTTAGATTGTCCAGGTTTGAAACCACACAAGGGTTTGGGATAGATGTGGTCAGCCAATACCTACAGCCTGATGAGGGTAACACATAAGAATAATGTTCTTATACAGCACAGCAAGGAGATGCTTTAATGGTTTATTGCAATTGCTGCAGTCACCACTGTTCTTGCAATTTTTGCAACCTGAATGTCCAGGGATACTGCCAACTTCCTCCAGCTGAAACAGGATGACACTTGTGAATGGAGGTGGCCCCCAAAACAGTCAACAAATTTGCTTTTAGAGTCTCCAACGTAGAGGTGTCTGCATTGTAAACAATAAATATGGTATATTGTACAAGACTGTACTAAGCAATTCAATTAAATTGCATTTTTACCTAAAAGAAACTTTTGGCATGTTGAATAATGGGAAGACAGATGGTGAAAGAACAGTTGTTGGATCTTCTACACTGGTGTGAGAAAGTATGATATTAAGGAAAAGGGGTGCTGAAGCTGACTGAGGACAGCACTCAAAATCTACAGGAATGGTTGGCAAATCCATCACCAGAAGTCCCCAAATCACCCTGGAAACATCATTCAGGGGAATGACCAATCAGTGCAAAGTCACCCTCAAAAGAAATGGTCAAGAGCTGCTGCTCTTATCATAGGCTGGTTCTCTCTTATGCTTGCTGCGAATAGGTTCATGACTGAGCAGGGAACAGTTAAATAAGTCAATGCCAGCAGTGAGGGTGTCACCAGGGGAGCATCTGACGGGAGTGAGATCTAGGGGCTGGCAGGTCGAAGAATCAGGGGTCAAGTGTGAGGACCAAGAAGCACAAACTTCCAGCAGCCGTTTTGCCAGGGCCAGGAGCAGTCTTCTTGCTGAGGCCAAGGAATGCCTTTCTGCTAAGGCTTCCCTTGTCCTCAACATCTGCGCACCAGCCTAAATGATCGTCCTCCATTAGTTCCATCACTTTCAACATGATGCCACCATCTTGCTCGAACCTCTTCTGAACGTGCTGATTCCTCTATTTCCCTTCCCAATCACACTGAGCAGACCCCTTCATTCCCTTAGGACCTTCCATGCGAGTGGAGGAGATGCAGCATCTAGTCTCTTAACTCCACTTTAACCACCATTTAGAGCAAGAATACTGCTTTCACGTGAAACACAGATGACTGTATACGTATTCATTCAATCTGCTGTATTTGTTGTTCACAAGGACGCCTCCAGGGGAGACCAAATGCACATTGGGCGACACCGACTTTCAGTCTGCATGGCCGACCTATTGGTCGCTTGTCACTTTAATGCTCTGCCCCATTCACACTCCATTCCAGTGAAACTCAATGTAACCTCAACGAACAGAATCTAATCTTCCAAACTTTACATAATGGTCAACAACTTCAAATTCTCTGGTTCCATTTTTCAGATTTTTTTTAATGTGGCAACTCGGGATAGTTCTGGGATAGTAGGTACTGCAGATGCTGGAGAATCTGAGATAACAAGGTGTGGAGCTGGATGAACACTGCTCCTATGATGCTGCTTGGCCTGCTGTGTTCATCCAACTCCACACCTTGTTGTCTCAGGATAGTTCTGCTTTTTTTTCAACCATTCTGAGGAAGGGTGACGATTCAAAACGTTAACTCTGATTTCTCTTCACAGAGGCTGCCAGACCTTCTGAGCTTTACCAGCAACTTCTGTTTTTGTTCCGAAGAGATGTGTACTGATTTATAAAAAGAGCTCCCCGCGAATGAAGTATACTTTACAGACAACCAAAATTATTTATAAAGTGGGTGAAGAAGTGTGCCCTGTAAACAAGTTAAGAATTAGTTTACAAAAGTAATCGGCTTGCAGTTTAATTTTGTGAGAATCAGTTGATTTTCTTTCCAGGTTTACATGTACCTTTGTGGCAGTAACGTCCTCCAACTCCAGGGGGACAGCGACATTTCCCAGGGCGAAGACACTCTCCGCCGTTTTTACACTTCGGATAACAAGTCACTAGAATAACAATGAAATTGGTGTAAGTGCTTCGCTCTAAGAACAGGCATAGTGATGAGAATGCGATACTTTAAAAAATCATTAACAGGTGTAAATGTTTTGCTTAGATACCTAAAACATTATGTTTAAGATGTAATACCAAACACAGGCTTCTGTTTTTCAACTTTACAATCTCGGTTAGGGGAAACGGGCGGACGAGGGAAAGGTGTCTGAACGATTTCCTATGTGTCTTGTCTAGCTTTGCATTTCCGAAAAGCACGAAACTAGCAATCTGGGCGAAGTTGGATTTGTTGCACATCGCTACCCTCAGACTCATTTTGTTTGCGATTGACTCTGTGTGTCCCTTCGTTCACTTTCACTCAAATTCAAATTGTCAGGCCCGGCACGGCGGGTTGCAGCAGACGAACAGGGATCGTACAAATTTTTAACCTAAAATACTTATTTTTAAATCACATTAATACTGGACCGAAAAGTTTTCTTTGGAAAGTTATTATTCGATCTATTTAACTTTCAATTACAGTATGATTTCAAGTATTAAAACGAAAAGTAAGACAAACATTTTGTTCCAATATTCTCCTGTATTGGCGATCCTACATTTCAAAAAGGAACACCTGAGATAAGTTTTGAATCACATCGAAACGGAGAAATTCTTGGGAATGTGACGGGTGGTTTCTCTGTAATTCTAAAGTGTGAAAGTTTACTTACCGTACTGACAGAAGTCACCCTCGTATCCTTTGGAACAGAAGCAAGTGTTATTCCTGATACACAGCCCCCCATGTTGACAGGGAGGATCGCACTTCGCTTTGGGATCGAAAACAAAAGGAACCACCACTCCACGTGATGCTTTCGACCGAGCTTCACAAACACCCAGCAGCAGGAAGACCAAACATTGCAAAACAAAGAAAGTCACGCCGAAACCTGTTGTCTGAACTTTCATTCTGCTTGTGACCTCCGGGCTGCTAAAAGTGAACTGAAGGCGCACCGATTGCCTCCGATCTCTCCCGTGAAGTTTCAATCCAACTTCTGGCAACCTTCCCCAGGCGTCTGCAGCACACTCCAATTGGTTGTTTGCAGTGACTTAAAAGTTAGTTTAGGAGAACTGACGGGGAAAGGGCGCTCGATGAATAATGCAAAAGCAGGTGCCAAAGGCTGCTCGCTCCTAGAGCTTTTCGAGACCTTGTAGGGCTGATCCCAGAACGTTTAATGTCGGTTTAAACGTTCAAACTTTAGATCGAACCCCTCGTTGTAAAGTCAATGGTAATTTGTAGAAGCCTGAACGAAAATCTCTTAACTCCAGATTGTTTGCGTTTCCACACTTTACTTGGCAAAACAGCAACGAGTAAGTCATGAATACTAAACGGCAAAGTAAATTTAAAAATGAGGACGTTAACAGAAAGCGAATGATATCACGTCTTGTCCACCCATCATGATATTTCTGTATTAATAATCATTAATAATAGAGCTATATATAAAATATCTTGTTAAGGTAAATGGTCTAAGATCACAGAGGTTTGTTACCACATCCCCTTGAGTTAAATAATCTACATATTTAACATAACTTAGACACACTGTAAGATATGTTTTTACTAATAGCTATTCATAATATAGAAAGCATTCATCTTTAAACTATTTGCTGATTCAGTTTTCTGGTGTTAAGAAAAGGAAGATACAGGAAGCTCATGATTCTGACTAGTTGCTTAAATACTAGTATTACCTCATTCTGAGCCATTTCCCATCGATTTTAGAAAGAAAAACAATTTTCTCTTTAAACAGCATATTTTTAATCTGTCAGAACGTGGTCTATACAAAATATTAGAAAATTGTTAACATTGATAAATGCAGCAGGTGTTTCCCTTCTGCCTGGAAGATTTATTATTCTGTTTAGTCTTCCCATTATTTGTATAACAAATACATGGTAATTACACACTGCTGTGAAATAAATAACATACAATTTAACTTTTTAATTATGTAAACATGGGACTGAGAGTCATAATAATGCAGGAGAAAGTAGTGAGCATATTGTCTTTGAGTCTCTAAAAGGTAAACGTGACTGAGATTCATGATAAACATCCCTGATTCCCACTAGGACATCTTGATAGCACGCTTGATTGAGTTTTGTCTTGACATCAAAGGTGATCTGTCTCACCTCACCACAGGAGTTCATCCCTTTCGTTCATGTGGACCTCCTCTTCCTGTTGTTTCATTGTCCACCTCCATTCACAACTGATGTGACAAAACTGCAAAGGTTTGATCTGCTGTGTTGATTGTGGGATTGCTTAGTTCTGTCAAGTGGAACCTATTTCTGCTATTTGGCATGCAAGTAGTCGTGTATTGTAGCTTCCCCACATTGAAACTTCATATTTAGGTATGCTTGGTACTGTTCCTGACATGCCTGCCAACGTTTTTCTGTTTGCTAAACTATGGAGTTACAGTTATGATTAAATACAATTCTGCTACTCCTGGCCCATATTGCCTTGTGGATGCCCAGTTTTGAGTTGCTGGTCTGCTTTGATTATATCCCAATTTCGTGTGAATCAGTTTTTGATGATTAATGCAAAATGTTGCATCTTAAGGAGGAGTTTGCCAAATAATTAAGTACATGTACATTAAAATAAATGAATAATCATACATGCTAATGTGTAACCATAATGGAAGTAATCTGAACCTAATTTTCTTGAGCATAGAGGTTTGCACAACTTGTTGAAAGTTATTATTTTAAGTGTATAAAACCCACATTGTATCCATTGCAGTACCATTGTGAGAAGAGGTTTGTGTGAAATTTTCAATGCAATGTTCAAAAGCAATGCTGAAACTAATATTACATGTGCTAGCCTTTTAAGCCTTGAAATTGTGTATTTAAGCAAAGCCAACAAAATGTTCATTTTGACCATCAGACATCTATATAATGAGAGGGACATACATGAAATATTCAGGCATCATTACGTAAAAAGACTCACCCAAATTCCACACCTAAAAATGCAGTTACTTTGAATTAGTAGTCTAGAATTTGCCATGTCGTGTTTAGATGGTCAACCGTCTGAGTACATGATCATTATCCCCCTGAATGTGACCAGAACTTTAAGACTTAGTGCAAATGCAGAAACTTGGCAGTCTATCATTCACTGCTCCACCACAGACTATGCTCTGGACACATCCCTCCAACCCCACAGCAAAACTAGGCATCAGTGAAATTAATTGATTTGGTGAAAACGTTCCTTTTTTCATATTTCTACCTGTTAGAAATCCTATAAAAAGTTAAACTTTCTTCATTAAGGTTTAATTTTGCCTTTAGTGATGATTTGGCTAATAATTGTTGATGAATAACTGTTAGGGTCCTGTCAAAAATGTAGGCTGTTTTAAATATTTTCATTATGACCAATTGCTTGATTTTTATAAACTCAATCTTAAATCTTTTTGTAAAAATTATACACGATATTTCCATTTCTTCCATAAAATTCTAAATGTCTTAATCATTGTCTCATTTACAATAAAGTTTATAAAAAAGTCCATAAGAAATAGGAACAGGAGTAGGCCATTCAGCCCCTTGAGCCTGCTCTGCCATTCTATACGATCATGGATGATCTGATATTCCTCACGTCCACTTTGCTGCATTTTACCCATAACCTTTGATTCCCCAACTAATTAAGAATCAGTTTGAATAGAGGCCATTCGGCCCATTGAATTTGCCCCAAACTTCCAAAGAGCATTCCACCAAGACCCTGCTTAGCCCCACATTAGCGATGGCCAATCCACCTAACCTGCACATCTTTGGACTGTGGGAGGAAACTAGAACACACAGAGGAAACCCATGTAGACTTAGGGAGAATGGGCAAACTCCACGCATGCAATCGCCCGAAGCTAATATGGAACCCAGGTCACTGGCATTGATAACCACTGTGTTACCTTGCTAAAACTATCTATCAATCTCAGTCTTAAATATACTTAAAGGACTGTGCCACTTTGGTAATGAGTTCCAAAGACTCACAGCTCTCTGAGGGAAGATTTTCCTCCTCATGTGGAATGATTATTAGAGCTTTTCATTCACTGGTTTGCTGTCTGAAGATTTTTTAATATAATTGGTTGCTTGGACAACTTGATGAGATTACTGCAGTTCCGTGCTGGGAATGCTCTGTTAAACAAAATGACCATCATTTGCACATCAAAAGAGGTAAAGTTGCCAGACAGAGGTCTCTGGGTTCTTAACCTGGTTTACTTTGAGGTCAACAATAAGTGACTTTGTCTGACCATTGACTTCAAATTATGTGCCATTGGTAATGAAGTAGTCTGAGAAATTTGTCTACCATCGTAAGATTCTTCTAAGAACTTTGTAAATATTATAACATAAAACCAACCTTAATTAGGCTCAAACAAGCAAAAACACAAATTGCTGTGTCAAATTGTGGATGTAATTTATCTTATTGTTTGTTTCAGATCATTAGCATGCATAATTCTTTATTTTATCTTAATTAGGCTCAGTCAATCGTGTTTGTGTTTGTGGTTCCCACAAGCAGTAACATAATTTAATTGTACATGCTGTTCCTATATCTTTTTAATTTTTTTTTCTCAACCATCTATCTGACCTATCCTTAATGTTAGCATATGACAGTCACTGGCACCAGCCTTGTATCCACTGTATAAAGAAAAAGTTTCTTGTGCTGTCTGACCTTACCTCTCACATTTAACATCATATTTAAATCTTATCGTGCTAGTCTTCTCAGTTTTTGGAATTTTAAACATTACATGATCTTTGTTCTTCAAGTACTTTAACTGATTATCCTGTCATTGATCTCATCACTGTTTGTTGGACCTCACTGTCCATAAATTTATTTTTAAAGATCACAGCAGTAACACAATTTCCAAAGTACTTAAACAAACACAGAATGCTAGAAAAACTCAGCAGCAAGTCTGGCAGCATCTTTCAAAAAAGAAACAGAGTTAACTTTTTTTTCATTTCAAAAGTTATCTTTATTCATAAAAATATCTTTATATACACACAGTCACTAAAGCTGTTCAGTTCTGTACAGTAACATATGAAGAAACAAACAAACATTGCAGTTTGACTCTATTCCACCAAAGGCCTTTCTTATCTGCGCAAGATTGTATTTACATATATTACTTTCAAGTCCAGTATGACTCTTCTTCAGAACTGAAAGGTGCTGAAAAACAGATCTCCCTTTATTCTTTTTACAAAGGCAGAGGAGGAGCAAGAGGAGAGATGGTGTAGCAACCCAATGCAAAAGACAAAGAGGTTGTTAGCAGCAGAGAAAGAAAAAAGGGACATGAGAAAGGGAGAGACTAGGTCCTTGTTACTAAGTGGAAAGTAAACAAAACTCAAACAGGGATAACAAGGTGTAGAGCTGGATGAACACAGCAGGCCAAGCAGCATCATAGGAGCATGAGAGCTTGACGTTTCGGGCCTAGACCCTTCATCAGAAATGGGCCACCTTGTTATCTCGGATTCTCCAGCATCTGCAGTTCCTGTTATCTCTAAAACTCAAACAGGACATGGCTGTGGGTAAGGCAAGAAAATGCAAGAAAAATCAGGAACAGACATAAAATGGTTGGATTTGGTATTGAGACCTCAAAGCTGTAGAGTGCCAAAGTAGAAAATAAAATGTTCTTCTTCAAGCTTGTGTTGTGCTTTCCAGATTTCCAGCATCCACAGGATTTTGCCTTTATTCCAAAGAACTTGAATGATTTCTTACTGTCTTCCTCTCTTTGCTTCATCATTCCTGCATTTTTCGCTTTCTTTCTCTCTCTCTCTTTCTTTTTTCCTTTCACTCTTTCTATGCCCATCTTTCTTACATTACTTTTCAAAGATTACTGGCATATTTATTATTCACTTACAGAATGTGGGGATTGCTGGCTGGCCAGCATATATTGCCAATGCCTAGTTGCCCATGAGAAGATGGTGGTGAGCTGCCTTCTTGAACCGCAGCAGTCCACATGCTGTAGGTTGACCCACAATACCCTTAGGGAAGGAATTCCAGGATTTTGACCCAGTGACAGTGGAGGAATGGTGATATATTTCCAAGTCAGGATGGTGAGTGGCTTGGAGGGGAACCTGCATGTGATGGTGTTCCCAAGCATCTGCTACCCTTGGCCTTCTAGATGGAAGTGACCAAGGGTTTGGAAGGTGTTGTCTAAGGACCTTTGGTAAAATTCTGCAGTGCATCTTGCAGTTAGTACACACTGTTGCCACTGAGCATCAGTGGTGGAGGGAGTGAATGCTTGTGGATGTAAAGCCAATCAAGTGGGTTGCTTTGTCATGGATGATTTCAAGCTTCTAAAGGGTTATTGGAGCTGCACCCATCCAGTCAAGTGGGGAGAATTCTATCACACTCCTGACTTATGTCTTGTAGGTTGTTGACAGGCTATGGGGAGTCAGGGGTTGAGTCACTCACTGCAGTTTTCCTAGCCCCTGACGTGCTGTTGTAACCACTGTGTTTATGTGGTGAGTCCAGATTCCATCTATCAGTACAAATGGATCTTGGACCTAGTGTCTAAGCCATAGAGAGAAGATTTATAAGGATTCTCTAAACAATTATTAAACAAAGACTGTTAGCTTTAATGTGGAAATATGAACAATTTCAGGGTCCTTTACCTGTGTTGACTCAGGTAGCTGAATGCAAAAAGAATCAGAACAAAAAGCTTTAGCTGTTTGTACGTTGTACAGCCAACACTGCAGGTTTGAACAGATCATGAGCTGTGTTCTGACCTATTGAGAAATGCTGCAACATTGATGTGAGTGTGAGTGTGAATGTGTGATGATTGGCTATTTAGCTGTGATTCCAATTCTGTGAAAGCTTCATCGACTGAAGTTTTGTATTCCTGGTCATTAAACAAGGGAGAAAAGTATTCTCATTTAATGTGCTGTATAATTTCAGTTTCATAATGAGCAAATCAGTTTTAGTGGATAATAAATCAATGTCAAGATAATGACAAAATACACCGTCTGTGTTGTCTGTGGGAGAGACTTTCTCCAAAATGCAACGGATGCTTTGTTAGCTCAAACTTTAAAGATCGAGACTAACAGACTTTGTAAAGCTGTCAAGGATTTTGTGACAAAAATAGAAAATGGAGTTTATCGAACATAAAGATCAGCCATGATCTAATTGAATCCTGGAACAAATTGGAGAAGTCTTTTCTCTTGTAACTTTAGATTCTGATGACGACCAACAGAATAATAGGCCTGCTTTTATCAAAGAACTTCATGGTGACAATCAGCTTGATTATTTCAGAAAAAATGAAGTTATATTCTCAGATGTTACAAGCAACACCGGCATGGATTTTCTGAAAGCATATTGTGTTCGACTAAGATAACAAGGTGTAGAGCTGGATGAATACAGCAGGCCAAGCAGCATCAGAGGAGCAAGAAGGCTGACGTTTTGGGCCTAGACCCTTCTTCATTTGATTAGACTTTTAATGAGACAACAGAAAAGGCTGTAGTGAGTTCTGCAGTTAGTGTGGTGCAAAGGATATCCAAAATGTTTGATAAAATATTGTAAACCGTTATAGACTTGTAACAAGGTTTGAAGTTGATTGAGTGATTTAACGACTTTGAATGGTGAATGATGTTAAATGAAGCATACGGCTGAAATGTATACTCCTCTGTCACCAGTCTGGAAGATGGGAACCTTATTGAGTGCTTGCTGCCTATGCACCATGGGCTCCACCAGAATTTTACCATTAATGTAGGTTTCATTGAGTAGGCAAATCACCCATAGTCAAATTGAGGCCCTTAAGTGAACAGTTAACAGCCACTCAGGCACCTCATCCTACCACCAACAGTGGGAGAGGCTCATGCTACTTAACAAGGCAGCAAGCATTTTCCCTGCAGAATTAGGGGCTGGTACACTTCCGGGGCTCTTCCCAACAGCCACCTGAAAATCATTACTGCACTCCCCACCTACCCACTACCCCACCTCGTTCCCCTTTCCCAACGGTCTCTGAAACCTCAGCTCCAAACTCACTCTTCCTGCTAACCAACATGTACCCATGTGGCACCTGGCAAGAGTCCCAAGTTTTTAACTGACACAGCATGGGTCTGACCTGATGTGGTGGAGAGTTGCAAGGCTCTGTTTGGCCAGAACTTTCTGAGGTGGGACTTCTTGATCCATAATTATGGAAAACCCACCTCTAACAGCTAGTTGGTCATTAAATGACTGTGAAATGGTTTTTGTTTCCCTCAGTGGGCCAGGCCTGACATTTTAGCAGGGGCTGGGAAGGGGCAAGTAATCCAACATCAAATATAAAGGCAAGAGCAGGTTAGAAACTAGGAATTCTGCAGGGAGTGACTCATCTGACTCCCCAAAACCTGTCCACCATCAACAAGGCACAAGTCAGGAGTGAGATGGAATATTTTCCACTTGCCTGGATGAGTGCAGCTGCAACAAAACTCAAGATGCTTGACACCATCAAGGGCAAAATAACCTGTATAATTTGGACGCATCATTATCAGCAGTGTGTACTATCTACAAGATGCATGGCAGGAATTTCGTAAGGTCCTAAGGCAGTACCTTTAAAACACATGACAGCTACCATCTAGAAGGACGAGTGCAGCAGATACAAGGGAACATTTCCATTTTTTAATTCCTCATCAAGACACTCAAATAACACTGACTTGAAAATCTATCACCGTACCTTATGTTTCACTGGGTCAAAATCCTGGCACTCCCTCCCTAAAGACATTGCGGATCCACCTACACCAAATAGATTGCAATGGTTCAAGATGATAGCCCACTGCCACCTCTTCAAGACCAATTAGGGCAGTGAACTAAACGCTGACCCAGTTAACGATACCCAAATCCCACTAATGAATAAAAAGTAATAAGTCAGCACACAGGGTGCAAAAGTAACAATGTTCTCATGAGCTCATAGTTAACATTGTTTAAACGTCAACTGGAATATTTTATTCAATTCTGGGAATATGACCGTTTGGAGAAGGTACAGGTATGGCTTTTGAGACTGGTGTCAAGGTATGAGGATAGATTGGAGAAGTTGGTATTGTTCTCCCTCGAGAAGGCTGAGGAAAGACTTGGTTGAAGTATTCAAGATCACGTTAGGTCTATACAGAGTAAATAGAGAGAAACTGTTCCCATTGTCAGAAGGGTTGGGAGCCACAGAACACTGAAGTTAAGGTGATTGAGGAAAGAACCAAAGACAACATTGGAAAGCTTTTTTTAAATGTCACATATGGTTGAGATCTATAAGGCATTGCCTGAGAGAGTGAAGGCTCATTCAATTGTGAGTTTTAAAAGTGTTATAAAGTGGAGGTTGACACCAATTTGATAACTAAAACCGAAACACCCAGAGAAGAACATCTTGCCCCATAATCTGTAAAAGGAATATGAAAAGTGGCATAATCTGCTTTTCAGCAACTTTTGCTGGTTGAATAAAATAAATCCCTGACACTCACTTTAAAATCAACAAGTAACAATTTATTTATCTAACTCTAACAGTGAACAAATTAACTAAACTATTAACAAACCAAATAAACCCCTTCTAACTAGTAACTGTTCCCGAATAAAACAAGATTCTATTGGTCTGGTCCCATGTGTATCAAATAAAAAAAAGAATTTAGTCTCTCGAAATTACAGCCAGGTTACGTGTCTTCCAGAATGTTCTGCGCCTTCTCCATCAATTCTTCTGTCAGGAATATTAACTAATTGTGCCATTGGAACTGTTATTATTTAGATGGTGCTTTCTCTAAGACATAGAGGAGGCTGCGAGAGCCAATGGTTCTCTCTTGACAACTGAGGGCCGTTAGCTTTGATGGATGGCAGCTAGCTCTGAGGCTTTATCCAACTGCCCCTATTTTTACACCCTTGATGACTTTTTGACATTTGTTACAATAGGATTGGTCCTCTGTTGTCAAAACCATCAGATTTAAATTTAATTAGTTTTTGGTATCTAAATGCCTGGTTCAAATTGATTGGCTAAATTCCAAAGCCTGGTAATCTAGATAAAAACTGTGTTTGGCCTGCTAACTGTATGGCCTTTCGATACGAATGTTTCAATTTGGGTGCTCTCTTTGTACTTGCGAATGTTCAAGCTGCTGCTCACAGACATCCATTTAGATTTCTAAGCACAGTAAAAACACATGATCATTAAAAGGGACCATGCAATGTTTCCCCCCTAGCAGTTTACAGTCACCAAATTCTAACTTTCTGCCTCCCAATCCGCAAGTACTCCACCCAACTTCACAACAAAAGGAAATTGAACATGTATTTCAAGAGAAAAACATTGCAGTGCTTTTGGAAAAAAACAGGTCAGTGGGAATATTTGTGATGCTTTTGCAGACACAAGATGGGCTGAAGGTACTGTAACTATTCCATGATTCTATTGAAAGATGTTTGAAAAATAAAACAAAACAAAAATAGAGATTGCTAGAAAAGCAATCATCCAATCTGCATTTTGTCTCCACGTTGCAGAAGAAATTAGTGTGGTGGAAGGTGAGAAAAAGGTACACTTTCATAACACTTCTGCACTTCAGTTCTGCATCTTGGGTTGCATCAGCAACTATCATTGTAATGCTGCTGCAAGAACACTGTGCACTCAGCAGCATGCTCCCAGTTCATGGACAGGACCAGCTACATCTTCAGGCAGTTCATTCACTGTTACGTTGTTCACTCATCCCAAGCCCACCCAGATGCTTACAAAATCCCTGCCTTGTAATTTTACACTTTGACCCTTCAGCCAAAGATGCCTGGCTCATTTTGCTACTGTCTTGCTAAGCCATTTGGCGCAGACACAAAGCCAGAAAAGTTGCCATGGCTGTTTTGCCCGTTAGTCCGTATGCCAGCATCATTGTGGGTGGAATTTATGGCTCTGCTCGGTGTTAAACCTTCCAGAATTATATATATGCCTAAATCATTGAAGGTTACAGAACAAGTTGAGAATGCCCTTAAAAAGGCATCCAGTATCTTAAGCTTTACTAATGGGCATGTAGAGTACAATAGCGAGATAGTTTTGTTTAATTTACATAAAAACATTGGGTTCAGACTCAGCAGCAATACTCAATTTAGTTCTGGATCCCACAGAGTAAAATTAGAGAGTGTACAGAAAAGATTCATGAGGATTCTTCTGTGGATGAGAAATTTTGGTTACATAAATATAATGGAGAAGTTGAAACCATTGTCTGTTGAGAAAAGAAGGCTCAAGTGAAATCTAATGGAAACATTCAAAACGGTGAGAAATCTGGACAGAGCAGATAGGGAAAATTTTGAAATAATTGTAGAAAGGTCTGAAACAAGACGGCACAGATTTAAGGTAATTGACAAAAGAAACAATGCCACATGAGGAAGCTCTTTCCCATACAATGATATGGAATGGGCTGCCTGAGAGTGTCCTGGAGACAGAGGGAATTGAGGCTGTCCAGAAGGAATTTGATCATGGTCTGCAAAGGAAGAACATACGTCATTATGGGAAAAAAGTCAGGGATTTGTACTAAGTAAATTTGTCCTTCAGAGAGTTAGTACAGATACAAGTGGTTGTGCTATGATTCAATAATTCTGTCAGAATACGACATCTACATTCCTCCTTTAATAATCTGCCAGACCTGTTTACATTTGGTTGGTAGCTTCTTCCTGTGATTCTCTGTGAAGAGGTCCTGTCCCTTACATTCCCAAGCAGCACTGCCAGGCTGCCAACTGAGACCCTGGCAGTTACTCTGCCCTGGATGCAAGGCATTCAGCTTTTTCATCTATCTTTCCATACTTCCGTTGAATGGAATACCCACAGAGATTCATCTTCCATCTGCCAGCTGGTGTTTACATGGCGGTTTAAATCGGGCCTGAAATTTATCTGGCCTGTGTCCATTCCCTCCTTCCTGACCTCTAATTGGCTGCCAAACCTGATTCCAATCCCACTAGGGGAATGACCCCACAAAAGATACAATTTAGATTGGAAAGGAACCATGACCCAGAAATAGTCCCGACTTCTGCTTCCTGCCTTCATCATGAAACTCCAGCCGTAAGTCTCTTCAAGGACTAGATCTGATACAATATACAGAAAAATTTCTGATCATTTGAAAAGTAACTGATAATTTCTTTCCACATATCCAAAGATCAAACTTCTATCTTTAGTTTTGAGCTACAAAAATAAAACGAATGTATTGTGGCTGTTCCAGATCCTAGAGACTAATAAAAGGCCATGGACTGTAAGGTTCATTTGACACAGAGCAGGGTGCTAGTCAGAGATTGTGATTGAACAGTTGGATTCCTGTCACAGGTTTATAAGTGTCTAGCAGTCTTGCTGAGCAACATCATCCTAAGTAGAAGTTCTTCTTATTGCTGATAAACACATACATGAATAAAATCTCAATTATGCAAAGAATGGACTTTTTGAATAATTCATCACTCTGTGGGTGATTTGAATCAAAGATAATAATCCTGTGACCAATACTTTTTGCAGTTCTTCCAAGATATAAAGTTCCTGTTGTGGAATTAACAATGACAATAACAACTGCACAGATGACGGGCAGCGCACCAACTATGTTGAGTTCTTCTGACCTTTTGTGGGCTTTTTTTTGGTCCTGGAATGAGAGAGAGGCAGGTAATGCACGAGATGAAAATGTGTGGCACAACTACTAAAGTTAGTGCAGATGGGAGGTTTACTAAGCAAGTGACAGGGCTGCACAGTGGGCATGCGGTATGAGTGTCGTTACATGTGGTGGGTGAGGGTGAGTGAGGAAGATGTTGCAGGCTTTAGTGAAAGTGGTAGAACGTGAGCTTTGGTGAGCTGTGGAACAAGTAGGAGAAATAGAGTGATGTTGTCTCAAAGAGAAGATGGTGGCACTTATTCTTCAGACTAAAGGAGGCCATGGGCCTCCTTCTTACAATGCTGGACGTCCCCTCAAATGGCTGAGACTGTTTCGTACATGACAACTTCAGAGCAGACTAGCATGGCTGGTGTCAAGTCCTCCACTGTTAGTGCTGGGAGACAAGGAAATTCCAGGTGTGCATCATCCCATTCAGCACAAGCTTCAAGACTATGCCCATAAAACAAGGTGCCATTTTAGCCCCATTTGACATGCCTGGGGCAAATGTCAGGAACCATGTAGGGCAGCTTTGGACTCTCAGTACTTGTTCAGGTGCACAACAAGGTTTAAAAGATGGCACCTGTGCCAGGGATGCCAGTCAAGTCTGGAATCTCAGGTGAGTGGTGAGTTGCTCTGGGAATGGTTTATGGTAAGGTGTGGCAGAAATCAGACACGAATCTCACCCTCAGGGCTGAAACACGAGTTAATGCGGCAAGCTTGGTAAGATAAGGTGAAAAAACCCTGCTCCATTAAGCAGCGAGGATCACTGTGCTAAACTCATGTGACTCTCACTTAGCCAAAAAAAACCTGTAAAGTTCAGCCCAAAAGCCTAGATTGCAATAATAGATTTCATGAGTGGGGAAACAGGTAGGGGAGATGCCTCATACATGGGCACAACACAGATCAGGGAAGCAGCCGCAATATAATTCTGTAAAATCTCTAGAGCATATAGAGTCAGTCATAGAGTCATACAATACAGAAACAGACCCTTTGGTCCAAATCAAAGGAAATTGGATAACACCTCAAGAAAGAGCATTTTCAGGAAGGGACTAAGTGTGGGACTGTCCCTCGAGAATGTTCAAATATTGTAGGTAAACGTGCACATGGGCATTTCTCAGAATGGAGAATAATTGAAAGTGGTGTCTCCTGGGGTTCGGACTTGGGACCCTTGCTTTTTCTGACTTATATAAATGATTTGCAGATGGGTGTTGAGGGCAAAATCTCTAAATTTGCAGATGATACTAAACTAGGGAGAATAGTGAATTGTGCGGATGATGTTGAGCAACTTCAGAGGGGCATTGACAAGTTGGCCAAATAGGCAGACACCTAACAAATTCATTTTAATGCAGAGGAATGCGAGGTAATACCTTTATCAAAATCTCAACCTTCTTTCTCAAATCTATCTCTGCAGCTGAGATCCTCTATCTTTGGAACTATTCTTCTACATATTGCCTGGCACCCTTGCTAAAAGACCTTTACATTCCCCTCCTAAAGCAGTGTCTAGAATTCAACAAAATTCAAAAACATTGAGAGACAAATAAATGTAAGGTTGGAAGGAAAAGGCAAAGTAATTGCCAAATATTTTGGTGTGGTGGCTCACTGGTTAACACTGCTGCCTCATAGCACCAGGGACCCGGGTTCAATTCCGGCCTCAGGAAACTGTGTGGTGTTTGCGCATTTTCCCGTGTCTGTGTGCATTTCCTCTGGAAACTCATGTTTCCTCCCACTGTCCAAAGATGTGCAGGTTAGATGAATTGGTTGTGCTAAATTGCCAATGACCCGGGTTATGCAGGCTAGGTGGACTAGCCATGGGAAATTCAAGGTCACAGGGACAGGGTAGGAGAGGTGGGATGCTCTTCAGAGGGTCAGTGTGGACTCGAAGGGCCAAACAGCCTACTTCCACATTGTAGGGATTCTATAATTTTGTTCAATCATTTAGAAAATTCAGTTTGAAAGAAAATAGGAAGTCACTAACATTGTAAAAAATGTAAAGTATTTTTAATCCTTTATTACCTAAAATTATTAGAATTTGTAAGCTTAAGGATTATCAATTTTACTGTCAGTGCCAAAAAATGGACAAGTGGTAGGCATTTAAGGGGCTATTTCAGAATACTCAGAATAAGTATATTCTTACAATGAAGAAAATATCAAAGGGGAGGGCACACCATACATGTTTTCCAAAAGAGGTTATGAAAAGTATCAAACGTATGAAAAAGTTTATCATTGTACAAAGAGGGGTGGTGGGTCATATGATTAATCAGAATATAAAGAATGGGTGAGACTGAATAAGAGGTTAATTGGGAAATGTGAGACAAAGCTATAAATGTGAAAATAGCTACAAGGTGTATGCACAGTTGTTTAAAGGGGAAAAGAGTAGGCAAAGTGTTTGTTGGCCCTTGAAAGAACATGAGAATGGAGAGTTAATAGTAGAAAATAAGGAAATTGCAGTTGAATTGTTCAAATATTTTGCTGCTGTCTTTATTGTAGAGTATAAAACAAAAGCATTCCTGTAACAGTTACAAAACTGGAGGTGGAGGGAGAGAGGAACTGAGTGAAATTACAATCATCAGGGAAGCAGTAAGGGGCAAACTGATGGAGTCACAAGATGACAAATTTTGAGTCCTTATGGACTTCATCCTAGCATCTCAAAGGAGATGGTTAATGAAGTGTAAATGTGTAGATGTCAATTTCCCAAAATTCATTAGATTATGGAAATATTCCAGCAGACTGAGAAAGTAACAAATATGATCACTCAGTTCAACAAGGGGGTAGGGGTGGAGTGAGGCAGGAGACAAAAACTGCAGACAAGTTAGTTTGGTGTATCTCTTATTATAGTCATTGATAAAGGAGTTAATAGTTGAGGACTAACTAAAATTCAAGGCAATTGGGAAGAGTTGCATGGATCATGAAAGGCAAAACATGTTTAAATTATTTATTCAAATTCATTGAAAGAATAACATACATTATAGTTAAAGGGGTGCCCACTGACATGCAGAAGAGCATTTTAAAAATTCATTCTTGGGATGTAGGCATTGTTGATTGGACCAGCATTTAGTGGACATCCATGGGTCCCCTTAAGAAGGTCATGGTGAACTGTTTTAGATCATAAATGGTTAACACTGCTGCCTCACAGTGCCAGGGACCTCAGGTGACTGTCCGTGTAGAGTTTGCACATTCTCGCTGTGTCTGTGTGGGTTTTCTCTGGGTACTCTGGTTTCCCCCCACAGTCCAAAGATGTGCAGGTTAGGTGGATTAGTCATGGGAAATGTAGGGTTACAGGGATACGTTAGGAGGTTATGATGCTCTTTGGAGGGTTGGTGTGGACTCATTAGACCAAATGGCCTGTTCCCTCACTGTAAGGATTCTATGAACTCTGCTCTCCTCAACTCTTTGTGACAAGAAGTTCCAAAGACTCACAACCCTCTAGGAGAAGAAATTTTTCCTCAATTCAGTCTTAAATTGGCACCCGTTAATTCTGAGATTAGGCCCACTGTTCTAGACTGTCCCATAAGGGGAAACATCCAGGATGGCAATGGAGTGGGACTCCTGAGTCAGAACTCGTCCTCTCCATCTGTTTCTTCTTTTTGTGTTTTTTCACTTCTTCCTTCTTACTTCCCATCCTTGGTTGACATTCGTGATGTCTGGGGTGAAGCCAGCACAGACTCCCCGTCTCATTGCCAATTCCCGACCTCATCGCGGACTCCTGGCCATAAAAGCCTCGACTGAGGCCAGCATAGACTCCCGGTCTTGAGGTAAATCCAGCACCGACGCCCAGCCTCGACAGCCTCAAGGTAAATCCCATATGATCTGAAAGCGAGGTCTGGCACAGTGTGGAGGCAAGGTCCCAGTGCACCTGGAGGCAAGACCCAGCACAGACTGAAGGCCAGTGTCGACTCATCTGCTCCATCTTCTCTGCTTGGAAGGACTGTAATTCTGAACTTTTTTTTATTCTTCTAATTTATTCCTAAGATTCTGAAATGAGTTCCTTTGTACCTGAGATGGTGATATAAGCATGACTTTGTAAACTTTTCACTGTACTCATGTGAGTACATGTGACAATAAACCTAATTCTAATTCTAGCTCTAATTCTAATCCGCTCAGCATTTACCCTGTCAAGCCCCTTAAGAATCCTATATGTTTTAATTAGATCACCACTCATTCTTCTAAACTTCAATGAGGAGAGTCCCAACCTAGTTAGCGTTCGCTTAAAAGGAAGTCCGTACATACCAGGGACAACAAGGTCTGAATTATGATTTTCCAAATGTTCTGCTATTACCATTTCTGAAGAAAGGTCTAGGCCCGAAACATCAGCTTTCCTGCTCCCCTGATGCTGCTTGGCCTGCTGTGTTCATTCAGCTCTACACCTTGTTATCACAGATTCTCCAGCATCTGCAGTTCCTGCTATCCCCGTACATACCAGGGATCATTTTGTACTTCTTCTCTGTACTGCCTCCAGTGAAATATCTTTCTTTAATAAGGAGACCAAAGCTGCTCATCGTACTCCAGATGTGATCTCACTAGCAACTTGTACAGTTGCAGTCAGACTTCCCTACTCATATACTCCAACCCATTGAAATAAGAGCCAACATTCCATTAGCCTTCTTGATTACCTGCTGTACCTATATGCTATCTTTCTGTGTTACATTCACAAATGCCTTCAAGTCCCTTTGTGTTAAAGCTGTTTGTAGTTTTTTCTCAATTCAGATATTATTCTGTTCTTTTGCTCTCCCTTCCCAAATGAGCAACTTCACATTTTTCTACATTATACTCCATTTACCCACCTAATTAACCTATCAATATCTCTCTGTAAACTGTTTATCTCCCTCTTGCAACCTATCTTTCCAACTATTTTGGTGGCATCTGCAAATTTGAAAATAGTACATTCATTTCCTTCCTCCAAGCCACTAATATATATTCTAAACAGTTGTAATCCCAGCACTGATTCCTGTGGAACCATACTTTTCACAGCTCACTAACATGAAAAAGAACCTTAACCAATTAACCAATTCATTAACCAATTCTCTATCCATGCCAATATTCTACCTCCAACACCAATGGAGCTTTTGTCATAACCTTCTACAAACTACCTTGTCAAACACTTTCTGGAAGTCCAAACACAACACATCCACTGGCTCGCCTCTATTCACTCTGGTTGAGAGTTCCTCGAAAAACTCTGATAAATTAGTCAGACGTGATTTCTCCGGCATGAAGCCATGCTGACTGTGCTTGATTAGATTATGATTTTCCAAATGTTCTGCTATTACTTCCTTAAAAATTAATTTCAACATTATTCCAACAATAGATGTTGTGGTGTTTGCTGAGCTGGGAGGTTCGACAGCAGATGTTTCGTCACCTTACGAGGTGACATCCTCAGTGCTGTGGAGCCTCCTGTGAAATGCTGTTGTCCTGTACCGGTTCAAGTTTATATGATCTGGTTTTTGCTGCTTCCGGTAGGTGCTGCTTCCAGCTGTGCATTGTAATGGTCGGTATTTCGGATCTGATTCAATGTGTTTGTTGATGGAGTCTGTGGATGAATGCCAAGCCTCCAAGAATCCCCTGGCTGTCCTCTGTTTGGCTTGTCCAATGATAGTGGTGTTGTCCCAGTTGGAAGTGTGGTTTTTCTCATCTGTGTGTATGAAACCAAGGACATCTGGTCATGTCTTTTAGTTGCTTGCTGGTGTTCATGGTTGCAGATTGCTAGTTGTCTGCCTGTTTGTCCCACATAGTGTTTTGTGCAGTCTCCACATGGTATCTTGTAAACCACATTCAGCCTGTCCATGGTACCTGTCTTAGGCGTGGCAGCTGGTTTGTGTGCTGTTATGATTTCCGAGTGCTCTAGCTGTCAGTTCTGAGGTGTTTTTTTATATATGGTATGATGGTTATTGTTTCAGGTTTTGGTGTGTCCTGGTTGTGTTGCCTGTTGGCTAGGCATCTGCAGATGAAGCTGTTGAGGACCTTGTACAGATGTTCTTCTTCTTCCTTCTGCAGTGTGCTACAGTGTGTAACGGCCCTTTCGAACAGGGTCCTAACCCAACTCTTTGTGTGGTAGTTGGGATGGTTGCTGTGATAGTTTAAGACCTTGTCAATGTGTGTACCTACCGGGAGCAGCAAAAACTAGATCATATAAATTCAAACCAGCACAAGACAACAGTGCTTCACAGGAGGCTCCACAGCACTGAGATGTCACCTCGTAAGGAGGCAAAACATCTGCTATCAAACCTCCCAGCTCAGTGAACACACCAACATCTACAACCAATACCCGAGCTACAAATCTTCAGTCAAACCCTTATTCCAACAATAGATGCTAGATTAATCAGTCTATAGTCATTCACTTTTTCCCTCCTTCCCAATTTGAATAGGGTGTCACATTGGCAGTTTTCTAATCCTCTGGTACTTTGTGAAAATCCAAAAAATTTTGGAAAATTCTAACCAATGCATCCACTATCTCTGTAGTTACCTCTTTTAGGACCTTAGGATGAAAGACATTGGGGCCAGGCGACTTACCTGCCTTCAGCCATTTTAGTTGGTGTAATGTTGCTTCTCTGGTGACGGTGATGGCACTTAATTCCTCCTCTGTATTCCTTGTTTTCTTAAATGATTGCAGTTCTTTTGACGTATGTATACCCACAATGCTGTTAGAGAAACAGTTCCACTTGTCATTGCCTTATGCTCAGAAAGGAACTAATTTACTTCGACTCTCCCTTTTCTGTCTGCTAACTTGCACTCAGTCCATGCCCAAATTTTACCACCAATCCCATCTCTTGCTCAGGGCTTTATCAAAACTTTTCTGAAAATACAGTGACATCCAATGGCTCTTGTTCATCTATTCTGCTATTCAAAAAGCTCCAGTATGATTGTCAAGCATGATTTCCCTTTCACGAATCCACTTTGTGTTAATGACTCTGTATGATCCTGTTGATATTTTCTATCACTTTCTTTATAATAGATTCCAGTATTTTCTGTATTACTGACACTAGGTTAACTGGTGTATAATTCCCGGAATTTTCCTCCTCTGTTTTTAATAATGGGGTTACATTTGCTACCCTCCAGTATGCTGGGAGTGTTCCAGAATTCACAGAACTTTGGAAGATGACAACCAATTATCCAGTATTTCCTTGGTCACCTCCTTCAGTACTTTGAGATGTAGATTATCAGGCCCTGGAAATTTATCAGCTTGCAGTCATGTTAATTTCTTCAACACTACGCTTTTTCTCAATATTAAATCCTTCAATTCCTTCTTTCCAATCAATCCTTTATTCTCTAGCATTTCCTTGCAGGACAGATCGAAATTGGTTGCTTAATTGCTCTGCGTGTCTTTTTTCTCTATTATCAATTCTCCAATTTCAGACCTTAAGGGGTCTCTATTGAAGAAGAGATGATTATAAAAGTGGAGAACTCTTACTACAAAGGTGCAGAATATTTGTAAGGTGACATCTACAATACAGTTTTGATCACCTCACAAAGCAGAAACATGCTAAGTTGTATGTTTCAAGAAAGGTCACTGGGCTGAAGCTCGGGACGATGAGTTTGGCTTATGACAAAAGGCCGAACAGGTTGAGCCTATCCTCACAGGTCTTTAGAGGAATGAGAGGGAACTGTCGAAACGTATAAGACCCTGAAATGTCTTGACAGGTTGCTGAGTGGATGTTTCTCCTCATGGGAATATCCAGGACTATGGAATACAGTTTCAAAAAAACAGAGATGGAAGGAATTTCTTGTCGCAGGGAGCCGTTAGCATTTGGAATACCCTTCCACAGTGTGTTGTGAAGTTTAGGTCATTGAATATATTTAAAGCAAAGTTAGATTTTTGATCAACAATCAAGATAAGGGTAATAGAGGCAGCCAGGAGAGAGGAATTATAGCCACAATTAGTTCTGATATTATTGAAGTGCAGAGCAGGCTCGAGGGGTTAAATGGTCTATTCATTCTCTTTTTTTATAATCTTTTGTTCGTATATCACATAAATGAAAGTGACCTCACTCAAAGGGAGCAGAATATGAAACTATTCAGACCTGCATGAACTGGTCACATTGAAATCTTCCAAATATTTCAGAAACTGACCTCATATATAGAACTTCAAATCACTTGCAGCCTGTAGAATACTTTTCCTTGAAAGTCCCTAAATGAACAAACGTTTCTGTATCCCTGGGCTGCATTTATATTTTCACTGAGGAACTTTATCCACTCATCAGCTTACAGTACTGTTTGACTTGGAGACTTGATCATTCATCAATGTCAGTGTGATGCATCTGTGGAGTTTCAGAAAAGCTTTTTAAACATCCCTTTTACTGCCCCAGGCAGAACGCATGCACAGTTATTAAAGCCAGTAAATTATTCATTAGCTCATTACTTTGTTGTCTCAGTGTGAAACATGGTTTCTTGCTGTTTGTCTATTGACAGCTTCATGGAAAGTTATAGGATAAAATGTTGGATGTTTTGCTGTTTCTAAAAAATATAGCTTATTTTATGGAAAAGTCATGAATCTTAAGTTCAAATGTTCATGTATTTGTTGCAGATTTTAAATTTTTGATGTTCAATTTTACAACATAACTGATCAATTTACCGCAGCATAGAATAGATTTTGCACCATTTCTAAAATAGTTCTTGCATCCTCACTATTTTCAGAATATTTTCCACAAAAGGATTTCGATTTATACATCAGCTTTAATTCAAAACACAGTTTGAAGCCCCTTCACAATTCAATATCAGATAAGAATAAAGGCAAAATGTGAATGAAGAAGGGCAGTTAAAAACTTAATCCAAGGAATAAGTTTTAGGGAAATGTGATATGGGGAGGGTGGTGGAAGGGACAATCAACTTTCAAGGATGGATAAATTTTGAAAGTGGAAACATTGGAATGATCACATGGTAGGAATTGAGAATTTTCAGTGAATTAGTGAAGGGTTAAGAATGCAAGTTAGACTTAGAGTTGGAGTTGGAGGCAAGATGGAGGAAGAATATGGAGTTAAAAACCAAAAGAACTGTGGATGCTGTAAATCAGGAGCAAAAGCAACGTTGCTGGAAAAGCTCAACAGGTCTGGCAGCATCTGTGAAGAAAAAAATCAGAGTTAATGTTTCAGGTCCGGTGACCCTTCCCCAGAACACAGAAGACAGGATTCCTCAGAAGACTATGGAGGAATTTGAATAACCCCAATGGATTTTGACTGTGGAGTGGGAAACTAATGAAAATGAGCAAGTGCAAGGAGGGATAGAAAGAACATTTGAATGAGTTAGAGTCGATATAAAAAGAGAAGAGTAAGGAATTGGTTTCAAACATGTAAGTCTGAAAGTAACGTAGGCCGAATGAAGACTTTAGTGGTTTTATTGAGGTGGAGATGGTTGACATTTCAGAAGTAAGAAGAGACAATTTTTGGAATGGACATTTGGGATTTGCACAAGACCCTATTTTTGCATCCAGGGAATCCAGAGATATCAAATGTTAATCAAACAGCTTTCTCACTTTTTCTTCTGCAGAAGCATCATATTGGACTCAAAATATTAACTCTACTTTTCTCTCCATAGTGACTGTCTCTGCCTAGCCTGTCCCAGGATCTTGGTGTTGACCCAGTTGAAGTGGTGGTTATCATGGTCCATGTGGATTGAGATGAGTGAGTATTCATATGAGTGAGACAAGCATGAGGATTCTTGGAAGCATGGCACTCCACGAAGCATGCTATTAATAAACACATTGAACTCGACCCCATATACATTCCATTGAGAAGGAAAACCGGAAGTGAGGCAATCCATGTCAACGGACTCCAGAGTTTAAAAACCAGGCGGGAAATCACACCGACACTTCATTGGAGGCTGCACTGAGGATGCTACCAAGCATGGTAACGAAACGTCTGCGAAACAAGAAACCAGCTCGGCGAGCCAACCAACCTCAACAGCATCAACACCCACACCCGAGCTACAAATCTATTCCAGAACCTTAGTGCTTTTACACTCTTTTTTCTTGGTATTTTGCAATATCTTTAAAAATCCTACTCTTTTCACCTTAATTGTATAAGTTTGTCTCATAGAAACTGGTGGCAATGCTTAATAGTCTTAAATTTTATTCCAAAGTTGTGCATTACCTCGCGGGAACATCCAGCCTAATGTGGCATGCGTCCAGTACTTGTGGGGATAAAACAACGGAGTAAATAATAAGTAGGAAATTTTGTTGAAAATTGATGACACTAGGAACATAAAAAAAAAAGAAAAGGCCATTCAGTTTATTAAAACTATCCCTTGTCAAAATCACACTATTGAATCAACTTCCAGTATTTTATTTATGCCAGCTTGGCAGAGCTGTTGGCAAGCCTTTTCTCAGGGACACAAAGGATTGAGTTCAAACAATGAATCTGGACTCATGATTCAATTCATAATAATTATTGCATTATTGAAATTGTTCTGTTAGGGTGGTATGTTAGACTTATTTAATTCCCTCGGAATATTGTATAAAACATTGTCTGCCCTCTAAAGGATTGTCAAATATAGTTGCACTTAATCTCTTCTTACTGGGAAGAGAAGAAAATGGCACGAGGCGAATTGCTCATTATGAGAGTCAACGCAGACTTGGCCCCTTTCTGTTGTGCAACGAATCTGTGATTCTGTGAATTTTACTTAGTTACTTTCTACTGGTAACATAATTGTAGTAGGAAACAAACTATAAAAGGTTACATTTTACCATTTAATGCAGCTGGCAAAGACTTTCAAATGACTGGAACACCTAACGAGAATCCACCCATGCAATTTTGTTTTGTTCATTTCCAAGGATGGAAAATGCTGACCTCTAAACTCAAAAATTTCCGATGTGCATTCTTGTTGCACAAAGTTACAAACCAGGAGCAATAAATCATATAATGCTTCGGCACTGCTGACATGGATATTCACGTGCTGAGAGCACATAACAGGAATCTGACAATGGAGGTCAATATTCATGATTTGCCACAGGGGCACATAATGGGAATTTGCAACTGCAATTTTTCATTCCCTAATTTCAATAATAGAAAATGTGTGCAAGCTGTGCATCTGCTCACTGCTCTCTGCTCATGTGTTATCCAGTACTCACCAGCACTATGAACCATAAAGTCTATTCCTCATGTCCTCTTATATATCTGTTTATTTCTGCCTTGTTTTATCACAATGACCTACAACTATTTCCTTAACAGCTGTTTAATCTATCCTTTTTGAAAAAAAGTGAAATTTTGCTATTGTAACAGAAATTATAACCGAAAGTCTAGTTTAGCACTGACTAAAAAACCTCACAGCATAAACTCTGAAAAAAGATACAACATCATTTTGTTGTTGCTTTTTCACATAGAACAAAGAAGTTTTTTTGGAAGAAGGAGACCACCAACTGCAATTGAGTAGGACAATCCAAATGCATTAAACAAAAGTGGAGAGGTCAAAGATTTTTCCACCATTCAATGTAACTTATTAGTTAAGTGAATAAGTATATTGAATTTGTCTTTCGCTATCTTCATCTACTTTAAAATTTTGGTGAACAAGAGTTCACTCACATTAGTATTTGAGAATTTTGTTACATGCAACAATACTTGCAAGTTCTGGAAAGACTTATAGTTTCAGATGGCTCACCAGAAGCCTGTTTCTGATCAACGATGTCTAATTACAATGATTCACCTTTGGTTTACCATGGGTTCCATTGATGTATTGAATCACTGCAGTTGAAATGTGAATTTTCTGTACAACGATGTTTTTGCGTGTCACTCTATTTTATATATCTTTGTTCACTTACCTTGCTGCCTACACATTGTATTTAAAATGATCATCTACAAGTGATTCCAAGATTTCAATCTCTTCTATCTTTGCAGATTCCTCCGTGCTGTAAATGTTCTTACACATTTGCATATCGCACACCCTTTTAACAACCCATCCAGAGCCTAATTACAAAGAACAAAGAAAATTACAGTACAGGAACAGGCCCTTCGGCCCACCAAAGCCTGCACCGTAATGCACTGAATAGTTCTGATGGAAGTTTTCTGTTTTGTAACTTTATGCATTCCAACTGCTAGCTTTTAAAACTGACACCATTATTTCAATCCCAAAGCTACCTTTTCCACAATACAAAATCACCTGTCTAGGTTTGGAGACTACCATCCATAGCTTAATTGGAGGCTATCAGAACCAGTCAGACTAATCATTGATTTTCATAGACTGCTTGTATTCAATGTGAATTGTAGGCTGAGGAATAACATACTATTGAACGAAGCATTGCTATTATTGGTAACTGTAATTTCTGTCCTTTTAGAATTTTAACAATGCGATGTTTGATTCACACATCTGTTTACCAACCAACAAGAAGAGAAAGGAACGTCCTAAGCTGTGTTGTGTTGGCTCGTCAGGATGTAGTTCCAAACGTTTGTTTCAATGGCGTTAACACAGCCTGTCAAGGCCAGGTGGTGGTTCTCACCATTGATGACAAGCCCTCAGTAATTCGTGTCCTCCAAAGTGCTGTCATCTCTCTTTTTATTAGTTTTATTTTTCTCCCATCACAATCATTGACCCCTGTGCATCACAGCATGCTACGTTCAATTCCTAGATTTGATTTCCCCAATATCCCTAATACAGCAGTGGTCCCTGATTATCCCTCTTGACTGTGCTGATCCCCAGGACTGACCATGGCCCACCACCCTTGACTGACTTGGACAGACAGCCCCAATTGATAACTGACCAGACCTCCGACTCATATCTATGCAGCTTCCTGAATGACATCTGTGCAGCTCCCTGACTGACTTACACTGACTTCCTGGACTGATTGCATTGGCACTGCAGCGCTGATGGTGGCCCACTGCTAGGACAGTACTGAAATGGATCCTCGATCCTGACCACTCAAATTGGCTGACTGACTGTGTCAAAGCCCTTGAACTAATATTGGATGAAATCCTTGACATACTGTGGGGACCTCCTGACTGAAGGCTGTTTCCCTTGGTCTGAGGACTACTTCCCTTTGAATTTGAGACATGGCCATTTAGTTGTTGCATGTGCAGTGTGTTTGCGGCATATGCTGCTGGGACATGGTGTAGGTGTGAGATTGATGTAGCACAATGATATACAGCAACATGCCCAGCCCTTTTTCTGATTACTGTGACAAACATGACAAGCTGCCTGACTTTGTGACTGTGTCAAACAGCAAGACAAAGCTCTGTAAGCCTTTAAACTCTAGTGAAGGGAGCAAAGTGCAAAAAAAAGCAAGATAAAGCAGGGATGCTGTTAGCATCAAAGTAGGCACAAACTGAGTGAGAACTAAACAAGCAAGCAAGGGAACCTGAAGTGTATCCTGGTCCAATCCATGAGATGGGTCCTTGACATTGTGTGCAATGTGTCCTGGCAGCAGCATTACAATGAATTGTGCCAGTGAGCTCCAAACTGCAGCATTGAAGTGTGGAACTGTTTTGTAAATGGGTCAGGAATGTGCCATGAGGTACATGGTAAAGCACATGCATATCCAATGACAATGTTTATGGGTAAGGTACAAGAGGTCACTGCCTATGGAAAGTCCCCATGAGGTGTTGGGGGATTGGTGTCCAAAGTTGAAAGCCAGGCACAGCAAGCAGTGATCTGGAGCCACCATGTACCAAGCCTGACTTTCACATCACTGTCTGGTTTCTGTCCAATGTGTAGGGAAGAGGAAGTTACACATCATTAAGGCAAGATTAAGTTCTTATGGCATGCTGGTTCATTCAAAAAGGCTTGTGACTGCTCAGTAGTGAGGTTCTCATCTCACTGTTCAAAATTCAGTTGGAGGATCTGACATTAGATTTTCAATATCAATAATCCAATTTCTGTCAATCTCACCCTAGTTTTCCAACTGACTCACCAACGCCCACATCATTCTGGACCTGGGAAGGTTCTGCCCATTGTGTCTGGCTGGCTCTTCAAATGAGCATCATGACTCAATATCATTTTTCTGCCCTTTCCCAACATGAACAAAGAACAGATTTTTTGGTCATTTGTTGCTGTTTCAGTGTTCTTATTAAATGCACATGAGATGTTGTGTTTTTTCCTCTAACAGTGATGATTATAACCTACATAATTGGTAGTAATGTGCTTTGAGACGTCTTGACACGGTGAATACTAAGATATAGATTGAAACTTTTATTTCTTGGTAATTTTCCATTGACATTTTGAAATCTTTTTAAACAATGATGAATTCACATTTAGGGCATTGAATAATGAAGTGAAATATCATGCAGATTTTTTACAATGTCATAAATTTAGGAGGTAGAATTTTGGAATCCATGTGTGACAATTTGAGTATCACAGATCTCTCTTTTTATTTCGATAGTTTTGTACTCCAGAGCTCTATACAAGTTACTATTCTTAACGGTTCTAAATATTAAACTTTCGAAAGCAACTTGGTCACTCATTACTAACCTATCATGATCTGTCTCTAACATATAAGGAGTAATTTTAACACCCTTTTCTGGGCAGGAAAGAAAGTGTGACTGGGACAGTCCTAGTTGCATGCAAAAAGCCTGGAAGTCTGTGTTTTCTCACACTTTCTGGAAATTAATTCCACAGCTTGCATCTTTCTTCCTTGACAGGATCCCTGCTCAGACGTCAGGCTGATGAACAGGCCTTGGCTTCTTCATGGATGGAGTGCATTCTGGATGAGGCAGTAAATTAAGGCATTTTCAGTTCTCAACCTGAGAGGAGTAGTGGCTCTGATCTCCTAATCCCTGAGGCCAAGGAAAGTAGAGCTGTGAAGTGAGACCCAAAGAGGGTGATCCTAATCCCTTACTCCTCGGGATTCCCATTGAGGTGGTTGCTGTGGTATGGCGAGGAGCTTCTGTTGGTCTGAGAGCCGAGGCTACTCTGAAGAAAATCTCCTACATCTTCTTGGTCACATGAGAATGCATTTACTATCTTTGCCCTTCCACAACTGTCAGGTTTTCTGAGGCCTGTGTCATGAAACCAGAAGTCTGAGCGCTGCAGTCAATTTCTCAACTCGATTTCCTTTTTGCCATTTACTCCCTCATCTTCACGCATCATTAGAATTACCCAAAAGTATCTGAAAATTCTTCTAATTACGTACTGAAATATACAGCACCCTCTAATAGTTTGCTGCTGTTAACGTTGGGAAGTTAAGTAGTTGTCAGAATATTGAAAATTTGAGCAGATTTTCTTAATAAGAGCAACATGAAATTATAATGCCTACTAAACAAGTTAAGCCCTGTGGGTTTTAGTGAGTTTGAGAGACAGGCTACTTAGTCTTAACTCCCATCATTTTACTAAATATGGTTGGCACCATGTTGCTGAGCACAGCAGTTTCCAATGACTAGTTTTGGAGATAAGTTGACATCTGTATCATCAATGCCAATTTTACAGCCTTTAAACAGAGCAAAGTTTAACAGTGTCATCCCTCAGGAGTGAATGCAGGAAGTTTTAACTAGAGGCTTTTCCATCATTTTTAGAAATTACCCACGAGCTGTCAGAAATGCACGAGCTGACCTATTTAATTGTTATATTTCCAACAGCTTTATATTTATCGAAAATGACCAAAGAAGATATACCAATTCCAACAAAATTAAGCTGTCAAAATTATTTTCTAAACTGTGGAATAAGCTCCAAGTATAAGATAACCATAGCTAACTCAAATGGCAATTAAGAAACCCTTGGGATATTTGCATTACAATTCCTTAAACTTCTAGCATCAAATAGGTATGAAATAGATGCAGCTTATGTTGCCACTGCTACCCGTAGAGGTTTGGGTGAGCTTTCACCTCTTTCCTATTATTGACTGAGGGCATTTGGCATTGCAAGGAGTATGGAGTTAACCTGCTTTAAAGACTGTGAAAGAATTGAATAGTAATTTGTCCAACTCTAATGAAATTGACAACAAAATAGTTATAAGTCACTTCCTTACGGTTTCATCTTCCAAGGATTATCATCCAGTAGATACAGTTACAATAATCTCTCTGGTTTCCGTCCTCCTGTTTCTTACATACCATCTGGACTATGTTTCCATGGGATATGGGAATCTTGATTTTGAAGATTAGTGAGAAAATTGATTATTTTTGAAAAAGTCAGACACATCAGCCCAGCTCTGCATGCCAGCTGGGGAACTAATTTTTTTTTTACTGTAGCACAAGTATAATAGATACCAGGTGGAGAACAGAGAAAGCCTAGCTTCCAGCAAAAAAAACTTCATTACTCAACCAATAAATCTTGTACACAGGGTGGAATGTGAACATTGCACCAGATTTGCTGGTCAAAGAATAAAAATCAAACTGAGTATAGATTAGAAGGTACTCCTTGAAATAGGTAGTCAGGTCTTTGCAAATCGGTGATGGCACAATTTTCCCCAAATTCTAGCATATCCTTATCAACCCCTTTTGACTTGTTTTCACTGGTACTGAGGAAGGAAGTCAATGGCTTGGAATACACTTTGCTGTGAGAGGTGGTACTGCCAAACAGGTCAATTCTGGTATTCACCATTTCCTCACACCCATTTTTCACTGTTGCATAAAATCAGAATTATCCCCATAATGTGTAAACTCAGATCATACAGATTAGGCAGTGAAACACTCTGTTTTATTTGCTATAGATCATGTTTTCCAATGAGATTCCATAGTGGTCTGATTTCTATGGCTTTCTTTTGCCTGATGCTTAATAGGAACAACGAGCCTAAGGGGTATTATAACTTTCTGGTGCTTCTGTCTCAGATCTCAGCAGGTTCCAATGTCAGGTTTCTAAGGGCATCCCCAAAGAATGGATTATGGTATGGTGACTAAAGGAAAATGAGGTGGGAGGCTAGAAGTACCCCTCTCAACTCATTCCATGCCGTTTTTCCTGATGTTTAATGCCATGAAGCAGATAGTCCTTTAAGGTAGGCATGAAGGCAATCATCCTCATTGATCTGAACGTGCAATCTGCCAAATATGTTTTATGCTTCTACTGTGTTTGTGCTGTTTGCCGAACATAACTTGCACTAGCAGCTGAGCTGCAGTAGTGCTTTCAACAAGTTAACAAGAAAGGTTTAAGCATTACCATTGCAGTCGATTTCCTCAAGCATTGGACTTGCATTAAAGGCAATCAGCAGAGTTCAACTTTAATAATAATAATTATGCCTTTCACTTAAGACAATTTAATATTTGCCTGTAAAGTTTATTTGCTAGACTTTCTTCAAGCAGTGTACCATCAACTGCTGGTTTCCATCTGATTTGACCGATTCTGTGGGTTGTGACTAGTGTTGGGTGATAACATGTTGATAGCCCAGCAGTATCTACAAAACAGTACATCTGCAGCAGCCATGCGGTTTGATTGTACCTACGCTCCAGCACTGTTGATCCTGCGCATGGAATTGATAGGTTGTTGTCTGCTAGAAGTTCTACGTTTGTAGTTTTTCCCATGGCTTTCCATGTCTATGCCATTTTCTGAAGAAGGGTCCAGACCCGAAACGTCAGCTTTCCTGCTCCTCTGACGCTGCCTGGCCTGCTGTGTTCCTCCAGCTCCACACTGTGTTATCACTCACTCCAGCATTGGCAGTTCTTACTATCTCCATGTCTATGGGTATATGTTTTTAGAATTTGTAGTGGTAAAATATTGTCATTTACCCTTATGCCAGTTTTAGCCCATAACATTTGTCAATTTTCTGAAGACAGATAATTTCAATTTTTGCAAACACTTCAAATGGTGCAATGACAGTGATGTTTTCATGTGATTGATGGTGTGAAATATGTGTTCAGCACTCTTTGTCTCTTCATGTAAATCATCAGCTTCCGGTTAGTCGACCATTTTGTGTATACACCTCTGGTAGGAAATGACCTGTGAGCACTCTGAGAATCGCTTTTCTTGTAGTTGCATCAGCTTTTGCTCTCGTGCACTACTTCTGCCAATGGCCTTTTCTTCCACATTAAATGCAAAATTGACCTGAAGCGGAGCATTTCCATGGTGCCTGTAGAAGGCCGCAACTTCTACTTGTCTTGCTATGTTTGGGTGTTCAGTTGATTGTGTCACCATTGAGTCCATACTTAGTTCCTATAAGCAGTGGAAGTGATGAATTAGTGGTGAGAACATTAGGTTTGCAATGTTGTAGATATGATTTTAGCTTGTGTGCAGAGAGTTCAATTCCAGCATTAACTATATTTCAATTGAGGTTGATAGGAAAGTAATGGTAATGTGATTGGATTAGTAATCCAGGACCCGAGATAATCCTTTCAGATGCTTGCCTCTTGTGGGACAATCTATGACAAGAGAGTATAATATCAGAATAAGGGGTTGCCTTATTCAGACAGAAATGCAGAGGATAAAAAGCTTGGGGCTGGATGAACACAGCAGGCCAAGCAGCATCATAGGAGCAGGAAAACTTGACGTTTTGGGCCTAGACCCTTCATCAGAAATGGGGGAGGGGAAGAGGGTTCTGAAATAAATAGGGAGAGAGGGGAAGGCGGATAGAGGATGGATAGAGGAGAGGATAGGTGGAGAGGAGGCAGACAAGTCGATGAGGCAGGGATGGAGCCAGTAAAGGTGAGTGTAGGTAGGGGGGTAGGGAGGAGATAGGTCAGTCCAGGGAGGATGGACAGGTCAAGGGGGCGGGATGATGTTAGTAGATAGGAGATGGGGGTGTGGCTTGAGGTGGGAGGAGGGGATAGGTGAGAGGAAAAACAGGTTAGGGAGGTGGAGATGAGCTGGGCTGGTTTTGGGATGCGGTTGGGGGAGGGGAGATTTTGAAGCTTGTGAAATCCACATTGATGCCATTGGGCTGCAGGGTTCCCAGGCTGAATATGATTTGCCGTTCCTGCAGCCTTCGGGTGGCATCACTGTGGCATTGCAGGAGGCCCAGGATGGACATGTCATCTGAGGAATGGGAGGGGGAGTTGGAATGGTTCGCGACTGGGAGGTGCAGTTGTTTGTTGCGAACTGAGCGCAGGTGTTCTGCAAAGCGGTTCCCAAGCCTCCGCTTGGTTTCCCCGATGTAGAGGAAGCCACAACGGGTACAGCGGATGCAGTATACCACATTGGCAGATGTGCAGGTGAACATCTGCCTGATGTGGAAAGTCTTCTTGGGGCCTGGGATTGGGGTGAGGGAGGAGGTGTGGGGGCAGGTGTAGCACTTCCTGTGGTTGCAGGGAAAAGTGCCGGGTGTGGTGGGGCTGGAGGGGAGTGTGGAGCGGACAAGGGAGTCGCGGAGGGAGTGGTCCCTCCAGAAGGCAGATAAGGGTGGGGAGGGAAAAATGTCTTTGGTGGTGGGGTCTGATTGCAGATGGTGGAAGTGTCGGAGGATGATGCGTTGGATCCGGAGGTTGGTGGGGTGGTATGTGAGGACGAGGGGGATTCTTTTTTGGTTATTATTGCGGGGACGGGGCGTGAGGGATGTGTTCCGGGAAATGCGGGAGACACGGTCGAGGGCGTTCTCGACCACTGTTGGGGGGGAAGTTGCGGTCCTTGAAGAATGAGGACATTTGAGATGTGCGGGAGTGGAATGTCTCATCCTGGGAGCAGATGCGGTGGAGGCGAAGGAATTGGGAATGGGGGATGGCATTTTTGCAGGAGGGTGGGTGGGAGGAGGTGTATTCCAGGTAGCTGTGGGAGTCAGTGGGCTTGAAATGGACATCGGTTTCTAGGTGGTTGCCCGAGATGGAGACAGAGAGGTCCAGGAAGGAGAGAGAAGTGTTGGAGATGGTCCAGGTGAACTTCAGGTTGGGGTGGAAGGTGTTGGTGAAGTGGATGAACTGTTCGAGCTCCTCATGGGAGCACGAGGCAGCGCCGATGCAGTCATCAATGTAACGGAGGAAGAGGTGGGGTTTAGGGCCAGTGTAGGTACGGAAGAGGGATTGTTCCACGTAACCTACAAAGAGGCAGGCATAGCTTGGGGCCATGCGGGTACCCATGGCCACCCCCTTATGCAGAGGAATTTCTTTAGTCAGAGGGGAGTGAATGTATAAAATTCTTTACCAAAGAGATGTATTGAGACTGGATCATTAAGCGTATTCAAACTGAGTTAGATCAATTTTTAATCAGTAAGGAGGAAATCAAAGATTATTTGGAAAAGACAGGTAAGTGGAGTTGAGAGTTATTGGATTAGCTAATAATGGCAAAGCAGACTCAATCGGCTGAAGGCTGTACTTCTGCTCTTTCATATTATGGACCTGAGAGGATTACTTCGTACTTCAGTAGTTCTTTAATTTTCTTTTTGGTTTGTCTAGCAAATCTTTCCAGAAATTTTCCGTCGGGTGTTTGCAGTCACCAATTCAACAATTCTGCTTGTTGGTTCCCCACTTGAGAAATCGAGTGACCCATGGAGTCTGTAGCTTTGTGTCCAAATTATCTCAATTCTAGACAAGCAATAGAGAAGTTTACTCTGACTTTGAATTAGTCATCTAATATGGTCCATACTTTCTAGGGCTCTTTTAGGTTTGTACTCTGGATATGTTAATTAAAATCTTCATTGCTTGCTTTTCCTTCGTGCACACTCAAGTCCAAAACCATTGTTCTGAACTTCAAGTAAATTCTGTGATGAGGCTTGCTTTGTTGAAATTTAAATGAGGGGACTTTATGGACATTTGGGCAATATGCCTTTGATCTTCCCTTTCTTGCTATCAGTTTGGCAACCACCCCAATCATTTGCCTCCGTCGAGTGAATTAAGCTGGCCTTTCAATAGAGATTTGTCAAGTTATTAGCAAACTGTGTTTCCAACACTCTCCAGCACTTTAGCATGAATTGGAGCTGTTGACCATTTTTTCCACCTATATATTATAAACTTCCTTGCTGACTATTGAAGAGTGATAAATTGCATCAGCATGACTTTTTCCAGCACTTTTCACCATATCATATAACTGATAATTTTCTGATAATCAATAACTTATCAGGAATCAATTAATTATGAGGGGAATTTATTTAAAACAGTAAAGCACAGCCCAGGTGAAATATTATAGACATCTTTGTGACATGGTCTGTTTGTTGATTGAGAAGTCTGATGAGGCCTATCTCATTGTGGGTCTATTTCCCTCCATCTTTTAGACATTCTCCTAATCAACCTGCTCAGGGATGATCTGTGGTAGGTGGGATTTGAGCCTTAGCCTCCTGATTCAGAATTAAGGATGCTATCACTGCACCACAAGAGCCCCTTTCTCTCCATCTTTTATTCTTTTCACAAGAGAATGGCAAGTTTCTTGTGAGGAAGTGGTGAGTTGCCATTTTTGGTGAAGGTGAATATTTCTCGTTGAGCACCTTGTTGACAGCCCAACTTACCTCATTAAATACAATTTTCTATTTTAACAAATTCGCTAAACCAGCTAGATGTCAACAAAACTGAACATGGAAAGCAGAAGTGATGCCACCCGAAGGCTGCAGGAACAGCAAATCATATTCAGCCTGGGAACCCTGCAGCCCAAGGGTATCAATGTGGATTTCACAAGCTTCAAAATCTCCCCTCCCCCAACCGCACCCCAAAACTAGCCCAGCTCATCTCCATCTCCCTAACCAGTTTTTCCGCTCACCTATCCCCTCCTCCCACCTCAAGCCCCACCCCCATCTCCTATCTACTAACATCATCCTGCCCCCTTGACCTGTCCGTCCTCCCTGGACTGACCTATCTCCTCCCTACCCCCCCACCTACACTCACCTTTACTGGCTCCATCCCCGCCTCTTCATCTTGTCTGCCTCCTCTCCACCTATCCTCTCCTCTATCCATCCTCTATCCGCCTCCCCCTCTCTCCCTATTTATTTCAGAACCCTCTTCTCCTCCCCCATTTCTGATGAAGGGTCTAGGCCCGAAACGTCAAGTTTTCCTGCTCCTATGATGCTGCTTGGCCTGCTGTGTTCATCCAGCTCCACACCTTGTTATATTGGATGTAGTTGTTACTTGCTCTAAAGGATCTCCATGTAGGATACCAGACACCAAATTGTCAAGGCACATTCCTTAGGTACTAGCCACACGCAGCCTATGTCAATGGACATTGGCATCCAATATGTACCCTAAGGCAAAGTTCTTATTCAGTTACAGGGCATTTCTGCAATTAATGCTGCACCTTTTGCTGTATCAGAAACTATCATTTTATGCAGCAAGGACACTGCACTCAGAGAAATGCACTCAGCTCATGGACCAGGCTTCATTTCCAGCCTGTTCACTCAATGTCATAGCGCACATTCACTTTGAGTATACCTGGATTCTCACAGCATCCCTGCTTTGCATTTCTCTTGTGCACTTTGCCTCCTCAGCCACAGTCACGAGGTTCATATTACTTCTGTCTTGCCTTGATGTTCAACACAGACACAAAGTTCATGGTGGTCAGCAAGCCTCAGCTGAGTCAGGAGTTATAACTTTCAGAAGCAGGTGGTCCTGGCACAGTAGGTCAACGAAGCCTGCAGCTCCAGTCCATGTGCGTGAAAATTGTCAGCCAGTCACATGGGGTAGTCAGAGTCAGGATGCTTTCCAAATAAGGAGTAAGGAGCTGAATGCCAGGCAATTCACAACGCATCTTAGATTTTTGTGCCCTGTTAGGGGCTACTTTCCTCCTGGAAGGAGAGAGAGGCAGGTATTAACGGGGATAAAAGTCAGTCACACCGCTTTTGGTGCAGATGGGAATGTGTCTTGAGTAAGTGAGTGGGCATCTCAGAGAGCATGCAAGGCTACCAACGCACAGGGTTGGGGTGGGTGACAGTGAGTAAGGGAAGATTCAGGCATTAGTCAGAATAGTAGATCATGAACCTTAGTGGGAAGTGGGTACAGTAGCAGAGGTGGTGACGACAAAATGGTGGCACTTACACAGGTGGTGTGAAGAAGGTCGTTAGCTGCTTTTACACAAGTGGTAACCTAGGACCAGGTTGACATGGTCTGGTTTCATGGACTCCACTTCTAGTCCTGAGAAAAGACGATGTCTCACATCTGCGCCACTCCATCATCAGGACCTCCAGATCTCTGCTCACAAAGCAGGGCACCAATTTCCTCCTGTCAGTTGTATCTGGGCAATGGAATATCAAGAGCCATGCAGGGCAGCTTTGGACTGACAGTACATGGCCAAGTGCACACTGACTTCTAAAGATAGTACAGCCTCATAAGTTGCTGGTGAATTCTGGGATACCTGTTGAATGGCAAGTTAGTCTGGGATTGGTACATAGTAAAATGGTTCCAGAAACCAAAATGATAAATGCCACTAAAGTGGGATGGCTGGTTAATGAGATGTGTTTGGCAAGATGCAGCCCTACTTGGTTACTTAGAGCCTGAATGTATAGCAACCAACTGATTTCTTTGTGATCAGCATGTAAACCTAAAACAGACCAACCATGAAGCACAGTCACAACATTATATGCATGCAGCGCTTGGAGTGCTTAATCCAACCTCTTTTAAAGGTGGGATAGATGTACAACAATCAATCTCAACATGCATGTGTAAGAACATATTCCCACAGCAACTCAGACTTCCTGCATGCTCTTTTATTTTCATTCATTCATGGAATGCGAGTTTTGGTGGCCAGGCCAGCATTTATTCCTATCTCTAATTGCCCAGAGGACAGTTAAGAGTCAATATATTGCTGTGGGTCTAGAGTCACATGTAGGCCAGACCAGGTAAGGATGGCAGTTTCCTTCCCTAAAGGACATTAGTGAATCATATGGGTTTTTCTGACAGTGGATTCATGGTCATTATTTGACTCTTAGTTCTAGATAATTTTTACATTCCTTAGAACATTTCTTACTCAATAGAAAGTATCTACTCTATGTTTTGGAAATACCGCTATAAATGTCTTCCACTGTTGCCTTTATTTATGTTTTTAAAAATAGCTTCAGTCCCATTACACACTCCCTAAAATTGATTGTAAAATTCTATTATATTATGGTGACTGCTGCCTAGGGGGTGCCCTCACATAAAATCATTAATTAATTATATCTCTTTGTACAATACCAATTCTACTGTAGCCTCCTCTCTGGCTGACTTCAAAACACGCATGCTATTCTAAAACACATCACAAAAACATTCTATGACTTGTCATCTAAGCTCCCTATGCCCTTCTAACTTTTCCAGTCTACATAGAGTCTAAAATTTGCATTGATTATCTCCATGCTTTTCTGACAAGGACACATTATTTTTTCATAAAGAAGGTAACTGCTTTTGTAGAAAAGACTTGTTCCATTTGAACTTTAGGGCTGAGGGGTTTGGAAATGAATCTTAAAGCATCTTGTTCCCCCTTACTGCCTCTGGTCCTTTTTTCTCTGTCAATTTTTTTCCCATGAGATTATATTGCTACAAATGATTGGTCTTTTCCTGCCCACTAATTTCTTGTTTACATATTCTATCTTTGACAGGACACAAATGTATCAGTTTCATCTTGAGATGGTTACAATAGAATGTAGAATATCATTGATTAACGATGGACAATAAGGGATCTAAATAAGTACAACATCTATTGGGTTGAAATCCAAGCAGTGACCTTTCTTTATTCTTTATATAGCTGTCATTTTTGATGAAAATGGAGTTTGCTGAAGACAGAATTAATGAATGTTTATACAAACACCTTTGTAAAAATAAATTAATAATATCGACTCTGAGAGTAGAAGATGTCATAACTGTTATATTTACATTAGGATAAAAAAAACCTGCATTATCCTGAACAATCAACTATCACAATAATTATTTTTCCAGCTAATAATAGTATTCAATTAAATTAATTCCATTGAAGGACTTAACATTTATGAAAGAAATATTTGGCAACTATTTTGCATATATGTTGTTATTATGCATATCAGATCAAAACTGATAATTGTACTAACAATAGAGTCATAGAGAGTCATAGAGTCATACAACACAGAAACAGATTCTTCGGTCCAACTCAGATGCTGACCAGACATCCCAAAGTGACCTAGTCCTATATGCCAGCATTTGGCCCATGTCCCTCTAAACCTTTCCTATTCAAATACCCATCCAGATGCCTTTTAAATGTTGTAATTTACCTGTCTACGAGAAGAACTCTTTTGATGAAAGTGACATTATTATGCTTTCACTGTTTCTACAGAAAAAATGTCAAGCAAATAGTTTTGTGAAAACAATGCCACTTTCAAAATGCAAGCAACAACATTAAGAAATGTGGAAAAATAATTGTATAATTAAAATTATTTTTAGTACTAAAAGCCAGGCTCTACTCTATTTTTGTGATGCAGAACGAAAACGATACTGGTCTCAAAGTCCACAGGCCATCTGACATTATCCTGTTGTAAGCTGATCAACAGCGCAAAGGAAGGCCTGCAGGTTATGTTGGAATTCAGACGGATTGGGTGCTACCTGTCTGACCATTTTCTAAGGTTTTATTTGGTTTGGAAGATCTTTGGTTTTCCCCATGGTCCACAAAATGAAAATGGAACAGCTTTTGAGAAGAGGCTCTCAGTTGGGAATTAGGAGCTGCCTGCTGTATCAGTTGATAAAATAACAACAAACCTAAAAGCTTTACTGCCTAGAAGTCCAGGCCTGGAGCAGGGAAGAGGTTTTGACAGCATTTTGACAGAGTTCATGACAAATCTCTGCAAAAGCAATTTATTTAGTCCCAATGCTACGCTCTTTTCCTGCAGCCCTGCAATTCATTTTATTCTTTAGGTGCTTATCAAATTCCCTTTTGAAATGCATGCTTGAATCTGTCTTCACCATTTCTTTAGATAATGCATCATAGAACTTAATTGCTCACAACATAAAACGTTTACCCAGAACACTTTGTTTCCTGTGCCAAATATTTTAAATCCTTGTCCTTTGATTCTTGATTCTTCTACCAATGGAATGTTTTCCCTTTATCCCCTGCAGAACACTTTTTATCAAATCACCTCTCAACATCTCATCTCTGAGAAGATCAACCTCAGCTTTTCCAATTTACCGTCATAACTGAACACCCTCATCCCTGAAACCATTCTCATAACTCAACTCTGTGCCCTCCACAATGACTTCACATTCATCTTAAAATATGCGTCCAGCACTTCATTTGATGTCAAACAGATCTTTTATACGGGTTCATCAAAAATCCCTTGCTCTTGTATTATTTATGAAACCCAGGATCCTGACTGCTTTATTAACCACTTTCTCAATCTGCCCTGCCACCCTTAAAAACTTATGCATAATTCTCCAAGTCCTTCTACTCCTGCAGATACTGTAGAAATGTCATTATATCTTCTCTCCCCATTCTTATGACCAAAATGCACCATTTCACACTTTTCCGTGTTAAATTTGATCTGCCATTCACCCACTAAATTCTCCAGCCTGTCTATATCCTCTTGAAGTCTACTACAATCCTGCTCATTGTTCACAATATAGCAATTAGATCTTTTTATTAACTGGCACTTGTAGGATCAGGAGTGCACTGGTTGATCAAATATTCTGGCTAACCAAGATGCCCATATGATCAATGCAAAAACACACACTAAGTAGTAGAAACGTAATGCATGGGGTATACACATGACCATTATATTTTACTTACAACATAGATCACTTAAATAAAAATACAACTTCACCTTAAAAAAAACTTACCAGCAAAGAGCCTTCTCATTCACATCCTTCAACTGATTACACAGTCATCATGGAGATTGCAATAATGCATAAACTTCCAGTATTTGAGGTATATAATTTTTGCTGATTTATCAAGAGTGCTGATTAAAACAAAGTTGGCTGTACTTTCAAGACTTTGTATTCAGCAAATGTTGAAATTGTCACCTTTAATTCCAAAGAAGAGATTGAGTCACTAAAAACAAAACTATGGGAAACTATCTATGGAAAAGGGGAAGTATAGAAATTAGGAATAGGAGTACGCTATTCAGCCCTTCAAGTCTGCTCTGTCATTCAATGTGGCCATGGCTGAGCATCCTATTTAGTATATATTCCAGCTTTCTCCATATATCCTTTGATCCCTTTAGCTCTAAGAACTGTAACTAACACCTTCTTGAAAACAAGCAATAATTTGGCTTCAACCGCTTTCTGTGGCAAAGAATTCGACAGGCTCAGCGCTTTCTGGGTAAATAAATTTCTCCTCATCTCAGTCCTAAAAGGCATAACCCAGATCCTTAATCTGTGACCTCTGGTTGTAATCTCCCCAGTCATCGCAAACATTCTTCCTGTGTTTACCCTTTCTAGCTCCATTAGAATTTTATAGGTTGCAAGAGATACACCACCCCCCGCCATTCTTCTGAACTCCAGCAAATTTAGTCCTAATTGATCCAATTATTCTTTTCATGTTAGTCCTGCCACCCTAGGAATCAGTCTGGTAAACCTTTGTTGCACTCGGAACATCTTTCCTCAGATAAGAGACCAAAACTGCATATAATACTCCAGGTGTGATCTCACCAAGCCCTGTATAATTACCCTGCTCCTGTATTCAAATCCTCTTGCTATGAAGGTCAACATACAATTGGTCTTCTTCATCGCCTGCAGCATGTGCATGTTTACTTGTAGTGACTGGTCTACAAGGACAACCAGGTCTCATTGTACTTCCTTCTTTCCTCATAGAATCACAGAGACATATAACACAGAAACAGATCCTTCGGTCCAACTTGTCCATGCCGACCAGATATCCTAAATAAATCTAGTCCTACTTGCCAGCATTTGGCTCATATTCCTCTAAACCCTTCCTGTTGATCTATTACTATTCAGTAAACAATTGCCTTCCTGTTTTTATTACCAACGAGGACAACTTCACATTTATCCAATTTATACTTCATCTGCGATACTTTTGCCCAATTTGTCCATACCACACTGAAGCCTCTCTGCATCCTCCTCATAGTTCACTCTCTCACCTAGCTTTGTGTCATCTGCAAACTTGGAGACATTACATTTAGTTCCCTCATCTAAATCATTAATACATACTGTGAATAACTGGGTTCCAAGCACTGATCCCTGCAGTAGCCACTAGTCACTGCCTACCACTCAGAAAATAAACCATTATTCCTACTCTTTGTTTCCTCCCTGCTAACCAGTTCTCTACCCATCTCAGTACACTACCCCCATACCATGCATTTTACCTTTGCATGTTAATCTCTTATGTGGATCTTTCAAATGTCCAAATAAACTATATCCATCAGCTTCCCCTTATCAACTCTACAAGTTACATCCTCAAAAAATCCCAATAGATTGTTCAAGCATGATTTCCATCTCACAAATCCATGATGATTTTGCCCGATCCTGTCACTGTTTACCAAGTGCTCTGCTATTAATCTTTTATTATGGATGCTAGCATTTTCTTTACTGCTAATGTCAGGCTGACCAGTCTATAATTCCCTGTTTTCTCTCTATCTCCATGTTTAAATGCCGAAGTTACATTAGCTACCCTCCCATCTATAGGAACTGTTCAAAAGTATTTGTAATCTTGCAAGATAACCACCAATGCATCCATGATTTCTAGGCCACTTCCTTAAGTACTCTATGATATAGATTATTGGGCCCTGGGAATATTTTGGCCTTTAATCCCATCAGTTTCTTCACCAGTATTTGCTTATACAAAATTATTTCCTTCAATTTCTCTTGCTCACTAGACCATGGGTTCTTCAACAATTTTGGAACACTGTTTGTGTCCTCCATTGTGAAGACAGAAACAAAACGTTTAATTAATAGGTCTTTCATCTCTTTGTTCCCCATTATAATTTTGCTTTTTCTGATTGTAAGGGACTTACATTTGTCTTCATTAATCTATTTCTCTTCATGTGCCTACTGAAGCTTTTTTCCCACAAGCTTACTCTTATACTTTATTTTTCCTTCCTTTATCAATTTCTTTATCCTGCTTTGCTGAAATCTAAACAATCCTAATCCTCAGGTCTGCTGTTCTTTTTGGCCAATTTGCTCAACACTTGGATCTCATACTATCCTTAATTTCCCTTGATTACCATGGGCCACCTTTCCTATTTTATTTTTGTGCCAGAAAGAATGAACAATTGTTTCAGTTCACCTACGCACTCTTTAAATATTTGCCATTGCCTATCCACTGACATCCCTTTAGGTAATGCTTCCCAATTTATCATAGCCTGCACGTACTTCGTACCGTCATAGTTTCCTCTATTTAGATTCAGGACCCTAGTCTCAGAATCAACTGTATCTCTCCACATCGAAATAAAGAATTCTATTATATTATAGTCACACTTCCCCAAGTGGCCTTGCACAGCCAGATTGCCAATTATTCTTTTCTCATTGCACGATATCCAGTCTAGGATGGACTGTCCTGTCATTGATCCCTCAATGTATTGATCCAGAAATCCTTCTCATACACAGTCCAGGATTTCCTTCTCTATAGTGTTGTTACTGATTGGATTTACCCAACCTATCTGCAGTTTAAAGTCACACATACTTACAAATATACCTTTTTTTGCTTACATTTGTAATTTCCTGTTTGCCTACAGTATCATTACAGTTTAGGGGTCAATATGCAACCTCCACTATTGATTTCTACACCTTGGTGTTTCCAAGCTCCCTCTGTATATATTCCACTTCAACAGAAGCCTCCGTAATGCCAACTCTATCATATCTGTTTATATCTATTTACATGACTAATTCATTCAATTCATGGTGAATGCTCTGTGCATTAAGACACAAGGCCTTATGTCGTTTCTTTTTAACATTTCTAGACTTGTTCACATTATTTACACTATGGCTTAAATTTTCTCTGCCTATCACTTCTGTGATTATGACTCTGTCCTTTGTTTTTGCCATTGTTTCCCTCTCAACTCACTTTCTGTATAAGTTCCCATTTCCCTGTCAATTCATTTTAAACCCTCCATAACCACATTAGCAATACTCCCTGAAGAATATCAGTTCTGGTCCTGTCCAGGTGCAACCTGTAAACAAATTGTACTGTCCCAGTTCCCCCAGAACTGGTCCCAACACCGCAGGAATCTGAAACCGACCCCCTTGCATCAACTCTCCAGCCGCATATTCATCTGATATATCCTGCTATTCCTACTCTGATGAGCACACTTTGTTGATAACAAGCCTGAAGTCATTAACTTTGGGATCCTACTTTTTCATTTGCCTTCTACCTCCCTGTATACAGCTTTTGGGACCTCATCCCTTTTCTTAACTATGTCGTTGGCACCGATGTGTACCATGACCACTGGCTGTTCATCTTCTCGCTCCAGGACATCTAGCCACTCTGAGACATCCTTAACCCTAGCACCTTTAAGTGTCATTCATGGCCACAGGAAAGTCTACCTATTCTCTTACTGTTGAATCCTATGTTACTAAAGCAATCTCGCACTATTCCTCTCTCCCATACAGCACAGCCAACCATGGTGTGACAAATTTGGCTGCAGCTACTTTCCTCTGAGATGCCATTCTCCCGAACAATATCCAAAGTGGTTTATCTTGCACTGCTTGCTTAGTCCTCTTGGTAGTCATCTATTCCCTCTCTATCAATGCAGTCTTAGCATGCAGAATGATCACCTCTCTGAACGTGGAAATAAAGATATTCTCAGCCTCGTGGATGCTCCGTAGTGCCCCCAGTCACTACTCCAGTTCTGAAATTCAGGCTGGCGGAATCTGTAGCTGGAGACGCTTCCTGCATACATTCCGGACACAGGCACTGGAACTGGACTACATTTCCAAAGCACAAGCACTGCTCGCCGACAAGAACACATACCGACCAGTACAGACTGACCCAACACCACAACTAGGCAACAAAATCCTATACACGCTACAAAGACTTGAACAAACAGGACAGATCAACAAAACAGACTTCTTAAGAATGAAACCCGAAGGAGCTAACACACCCCGATTCTACAGTCTCCCTAAAGTGCACAAGCCGGAAGTCCCCCTCAGACCCATAGTCTCCCTACCAGGCACTCCATCACACAGATTAGCCAGAGAACTACAAAGAAGACTCACGCACCGAGTCAACAAATCACCCCTCTCCATCCACTCAACCCAAGAATTCCTCAACTCCATCAAAGACGTAAAGATAGAGGATGAAGAGACTATGATATCGTTTGATGTCACAGCCCTATTCACATCAATAGACATACCACTAGCAAGGGAAACAATGACAACACTACTTGAACAAGAACACGACCCCAGTGAAACCATCTCCAAGGACAACATGCTTAAACTACTGGACCTATGCCTGACCACCCACTTCACCTTCAACGGCCAAACATATGAGAAAATCAATGGGACACCCATGGGATCGCCTATCTCTGGACTCATAGCAGAAGCAGTGATGCAAATACTGGAAAGGACTGCCCTTCTGAAAATCCAAACTAAACTATAGATACGCTACGTAGACAACACCTTTGTCATCATTAAATAGACCAAATTAGAAGAGATACACAAATTCATAAACAACACCCTCACCGGAATAAAATTCACCAGAGAGGAGGAGAAGAACAAACATCTCCCATTCCTGGACGTCATGGTAGAGCGCAAGACAACTGCAAATGAAAGTATACCGAAAAGCCACACACACAGGCCAGGTACTGAACTTCAATAGTAACCATCCCAGCACACAAACGAAGCTGCGTGCAAACACTATTTAAAAGGGCAACAACACACTGCAGCAACATGGAACTACGCCAAGAGGAAGAAGAATACCTCTTCCAAGTGTTCAAGGATAATGAATATCCAAAGAACTGGGTCAGGAGATGCCTACGGGAACAGCTTCAGAAAGATTTACACGCCCTGACATCGCCATCACACTACCCTACATCAGGAACACGTCAGAACTCACCACAAGACTTCTACGACCACTGGGCATCAGAGTGGCACACAAGACCACATTAACACTACAACAAGTGCTCACCCAAACTAAAGACCCACTCCCTGCCATGGACAGGACCAATGTCATCTACAAGATCCCCTGCAGAGACTGCGAGAAACACTACATCGGACAAACAGGAAGGAAACGAACAACAAGAGTACATGAACACCAACTGGCTACAAAAAGACACGACCAATACTTACTCATCTCAATCCACATTTTCAAGGAGAACCTCAACTTCAACTGGGACAACCCCAAGATCCTAGGCTAGGCAGAGACAAGCATGAGAATTCCTGGAAGCATGGCCCTCCACAAAGCATGCTATTAATAAACACATTGAACTCGACCACATATACATTCCACTACGGAGGAAACCCGGAAGTGAGGCAATCCATCGCAATGGACACCAGAGTTTAAAAACCAGGCGGTAAAACGCACCGACGCTTCATTAGAGACTGCACTGAGGATGTTACCAAGCACGGTAACGAAACGTCTGCGGAACAACAAACCAGCTCGGCGAGCCAACCAACCTCAACTGGAACTGTGTCCAACTTTTCACCTAGAGCAGGGGAAGCACACCAAGCAGGAAAAAAATGAGTGAAAAGCAGTTGGGGGAGTTGGGAAGGAAAAGTAAGTGAAGGGCAGGGATTTTTGAAGCATTTGAAGGTAACCAGGGACAAGGACAACGTTCAGTCTGAGGTGAAAATTCATGATAACAGACCAATATATATCTGACAGTGAAGTGAAAGGTTTGTGGAGTAAAGCAGTAATGTGGCATCAGGACAAGAAAGGGTGCTTTTGAGGAGATACTGCCATAATTTAAAACACAACAAGCTGCAGAAAGATCCTGGAGAGATTTAAAAGGAACAATGAAACCAATGTTTAGATTGCTGGAGGGGATTGCTATAATATATATATGCATGGCTATTCATCTTTGTCATAGCATATTACTTCCTTTACAATGTAGGTAGGCAGAGAAACAACAATTGGAATTGGATCTGGCAAAGTGCGATGTAATAACTTAAGGAGGGTAAACAATTTGAGGTATATGCTACAAAAGGTAAGATATTGCACAATTACACTTTTATCTTTCTTCAGTTCTGATTAAAGGTCATCAATCTGAGATGTGAACTTCATTTTTCTGCACAAAACTGTTGAACATCTCCAGTGTTTTATGTTCTTTTGGACATTTAGAAAATATTCATTTATGCACCTGAAGGGCCAAAACCAACAGGGGTATTGGCCCAGAGCTGAAAATTGAGACTAGTTTGGGTAATTTGTTTCCAGCTGACACAGACATGGTAGGTAAGGAATAATTATTAGCATGCTTTCAGGCATCAAGAATGAGAGGCCATGAATTGGTAATTAGTAAAAGAAGCAATAGCAATATGAAGAAGTTTAATTTCATACAGCGAGTGGTTAGGATTTGGAATGGGTTATCTGAATGTGATGAATACAAATTCAATGAAGGAATTAAAAGGAAATTAGATAGTAAGAATGCTCAGGATTCTGGGAACAAGGTGGGAGAATGACATGAAGTGAATTTGCTCATCTGGACAGTCCATACAGACGCATTGAGCTCAATGGCTTCCTTCTGCAAAGCTTCTGTTTCTCCATGGTCTGCGATTATAGTTCATCCATATTAGACTCTCCATCACAAAACCTAATTGGCCAAAATCATTCAGTAAGTATAACATCAGGAATCTTCACTCAACAACCTCATGCAGTAACATATCAATCACAGAAAAAAAAATCATCTCTGTACATTCCCTTAGTGTCCGTCCTGTGGGTGCCTTTGCCTCATTACTGCGTTTATGAGGTACTGCACTAATGTAGTGCTACATTAGTGGCTGCAATATTCTTGATGGAAGGCTGCTGACCTTTATGCAGAGTCTGCAGATCCCCTTGCAGGAAAACCTCAAGCCACTCTGAACCTTCAGGGCATGACTTCATGCTGCATGAGTGAACCCGGAATGGACTGGCTGGGCAGCTGGAAAGCTATTACAAAGGCGCTGTGGAGTGGCAATAGCTGGAGAATAAATACTGTCATCCTGAAAGAGGACGACAGGATTTTGTGGCACAGAGCCATCCTCACAAGCTAGCATCTTTTTAATGCCTATAATCTTCTGATTGCTGGACTCCTGTGAGAGGCTACTGCCTGATGAACACTGAGATTCCTTTATACAATGGACGAGTCTGACCCTGGATGGCAGCAACTAGGGATCGCATAACTTCAGTCTGTGCTTCCACTGCAAAACTGAGACGTTCCATTTTCCGTCTGTACAAAAGCTGAGGCAGCAACCAGTAAGTGCTACATTATTGGTCAGTCAGACCAGACGAATGCAGGTAATTGAGGTCACTCTGCAGAGCACTACCTAAATGAGCTTACTCCATTGTTTTTCAGTGCCCCTGGATAATGTGCCTGCCAGAGCTGAATAGTTTTTCATTGTTTGGATTTGATTTTTTGTTGCGAATCTTTATTACAAATCCAGTGAAAAGCGTTGTTTAGTGTCGCCACCCTCTGGCAAAATCTTAAAACACGGAAAATAAACCAAAACAAGCCTGGAAATTAAAGCAATAAGGTTCATCTTATAGTCATATTTCAATAGAGCTAGGTGGTCTTTGGAACAGGTCCCGCTTCTAGCTCAGCCATGGGCATGGATCTAAGTTCCTCCACACCGGTGCCTCGGGTCCCTGCTGTGAAACCATTGACATTGCTGTACTGTGTGTGTGTGTGTGTGTGTGTGTGTGTATATGTTGTGCATGTACAGATGAATGGACACCACAAAGCAATCACCAGACAGGGATGTTACCTTCCTGTAGGGGAACACTACAGCGGTCAAGGACATTCGGTCTCGGATCTTCGGGTAAACGCCCTCCAAGGTGGACTTCGGGATACACAACAACGCAGAGTCAACGAGCAGAGGCTGATAGCCAAATAAACCTATTGGACTATAAAAACAAAGTTGCTGGAAAAGCTCAGCAGGTCTGGCAGCATCTGTGAAGGGAAAAAACAGAGTTAACGTTTTGGGTCCAGTGACACTTCCTCAGAACTGGACATTTCAACCTCAACCGGGATCTTGGGTTCATGTCGCATTACAGGTGACCCCAACATTATACACTCACACACATTTACACACACACACATATTCACTCTCCCACACACACTCTTCCACACTCACATACTTTTCTTCTCTATCTCTCCGCCACCTCTTCTCACACATACACACACACACACTTTTTCTCCCTCGCACACACACACATGCACACACACTCTCTGTCTGTCCCTCACGCACAAACACACGTGAATCTATGGGGTGAATTTGTATTTACAGACAGATTCTATTTTGTTCAAAAAACATGCAATTTATAGACAGTCAGTCATTGTGGCTTTTTATAAATATCTACTTTAGAAATAAAACCAGTCTGACTCCAAACCAAAACACATATAGATTCTAAACAAGGCTTCACAGCTAACATGCATTGTCTGACCTAAAATGTCACCTTTTTTTACACTGATAAAACCTTTAGTTCTCTCAGGGATTTACATATACATATTAATCAATTAAAACCTTCTAACTGATTAACCATTCTTGCAAACTGCTTATTCACTCTCTCCAATGCGTTCACATCTTTCCAAAATGTGGCACCCAGAGATGTACACGGTACTCCAGTTGAGATATAGCAAATGTCTTATATAGTGGTTGTCAAGATTGACTACATCACGCCAGAGACCGCATGTCCAAGTAATTGATTGCACGTAAAACATTTTGAAATATAGAGGGCAGTATATAATTTGAAATGTCTCTTTACATTTTGGTGTTGTAATTCCTTTGTGTACAAATGTACTCCCAACCAGTGTCATCATAGTGAATGAAATTATAGAATATTGCACAGGTGTGTATAGTTCTTATTGTAATATTTTTGTCATTATCAGTAGGTCTATTCTATAATCCGTTGTGACCACTGTGAAAGATTAGCCCTTTCCTTTTATCTATTTGGTCAGAAATCACACAACACCGAGTTATAGTCCAACAGGTTTATTTGAAAACAGAAGCTTTTGGAATGCCATTCCTTCTTCAGGTGTTATTTACTTCTTCACTCGCATTAGAAAATTAAATACAATGTCTGTTTAAGTCAGTATTAGTTCAGCTCCTTTCAACATTTTACCAATTTTCTAAGAGTTGCTGTAGCCAGGAAAGTAGGAGAGCAGATGATCTCACAGGATGTGGATATCACTGTCTAAACCCACATTTGTTTCCAATCACCAATTGCCCTTGAGAAGGTGGTAGTGAGCTGTCTTTTTGACCCACTACAGTCAGTGTGGTATAGATAGGGAGTTGTAAGATTTTGACCCAGAGGTCAAAAGGCGGGAGAGGCAGTTCCAAGTCATAGAATCATTAAGTCATAGAGCTGTACAGACCCTTTGATCCAACTTGTCCATGCTGACCAGATATCCTAAATTAATCTAGCAACATTTGCCAGCATTTGGCCCATGTCCGTGAAAACCCTTCCTATTCATATACCCACCCAGATGCCTTTTTAATGTTGTAATTGTACCAGCCTCCACCACTTCCTGTGGATGGTGTGTGATGTGCAACTGTTCCTATATATTCACTGCTCCAGATGGTAGAAGTTGTGGATTTGGAAGGTGCCATCAAAGGAGCTTGGTGACTTTGTACACTGCATCTTGTAGATGGCACACAGTGGAGCCACTGTGCTTTTCAAGTGGACAGAGTCAATGTTTAAAGTAGTGGAGGTGGTAGCAATCAAGTGGGTTGCATTTTCCTGGATAGTGATGAGATTCTTGGGCATTGCTCAAGTTGCACTCATCCAAGCAAGTGGAGAGTATTCCATCACACAGTTGTTTCTTACAGACTGGTCTTGGGGAGTTAGTCGGTGAAGTGCTTACTGCAGAATTCCTAACCACTGACCTTGAACCCACAGTATTTATGTGGCTGGTCCAGTTTAGTTTCTGACCAATGGTAAATGGTAGGATGTTGATGATTGGTAATTCAGTAATGTTAATGCCATTGAATGCCAGCGATTTATGAGTAGTTTCTCACTTTTGGGGATGGTCTTTGCCAAGAGACAGAAATTTGGCAGAAATGCAGGTAGCAGCAATAGCCACCATCTAGAATCATAAAATCCCTACAGTGTTCAGTCCATCGAGTCCACACTGGCCCTCCGAAGAGCATTTCACCCAGACCCACACCCCTGCCTTATATCTTTAACCCTGCCTTTCCCATGGCTAGCCCACCTACCCTGCACAGCCCTGAACGCTATGGGCAATTTAGCATGGACAATCCACCTAACCTGCACATCTTTGGATTGTGGGAGAAAACTGGAGCATCCAGAGGAAACCCATGCAAACATAGGGAGATAGTCACCCAAGGCTGGAGTCAAACCCAGGACCCTGGTACTGTGAGGCAGCAGTGCTAACTACTGAGATAACAAGTGGAGCTGGATGAACACAGCAGGCCAAGCAGCATCAGAGGAGCACGAAAGCTGACATTTCGGGCCTAGACCCTTCTTCAGAAATGGGGGAGGGGAAGGGGGTTTTGCACCCCACTAAGGGATCTTTTCATCACAGTTAATAAAAAGAAGACTTGAGTTTCAGTACACACAACAAAAAAATTGCTGTATCTTTACTTAGCTCTAGCTCCTTGCTTTCTAGTATTTCTCAGGACCGCTAATGTGAGTGGGGCTTGCCATGATTGTCTGCAGCACAATCAACAAAAATGGCAAGAACAGGATGTGAGCCGCAAATTTGCAACTTCTTAAGACTATCATCGTTCTCCTCCATATCCACCATTTCTTCCTACTGTATGGTCTTTGTGGAGATGTCAGAAGTTCAGAAACATTGAGCCAGTGTCACAGGGGCCACCACCTTACATGTTTTTCTTTCAACCAGGAGCTAAGAACTCCTTAACTGCAAAGCAAAGGAAAATGAGCCCAGGAAAGTGATAATTCCATACAAAGGACATAAAAGATGAGAATATAACAGTGACTAAATGCAGGCAACAGCCTTATTGATAAATTCTGTCAAACAATATGGAATATTTAATAGCAACAAAATTTACTTTGATGGATTATTTATTTCTAGCCTCTTTGGAAATGTTTCCCGCAGATCCTTAGCTACATTACTAAGTAGCACTGTCACAGTCTCATTAGTTTAAAAAAAAAACTCCTGGTGATACTTTCTGCGACATCTTGTTTCAAATTATTATTATTTATACTGACAGCTTTCCAAATATCAGAAAATGAGAATTTACCAGTAGGGTGTCAGAGAAATATGTTGGTAGGGGAGATGATAGATTCATAACAAATTCCCTGTTGAAGAATTTTGTGGCTCTTGTGCCCAGAAAATTGCATTTATGTTTGAAGCACAGATGGTAACATTCTGCAGCACACGGCTATAAAGCCAGATTTATTACCTTTCAGTAACAGTATTGGATCATTCAACCTCTGAATCTGTGGCCCGTTCATTGAAATAATATGGTATAACAGTAATAGGAAAAAGATTTATATTTTGCAAAAAACATATGTTGCGCAACTGATGTCTTTTATGCCGCAAGACAACCTGGTAGATTATTGTTGCTGGAAAGAAAATCGAGCAGCAAAAAATAAAGTAAGATCTAAATGAATTCTGCATCATTTTCTAAGAAATAGAGTAATATAACAAGAACGTTCATCAATCTCATTGAATTGAGACATTCTGAGATTATTTTCACATATTCTTATGTTACGTGTGACAATCTTGATATGGGCTTTGAAAACTGTAGGTAGCAAGGCATAACAAGATCTTCTTTACTTCAGGATCTTCTGAATGTAAGGCCTAAATGTTGAAAAGGCAAAATGCCACTAAGCAGAAGATTTTACGAAGCTGGGTTCTGGTTTAATGATTAGATTTCAGTCCAAGGAAGGGAGTCTGTTACACCTACAAATAATTAGAATGAACTTGGAAAGCGATGATACCACTTCCTTACCAATCTCTCCCTTGCCATTCTGTGAATATTAAGGGCTAACTTTTACATTATTTGGCTAACTGTCAGTTGTGTTGGTTTATTTTTGCAGTGTTGTTAACCACGATGCTTTTTCATATTTATCTTAACAGACTCATCTAATTAACAGCCTAGCCTGTCCCTTTGGCACCCCTCTTGTCCAATTTGAGCCTCACATTACCACACACCAATCCCAGAACAACTCGCGGCTGCTGGGATTTCCCAGAATTGACTGGCATCCCTCATGCCCAACCTATCGTTAAAAGGCTGCTATGCACCCAGATAAGCACTGTTCATCTGCAACCGTTCTGAATAGTTCATGACATTTGTACCAGACATAGCAGATAAGGGAAATTTGATTCCCTGCTTTATAGGCGAGGTCCTGCGAAATAGAGGGGTGGTGCCAAGACAGGATGTGTTCTAACCCCAGGTGCAGCAGGGAATGCCACACTGGTCTGAGGTTGTCATCCAGGTCAGTGCAGTCTCAGCCATTTGGAGGAAGGCCCAGCAATGTAGGAGGAAGATCAATTTCTTTCTCCACTCTGCCAGAGTAAGTGCCACCATTATCTCTTTGCTACCTCCTACATACTATAACTCAGCTACTGTAAACTTCTCCCACCAAGGCTCATACTCTTCCACTCTCACTATTGCATGTTACATCTTCCTTCACTCACCCCAGCCTGTGACACCACTAACCCTGCATGGTCCTGTGCTGTCTATTCACTTGCCCCAGACATCTCCCAGCTGCATCAAATGTAACAGCTGTACAATATAGAATCACTCAGTACAGAAAAGGCCCTTCAGCCCATCGAATCTGCACCAACAAAAACTATTCTAAATCTACATTAGTCCCACTTTCCAGAATTTGAGCCGTAGCCTTGAACGACCTGATGTTTCATGTGCTCATTCAAGCACTTTCTAAAGGTTATGAGGCTTCCCACCTCAACTATCCTCCCAAGCAGGGCATTCCAGATTCCCACTGCCCTCTAGGTGAAAAGTTTCTTTCCTCAAAACCACTCTAATCATCAAGCCTATCACCTTAAAATTATGCCCTCTTGTTATTAACCTTTAACTATAGGGAACAATTGCTTGCTATCCACCCTGTCCATGTCCCTGATAATCTCACCTCAAACAGGTCTTTTCTGAAATTTCTCTGCTCCATAGAAACCAATCTGAGCATATCCAGCCTCTACACAGTTAAGCTAATCAGGCAACAGCCTGGTTAATCTCCTTTTCTTCCCCTCCAGTGCAATCACATCCTGCTGATAGTGTGGGGAACAGACCTGCACACAGTACTCCAGCTGTGATAATAAAGGTTCTGTACAGCTCCAATACAATTTCCCTGATTTTATCATCTATGCCACAACTCATGAAGGCAAGTGTCCTGTATGCATTCTTAACCACTCTATTAACCTGTCCTGCCACCTTCAGGGATCTGTGAACAAGTTATTTTGAGCTTCTGATCATCTGCCATTCAGTAAGTTCTCCCTTGTCTTGTTACTTCTTCCAAAGTCAACCACCTCACACTTATCAGAGTTATAATCCGTCTGCCATTGATCTGCCCATCTGACCAATCTGTCTACAAACTCCTGTAAACTAAGACCTTCTTTGTCCCTGTTAACCACCCAGCCAATCTTTGTGTCATCCACAAACTTACTTATCATCCTGACCCTGTTTTCTTCTTTATCATTCATACATATATCAAATAATGGTGGACCCAGCACTGATTTCTGTGATGTACCACCGCAGACTGGTCACAGCCAGCTTTCTACTACCACTCAGTTGTCTCCTACCACTATTCCAATTTTGGATTCAACTTGCTAAGTTACCCCGGATCCCATGATTTGCCTTCTTTATCAGTCTCCCATGCTGCACCTAGTCAAAATCTTTGCTAAAATCCATATAAACTACATTAACTGCAGTACCTTCATTTACACATTTGGTCACCTTGAAAAATGCACTCAAATCTGTTAGGCACGAACACCCTCTGATAAAGCCAAGCTGACAATTCCTGACCAAACCTTGCCTCTCCAAGTGGTGATTAATTCTGTCCTTGAGAATTTTCTCCAATAGTTTCCTTACTACTGATGTGAGACTAGGTCAGTAATTCTCTGGTTTACCTTTCCTCCTTTCTTGAAAAGTGGAACCACATTAGCTATTCTAGCACTTGCCCTGTGTATGTAGAGGAAATCATCCTTAATACCTGCTTCTCTTATTCTAAAAGGAAAACTGCCCTCAACACAAACAAGGAATGCAGTAGGCCACTCAGCCCTTCATGTCTCCTCTGCCATTCTCATGACTGATCTGATTTTAACCTCAATTCTTCATTCCTGCACATCCGTGATAATCTTCAATCCCGTTGGTAATGAAAATTCTGTCTACATTTGCCTTTTAAATATTAAAAGAGTCTGCATCCAGTGCCATTTGAGGAAGGGAATTCCCAAAGATTCAATCTTCTGAGAAAAAAAGTTTTAATATGGTTTTATTTTGAAACTATGACGCCCAGTTCTAGATTGTCCCACAAAAGGAAACAGATTTTAAACATCTACCCAGTCAAGATCCCTCAGGATTTTATATGTTTTAATTAAGTCACCTCTGACTCTTCTAAACTGCAGATGATACAGGCCTAGCCTGTCTACTCTTTCCTCATAAGGTAATCCGCTCATTCCAGATATTAGTCTAGCAAACTAATAAGGCAGAAAGACTCAAGGCAGGTGGTGGGCTGTCGGGCCTTCAGCTCTGTACCACTTTTGAAGATACTGTCCTGATTCTGACCACCCTAAACAGCTGACTGATCATATTCAAGCCACTGAACAGGTTTTAGAGACTGACTTTGACTTAATGTGCAAGAATCCCTTGAGTAAAGGCTTTTTCTCTTGACTGAGGCCTGCTGACAACCGTGACAAGCTTTCTTCCTTTGTGCCTGTGCTAAATGGAGCAGCAATACAGCGCTACTGTGAGTCATGCTGATGGGGTATAATCCAAAAAGATAAGACAAGACTTTGCAAGTCAGGGATGTTGTGAGAAACTATGTAGGCTCAGAGTGATCGAGAGCTATGAAACAGGTCATCAACCCCAGAGATGCAGCTTGGTTCAATCCATGAGCTGGGTTTGTGTCCTTGGGCACACAGCATGGAAGTGCAGAAACATTCAGTAAATAAATATGCCATGAGGATTCTTACAGTATCGCACATGTTGGACATTGGGTGCATGTTGCTGGTGCCCATGGACTGTGCTCTGAGATATTGATGCCCAGTGTCCAACACGAAGGTTCTTTGGAGCAAGTGATGAGCTGAAGTTGCCAGGTACCTGCTCTGACTTTCCTGTTAAGAAATCTCGACAGCTAGTTTGCTTGTGCTGTGCGGTAAGGTAGGGAACTGAATTGTCAGTTGTGACATTAGTAAGGTGTTTAACAAGCAATAATCCATCTTAATTAACAAATCACCATTGCCCAGACAGAATCTTGTCTAGCTTCTTGACATATGCCTTAAACTGGTAGAAAGTTGCTCCCAGTGTTCAGATGGAAATTGGCCTTGTCCAATTTCCTTTGCAATTCTGGCACAAGTCATTCAGGCCCCTATAAAATCCTGCCTGTTGGGTTTCAATGCAGCACATTACTACATATTCAAGAACTGTTGCTGATTAATGGTGTTTTCCCAGTTGATAAACAAGTACAGTTTGACTCCAAATCATTTCTGACTTGATGCTGTACCAACTACACACCAGCTTTGTATCGAATCACAGAATTACTGACTTTCACATTGAGCATTGTTTGTTACTGAAGCTGAATGCTGTATTTGTTAATATATGTTATATTGAAACATCAGGCTTTCTTTTGTCAACTAATCAATTGCTGACACATCCATCATTCCATAGTTTTACTATGTAATTATGTTGTGGTCACAGTAATTGTAGATCAATATATTAGTCCAAATCTTGTAGTATCAATGAAAAATTCTCCTACATCAACATCTGAATTAATGGATGCTCTGCAGTTTTTTTTTGCAGAAAACAGGGCTTTCTCTTGGCAGACTTAAACGAGAGAATGTTGAAAGATGAGTCTTTTATTTTATAATGAGTTTTTTTTTTCTCAAATGGAAAATACTTCAGGGCTTAACCATACAACACAGTTTTCATTGCCACCAGTCAATTCCCTGCTGTGACTTTTTTTAGATAAAGTATAAATGAGCATTTAGTAACTTAGCTGTTAGCTGACCAAATTGATTATGTTGAAAGATGAAAGAGCCTTAGTGGGAAGCAAATATGGTAACCAAATCATTCAAAGTTTGTTGGAACTGTCTATTTTGTTTTAAACCTTTCTCTGTGGAAAAAACACTGATGCCAATTCCCAGCAGAACCTTTGTTATAGTCCTCACAATTTGTGCAAAAATGAGGATGTGATCAGAATTATTTTTCCAACCTAATGACATTTTAACAACAATATGTGGCTTGTGATGGAAAGAGAAAATTTCCTTGTGCAGAGATCTTTTTTAAACAATGAAAAACCTGCATTTATCTATTGCCTTTCACAATCATGAGGTGCTCCAATATACTTCACAGTCAGATGAAAGTAATCCTGAAATGACTGAATGTTCCAAAGCATTTTTTGGGTAAATTAAGTAATTTTGAAATGTAATCGCTGCTGTAAAGTACGAAACTCAGCTGTCAGTTTGCACACAGCAATGTTCCACAAATAGCACTGTGATAATGACTAGATAATCTTCTTTGTTCATAATATTGGGTGAGAGATAAATACATTTTAGCTAGGCTACTAGGGATAAATCCCCTCTTTAAAACTCTTTCCACGAGAACTTTTACATCTACTGAAGAGGGTAGACTGGCTTACACCCAAAAAATAGCAGGTCCCCTTATCTAAGCAAAGATGGACAGGTATTGGGAGCACTGCAAAGCCTATGGACCCTCAGAATCAGAATATCCTTTTTGTCACATATACTCCAGTACAGAAGTAGGGGAGTACAGTGAAAAATTTCTACAATGGCTGCCCTTAATGGTACCATCTTAGGTACAAGTACCAAGGCACAAAACTTGCAGAGTAAAAAATGGTGTTACAGAGTAAAAGAAATGAATTAGCATGAAAACCTTGAAAAATCCAGAATGATAAGTGCCCATCAATACATAAGTTCTAGTCTGTGTCTGCAGGCCCCAAACCACGAGGCCTTGCTGCCACCAAGCGCCGGTCTCCATCAAAGGCTCAATCTGCCTCTGCTCCTGGAATCTCTCCTGCCTGCTCGGTCCACTCCCCCCACCCCACCCACCTCCCCCCCCGGGACACATGGTCCACTCAGCCCCGGGACACACTGTTTACTCTGCCCTGGGGACTCTCAGTCCACTCCGCCCCAGGACACTCGGTCCACTCCGCCCCAGGACACGCGGTCCACTCCGCCCCGGGACACTCGGTCCACTCCGCCCCAGGACACGCGGTCTACTCCGCCCCGGGACACTCGGTCCACTCTGCCCCAGGACACGCGGTCTACTCCGCACCGGGACACGCGGTCTACTCCACCCCGGGACACGTGGTCCACTCTGCCCCGGGACACTCGGTCCACTCCGCCCCAGGACACTCGGTCCACTCCGCCCCGGGACACTTGGTCCACTCCCCCAGACTTGGCTCTCTCACTCCGCTGTCAATTGTCTGGTGCATCACATCATCTGCTGCTGTCACTCTGGCTCATGCTGGATCCACTGCAGCTGCAGCACATGTTCACACATTCAGCTCTACCTGGTCTCTGGTCACAACCCAACTCCTTTCCACAGGTAGGGATAAAATTTAAAGGTTGGACAGGTGGTGGGGTGGGGCGTGTGGAAAAAAAATACATACTGCAGAACAGAGAGAGAAAACAAAAGAAAGGAGAAGGAAAGGGATCTGGCGAGCAGAGGAGCTCCGACTGGAGTGTCTTACCTTGCCACCATCCTGCATAAAAGATGAAATCCTGACAACATTCTGACACAAGTAATGAAGACTTGTGCTCTATAATTTGCCAAACTCCTAGAAAACCTACTTCAGTAAATTTTCAACACTGGAGTCTAACCAATAATGTGGAAAATTGCAAGGTAAGCCCTATACACAAAAGAAGGATAAATCCAACTTGATAAGTCACATTCCCCATTAGTCTACTCTTGATAGAAGGGGCATCAACAGTACTATCAAGCAGGAACTGTTCAGCAAGAATCTACTCACTGACACCCAGTCTGGATTCTGCCACAGTCATTCAGGTCCTGCCTTCATTACAGTCTTGGTTCAAACATGGACAATAGACTTGAATTCCAAGAGTGAGGTGAGAGTGACTGCTCTTGACATCAAGACTGCATTTGACTGAGTTTAACATTAGAAACCCTAACAAAATTAATGTCAATGGGAAGAAGGGGATAATGTCTGCTGGTTGAAGCCATACCTAGCACAAAAGAAGATTGTTATGATTGTTGAAGGCTAGTCATCTCAAGTCCAGGACAGCTTTGCAGGCATTCCTCAGGGTTGTATCCTGGGCCCAACCATCTTCAGCTGCTTCATCAACGATCTTCCCTCCATCATAAGGTCAGAAGTGGGGATGTTTGCTGATGATTGCACAATGTTCAGCACCATTCTGGACTCCTCAGATACTGAAGCGATCCATGTCCAAATGCAGCAAATCCTGGACAATATCAAGGCTTGGGCTGACAAGTGGCAAGTAATATTCGTGCCATACATGTTCCAGGCAATGACAATCTCCAATAAGGGACAATCGAACCATTGCCCCTTGACATTTAATTGCATTGCCATCATTGAATCCTCCACTATCAACATCCTAGGTATTACCATTGACCAGAACCTCATCTGGGTTAGCCATATAAATATCAGGACTACAAAAGCAGACCAGAGGCTAAGCATACTGTAGCAAGTAACTTACCTCCTTCCTCCCCAAAGCTTCTCCAGCATTTATAAGGTGTAAGTCAGCAGAATGATGGATGGAATACTCCCCAATTGCCTGGATGAGTACAACTCCAAGAACATTCAAGAAGCTTGACACAATCCAGGAAAAAGCAGCCCACTTGATTAGCAGCATATCTACTCCCTCCACCACCAATGTTCAGTAGAAGCAGTGTGTATCATCTACAAAGTGCAGTGCAGAAATTCACCATGGCTCCTTAAAGAACACATTTCAAATGCACCATCAATTCCATCCAGAAGGACAAGAGCAGCAGATTAATACATTGCCATTCACTTATTGTCATTGGGTCAAACTCTGGAACTTCTTCCCAAGGGACATTGTGTGTTTATCTATAGTACATGGACTGCAGTGGTTCAAGAAACCAGCTCATCATGACCTTCTCAAGGGCATCTAGGGATTTGGAATAAATGCTGGTGCAGCCAGACTTGCCCACATCCCATGAGAGAATAAACAAAAATTTTAAAAAGTAGTGGCAGTCCAGAATAGATTTATTATGCTGATTGTGTGAAGGACAGACTGTCTTATGAGCAGAGATGTTGTAAGCAAGAATCTTAGGGGAGATGTGGAAAGTTTGTTTCATCTTTTGCACATTTTAGAGATGAAGAAAATCTGCAGAAATCTTCTCTACAGAGGGCTGTTAAGTAACTTCAAGGCTGAGATAGATTTTTAATCTGTAAGGGAACCAAGGGTTATGGGGAAAAGGCAGGAAAGTAGATTTGAAGGTTAACAGACCAACCATGATCTCATTGTATGCCAAAATAGATTCAGTGGACTGAATGGCCTACTTCTGCTCCTACACCCTATGGTTGCCTCCAACAAGTTCCCTGAGTACCACCTGGAACATCAGCCATGACCTTGATGTGTAGTTCCTGGAGTAGGACGTGAACCTACATCATTTTGCTGCAGAGTTATATTGTGTAATTGAGTGAGCTATGGCTAACATGCCTGCTTTCAACTTCACAAGACTACAACTAGTGAGCTGTGCATTTCTTCTCTCACGGGATGATGCAAAATTGTTTTTTTTTTTGTTTAGTTTTCTTTTGTCAGCCTTTCATTCCCAATACAAACCATTCAGGTTTCTTTGGCAGTGGCATGAGGCTCCCCAATAATTTTCCCACAACACCTGTCCATTTGGCTCAGTGACCAAGTCGACATGATGTGTTTTGTTTTGACGTGACATTGTTCCACTCTCTGAGATAAATCTGCTGCAAACTCGTCTGAGACCTGGTATACTTTTTCCTTTGGAAACAAAATTTCTGAAGATGATAGGATTTTAAAATTGCTTTATTGCCCTTGCTTTCATGTCGGGAGCTATCCATGTCTGACTTCCTAGCAGCAGGTAGTGGGACAGGAAGCTGCACATTAATGAGGAGATATTTGCAGTCAATGAGGCCGACAGTAAGCAATAATCTCACTGCTGCCTGGTAAGCAACTCATCCCAATGCCCGCAACCCTGCTTGACAATGCCACGAGTTACACTTGATGTTGAAAAGGCCTCTTTCGACTTCTCACACAATTCTTCTAGCCTCCCCCCATAGCCTACATCATTAAAGGCCTCTTAAGATTCAGCTCTCTGTTCCTCAGATGGCTAAAGGTTGTGCTAGAGGTGATGCAGATTGACATTCTGCCTCGCACAAAGTGGAGGATCCCAAAGTATTGGATTAAATCCACTGTGTCTGGTGGATCATTGTGAATCTTGTGAATTAGGGAGCAGTGTTGTGCTGTGGGAGCAGATTGCTAGAGGACCTGTGTTTGTATGTTTAATTTCAGACTCATTCTCTCAGAAGTAGGCCATTCACATTTCTATAAATACATTGTAATAGTTTGGGGCTTAGCCTCTGAGCGTGCACGCATGCAAATATCACTTACCTACTGCAGCTCAATGACAGGTGGGAGTGACTTTGGTTCTGGGCTGGTGTTGATGTAGGTGGGACAGTGTGCTGCTCGTCCCTGAGACTGACACTTCTCCAGGAAATCTTTGTGAATATGGGATGCAGTGTTGTGGCAACAGAATGGAGAAGAGCATTGGTGCAGTGACACAACCTGGCTTGATGCCGGTTTGCAGTCATATTGTGACTAAAGTTGAGCCATTGGTGAGGATCACAATTTGCATAACTCAATATTTGAATGGCTCCTCAATTGTTCCCTTTGGCTGAAGAGCTCCTGGTAGAGTCCTAACGAAGATTCCATCCATCAAGGAAACAGAGGATATCATCTTCACAGCAAGACAAACTTAATAAAAGTACAGACAGCAACAGTAAGCTCCATGGGCTGAATCATATCTTTTTTGGCAAAGTCTGAGTTGGATTGAATTTTTTAAATGGGTTGTTGCTGCCAGGCCTAGTGAGGTCTTTAGCCATAACTTAGCAAATTCACCTCATTAATTACTTACTCCTCCTCAGTAGCATCTCTCATATCTGATTTCCAACCCATAAGGCCATTCTCCATTCTTGAAACAATTCGCTACTCAGTGGAATACACCAGCATTCCTTGCATCCAATTCACCTTTAAAAGCCTATTATGCTCCTGCTCAGTCCAGAGCTGGCCTGCACAGTTCCTGACATATGCCCCAGTTGTGGCCGACAGGGGGAAATAGATGTCCCACTTTGCGGGCAGAGACCTGGTTGTCCAGGGTAGTACCAAGGCAAGACTTTCTCCTCCTCTGGGTCCAGCACTGGACAGAATGGCACCAATTCATGCCAGTCTGGTCCAAGGTTTCCAAATTGTATAGAACAGTCTCAGCCATTTGGAGGAAAGTCCAGCAATGTAGAAAGAAGGTCAGTGATCTTAATAACTCCTCAAATGTAAATGCCACCATCTTCTCTCCAATACCTCACAATCACTTTACCTCTACTACCCTGCCCTGCTCCCACAAAGGCTCATGATCTACTACTCAAAGTCTTGCCTCCAACTCACTCTTGTGCATCCCACACACTCAACATCACTAAGCCACGTGCCCTGTGCATTGGAATCCAGACACCTCCATACCTTCACCTGAAGTCATAGCTATACCACCCACTTTCATCACCAGTAATAACTGCCTCTCTCTCATCAGGAAGCAAAACAGCCCACAGTAGGGCAGAATGAGTCATGAAGGGTGGTGTGCTGCCTGTCATTCAACTCCTAATACTTTATGAGGAGAATGACCACCTGAAAACAACCACCTAGAACATGACCTAGACTGGCTTCAGAGGCTGCCCTTGACTGACTGTGCCAGAGTCTCCTTGACTTGGCAAAGGCTGCCGACAACTATAATGATCTTCGCGGCCTTGCATCCATGGTAAACAGCACAGCAACATAGAAGTCCTATCTCTGTAACTTTTGCTAAGGCGGCAAAGTGCAAAAAGGCAAGGTAAGGGGAACGCAATGCAGTGATGCTGTGAGCAACCATTTAGGCTGAGAATGAGTAAGCGCTAAGAACAAGTGCAAAGCTCAGATGTGCAGCCTGGTCCAATCCATGAGCTGTCCTTGCCACAGCATTACATTGATATTGTTGGTGCAGCCCAAGGGGCTGTAAGTGGATCAGAGCTATTCCATTAGGGCTCTTAGGGTGTAGCATACATTGCCTGCTAATGTCTCTGGACGTGGAGTGCCCATGGAATGTTCTGTGAGATATTGGTGTTTGCTTTCCAACAAGACAGGGAGTAGTGGTGGAGAGTTGTTTTTCAGACTGGAGGCCTGTGATCAGCGGTGTGCAGCAAGGATCAGTGCTGGGTCCACTGCTTTTCATCATTTATATAAATGATTTGGATGTGAACATAGGAGCTATGGTTAGTAAGTTTGCAGATGACACCAAAATTGGAGGTATAGTGGACAGCGGAGAAGGATTTCCTCAGAGTACAACAAGATTTTGATCAAATGGGCCAATGGGCCAACAAGTGGCAGATGGAGTTTAATTTAGATAAATGTAAGGTGCTGTATTTTGGAAAGGCAAATCAGAGCAGGGCTTATGTACATAATGGTAACTCCCTAGGGAGTATTGCTGAACAAGGAGACCTTGAAATGCGGGTTCATATTTCCTTCAAAGTGGAGTTGCAGGTAGACAGGATAGTGAAGAAGGCATTTGGTGTACTTGCCTTTATTGGTCAGTACGTCGACTATAGGAGTTGGGAGGTCATGTTGGGGTTGTACAGGCCATTGGTTTGGTCATTTTTGGAATATTGCATGCAATCTGGTCTCCCTCCAACAGGAAAGACGTTGTGAAACTCGAAAGGGTTCAGAAAAGATTTGCAAGGATATTGCCAGGGTTGGAGGGTTTGAACTGAAGGGAGAGGCTGAATAGACTGGGACTATTTTCCCTGGAGCATCAGAGGTTGAGGAGTGACTTGTGGAAGTTTATAAAATCATGAGGGGCGTGGATGCGGTAAATAGACCAGGTCTTTTCCCTGGGGTGGGAGTCTAAAACTAGAGGGCATAGGCTTACGTCGAGAAGGAAAATATTTAAAAGGGACATAAGGGGCAACTTTTTCTCGCAGAGGGTGGTCCATATATGGAATGAGCTGCCAGAGGAAGTGGTAGAGGCTGGTATGATTACATTTAAAAGGCATCTGGATGGGTATATGATTAGGAGGGCTTTAGAGAGATATGGGCCAAATGCTGGCAAATGGGACTAGATTTATGGAGGATATCTGGTTGGCATGAACGAGTTGGACCAAAGGGCCTGTTTCTGTGCTGTATATCTCTATGAGTCTATGAATATCGTTCAGAGCAAACAGTGAGCTGAATTCACCAGGTATAATGCTCTGGCATCTTTGTTGAGATTTTCCAATGTCTAATTTGTTTGCTGATTTTTGTAAGATCGAAGGCTGAATATTACTGAGGTAAGCTTTGGCATTCACAAGCCGTTTTACAAGCAACAATCCCCATAAATTGGCATCTCATTGCTGCCAAGTGAGATTCTTACTACGTCATCCTTGAAAAGCTTGAAGGGTGGAGTGAGATGCTCCCGACATCAAGATTGGCTACACGAGATTACTCATCTGACTCTGCCTCACGCCTTGCTATAACCCATGCTGTTCAGACCCCTGTAAGGTTCTGTCCTAGACATGGCCTTTATTTGAAATCTCAAAGGACTTCCATGCTGTCAATCATGAAGGACAAGGGCATGTCCTCCTGAAATTTGCTTTCCCACCGAAATTCATCATCATTGCCCTCCTGCTGCACAAAAATGTTGCAAGCTGTCAGGAGAATTTCAAGTGCCACTGAAATCCCAGTAGACCAGAATAGGATGATGTCTTTAGATTTATTAGTTTGCTATTTCTTTCATTTAAACATCAGATCTTCTGCCTGACAAATTTCCAAGTATTTCATCTAATATTTCACATTAGAATTCATCAGCAGATTTATTAATGATGTAAGGACTTTGGCCTCTCAGATGCAAATATTGGAAATTGTTTTAATGAAAATAAAATTCAGTCTTGACATTAAACTACTTCAGAAGAACAGAAATTAAATTAAATTGATATATTTCTAACTTTTTTTGCTTCGTTTTGTTTTCTTTTTTTCTTAGTACCTTAGTACCTAATTCCTGTTTTTGTTTGTGCAGAAAAAAATGATTTAGGCTGAAAAGCATATGCTGTAGCATTAATGTTTTCATGGCACATTTCAGTTGAATTTGCATCTAAATTGGCTCAATAACATGTCATTAGGTGAGACTTCATCTCTTAAAAAAAATCATAATTAGTGAATGAAGTATTTGCAGAAATTTCAGAGCTATGGGAATTAATTCGTAATATTACTTAAAAATTCTGTTCCACAAAAAGACTAACTTGAAATTGAAAGAGTTATTTGCCTGCCATTCACAGAAGATACCAAGTAAATGAACATTTTCTAACATTTGAGGCTGGACATTCATTGATGCATTGCGTATTGGAAAACATTGTGCCTTCTATAAAAATAAGAAATTCGAGGTTTGACAAAAATAGCAAAACATGTGAGAGCCCAAATTCTGGATCAACTATTTCAGCCAAGCGCAAGAAGTAAAATCAAAATAATAGGTGCTGGAATGCTCCAATTTTTCGGTATCCATTTTATCCACATTTCATTAGACTTACTAACCAGTCCAATATCGTGACTTCTGAATTCATGATCTAAAAATGCCTTTATTATTTTAACCTTTTGTGGCTTGTACTGGAGTTACTCAGGTACAATATATCAATTTTCAATGAAAACCTTAATGAAAATAAAACAAGTGGAATATTGGCCAAAACCCATTGTGCACAAATTTATATTACATACTAACTAATTACTGCAAAGTAAATTGAACATCTCTCACATAAATAGATCATATCTGTGAATTTCCTTGGAGTTGCTCAGCTTCACCAATATAGTGCCAGAAGTGCTGTGAAAACACTTCCACCTTTCTAATTTTATGCTGTGTGAGTATACAATATACCTTTAAGGGATATGCTTGTGATATCACCATTGCATGTGACCTGAGGGTACAAAAGTCTCAGATTCCATTTTAACTGGAGCCACTTGAAGCATGACATGCTGATGGAAGCAGGCTTACATTTTGTAACAGCTAGCTTAGTATGTTAGTCCAGGAGCTGTAATAAACATCTGCTGATTCTTTCAATATCACCTTATCCACGTCTAATTCTTATATTATGGGAGCAAAGATAAGCATTGCTGCAACAGGTACAAATAACTTTCTAGATGTAAAGCCCATAGCAATATGGCAGATTAACTTCTGCTCAGGTTCAACCGATGTATGCTTTCATTTACATCTAAATTTTTGCAAAAAAAAAAATGGATACAAAGGCAACACGAGGGACATGTTTTTAGGACTTTTCTTGACCTCCCCCTTACTGAGGACAAACGGTCAGTCCTCAGTAAAGGGCTCACCTTTGTCCCCCTCCACCCACATATCAACGAATACCGCTCACACGTGGACATTGAACAGTTATTCTGCCGCCTCCGCCTTCACGCTTACTTCTTCAACCGTGAACCTAACCCTCCCTCTACTGACTCCTTCTCCCGCCTCCAACACAAGCCCTCCTCCTGGACACCATCCTAAGGCCTCCTACCCTCCCTCGACCTCTTCATCTCCAACTGCCGTCGAGACATCGATCGCCTCAACCTCTCCACCCCTCTCGCCCACTCCAACCTCTCCCCTGCAGAACGTGCAGCCCTCCGCTCCCTCTGCTCCAATCCCAAGCTCACCATAAAACCCGCGGACAAGGGAGGTGCAATTGTAGTATGGCGCACTGACCTCGACATTGCTGAGGCTAGGCGCCAACTCTCCGATACCTCCTCCTACCGCCCCTTGGATCATGACCCCACCCCCGAGCACCAAACCATCATCTCCCAAACTATCCACAACCTCATCACCTCAGGGGACCTCCCATCCACCGCCTCCAACCTCATCGTTCCCCAATCCCGCACCACCCGCTTCTATCTCCTTCCCAAAATCCACAAACCTGAATGCCCTGGTCGACCCATTGTCTCCGCCTGCTCCTGCCCCACCGAACTTATCTCCACCTACCTCGACTCCATTTTCTCCCTCTTGTTCCAGGAACTCCCTACCTACATCTGTGACACCACCCATGCCCTCCACCTCATCCCAAACTTCCAATCCCCCGGTCCCCAACACCTCAGTTTTACTATGGACGTCCAGTCCCTATACACCTGTATTCCCCATGCAGATGACCGAAAGCCCCTCCGCTTCTTCCTGTCCCGCAGACCTGACCAATCTCCCTCTACTGACACCCTCATCCGCTTAGCCGAACTCGTCCTCACCCTCAACAACTTCTCTTTCAATTCCTCCCACTTCCTACAGACAAAGGGGGTGGCCATGGGTACCCGCATAGGCCCAAGCTATGCCTGTCTCTTTGTAGGTTACGTGGAACAATCGCTCTTCCGTACCTACACTGGCCCTAACCCCCACCTCTTCCTCCGTTACATTCATGACTGCATCGGCGCTGCCTCGTGCTCCCACGAGGAGCTCGAACAGTTCATCCACTTCACCAACACTTTCCATCCCAACCTGAAGTTCACCTGGACCATCTCTAACACCTCTCTCTCCTTCCTGGACCTCTCTGTCTCCATCGCGGGTAACCACCTAGAAACTGATATCCATTTCAAGCCCACCGACTCCCACAGCTACCTAGAATACACCTCCTCCCACCCACCTTCCTGCAAAAATGCCATCCCCCATTCCCAATTTCTTCGCCTCCGCCGCATCTGCTCCCAGGATGAGGCATTCCACTCCCG